>JAKIJQ010000068.1:0-600000 GCA_023373905.1 Rhizoglyphus robini | reverse complement strand
GAACATAAATATTACGCCATTTACATTTCTTTTACAAATATTCCTGCAAAATCTCGTTTAAAACGAGGTGGAATTTATCTATGGGGCATAATTTGCCGTCCCAAATTGAAAAAAATTGGGGCTACTGTTGATGATGTCTTTGCTTACCTTCGCGACGAGTTGAAGTATCTACACAAAAATGGAGTTGACATTAAGTGCACGAACAAAGACAAACAGATTGTTACAAAAAACATAAAATGCGTTTTATCTGGAATTTGTGGTGACAATTTGGGCGAGTATGAGTTACTAGGCTTGAGATTGTGTTGGGACGCGAATGAATTCATTTGCCGTTACTGTGCCATGAAGTTGTGCCAACTCAAGCATCCGCATGACATAACACCATTACTTGGAACTGAAGATACTATTGAATCGGACATACAAGAATATGAAAAGTATGCTCAACAGGCTGATGAACATATTGCCGCTGGAAAGCCAATTGATAAATTGCGCAATCGGTTCAACGTTATTCGTTCGTGTTCACTTTTGTCACTCCCTGGAATCAATCTTTGGTTTATTGCTCCACCAGATGTTCTCCACGATTTAGCTGAGGGAGTTGTAGATAAGCTACTCCGGTTGTTTATTATGAAATATGCTCTTAATCTCAATATAAAGCAAACTCTTGAAGCTGTTAATAATTTTAAATTTGCAAATGGAAAATTCCAAATGCGTTATGACAGTAAAGAGGGATTTGTGTTTCGCTCTTCCAAAGCTGTACAGGTTTGATTATTTATTTTATTTTCGAATTTAAATATTTTATTTATATTTTAGAAACTTGAGTTTTTAGCTCGTTTTGAAGAGGTTTATGCTGGTTGCATCAGGATTGACTCACTTGGTCATAAGTTGCTCAAGTACCTGCAAGAATTTACTCATCTGGCATTCAACTTTGTTGTGTATCGAGACGATTGTCGAAAAATGAACATTTTAGCCCAAAATATGATAAAAACGTGCACGCAGATGGACAAAGAATGGAAAATGTTTCCAAAGATGCATCATTTGGTACATTATGGAGATTTGACAATGCGATTTGGCCCTTTGGTTTTATATTCCACACTCAAATACGAACGTAAGCACTTGGTTTTCAAAAGGTGGGCTAATGTGATGTGTAACTTTCGAAATCCATCGTGGTCTTTTGCTTTTCGGCATCAGATGTATATGGCATTGGAATTTGCAAAGGAAGAATTCAAGTCAATCGATTTTTACTACAAAGAACCTCCAAGTTCAAGTTCAAATGTTATCCACGAAAGTGATTTTGATGAAAAAAAATTCTATGAGCTCACAGCAAGTACTATTCCTCGAAATAAAGGTGATAATTATATGTTTAAAATTATCGCTCCTGCTGGTCGTCGTTCGATTGAGTGGATGTTACCCAGAACATATTTTAAAGAAATAGGCGGAAACAATTATTTTGCTAAAGGACTGGTTTATACATTATCAAAATCCAAATCAAATATTCTTAAAATTCATTATAGCGGTAAACCAAAAATACGTAAAAGTTCAACATTTGGATCATCGAATGGATTTTTTATTTGAAAACTCTGACGATTCTTGTAATTATTTATTGAGAGGAATGTTGTAAAGCATACTTTTGTAATCAAATTCAATAAAACTTATCAGATTTACACTTTGTTTTTATTTATTACAACAAACAAATTTCAATTGCATTAATAATGCACAAATACATTTTGAAAAAACGTACTCAAATACGCGTACTCAAAAAAAATGTACGCCAATCCGCGAACAAATTTTTACTTTTCATACTCTAATGCGCGAACGAATCAGAACGAACGAAAAGAGCGTCCAATTCGCGGATTGGCGTATGATTTCGGAATTCGTACGCGGATGCGCGTAAGAATCACTCCATACGCGGATCCGCGTATGGCTGGGCTTAGCGTGTTGTCGATCATTTCGTGATTGTAATGAACAGGAGAACTACTGCGATAGTCATGATCATGGTGATCGTAATGATGATGACTTTGGTAATGAGTTGTTTTGTAGTTTGAATTGTTATCATCGGTCCAATCGATGCTCGAATAGCCACTTGAACCACCATAAAAGCAACCAGAAGATTCTTCTCCTTGCACACCACGCCAAATCGAACAGCATATGAACAAGAATGGCACAAATACTAACAATACCAGAAATATTTCCAAAGGATAATAATCGTTTCCATAACTAGTAGACGAATTCCATTTTGATTTGGTACAAACTTGAAATTGTTCGTCAATTTCATATCCAAACTCACATTCACAAGCATTGTTCACACATTCGGAGAAGAGTCCACACTGAAAACTGAATCCACATTCGCGTGGTTCACAGGCGGTCCCAAATCGGTTCGATTTGTAACCAAATTTACAATCTAAAGCAAAAGAAACGTGAATTTGCAGAAATAAAAGTGACAACAGAGCAAAACGAGAAAAATTTTGCATTTTGAGATTCAATTCAGGAAAAATGATTGAATGAATGAACACAGAACAGATTGAATGATGATTACTATGACAGATTGACACTGCTACTTATACTAACCTACACTTAACTTGGTTAGTTACATTTCGACGTCAATCTGTATTTGTGTTTGCATTGATGTCATCGCTTTGTAAGTCAACATACGACTCATTGCTCGTAGTTATCCTCTCATTGTAAATGTTTGTCTATGTCTGATTGCCCAATTGAACTGAGCAAACATTCGTCATTAACTTGACAGATTACAGTGCGGCCTTAATTTCCCGACGACTCTACTTGCCTGACGAAAACTGCGGACGGAGGTAGCGCCATCTAGTGAGCGCTTAGTCCAAGCCAATTAGCAACGGTTGTTTTGTTGTGCTGCTGACCAGCAGCTAAATTTTAGCTCGAATTGTGATTCACTACCTCTGTTTTGGATTGTTCCTTTGGATCTCTTTTTGAGGAACCTTTCGAAATAGCCCCAAGACTATCACGTGGGCGTATCATCGCGAATATGAAGAAAATTTCCCTAACAAAAAGTAATTATTTCAAGATGAAAATACTTCTCTAATTATTCTTTCCCTCGATAGCCGACGATGGGCAGTTTCAAACTTTGGTTCACAAATGTTTTCTTCGGCATATTTCTATCAATCTGGTTACCACTACTGAACCATGTTTTGATTGACCATCGATGGTATCCGATGAAATCAATGTCGAAACAGGTGGGCAAGCATTTTTCGCTGGTGGTTCTAAGCAGTTTGGTCAACAAGTGTCCAGAAAGTGAAAGGATGGAAGAATCCGAACAAATTGTCTCGGAAATGCTCAAACTGGCCAAAGAAAATTCCGAAGTTATCAACTATTCTGACTAAGCTCGTGCTGAACCATCTACATCTACTCACAAATCGGTCACCGAGAAGAGTCAAAAGTGAATGGTCGATTCTCAATATTAACCAAACTACGGATCATCGATGAATAACACCACTGCAGTCTGCGATATATGGCACATTTCAGCACACCAAGATTGCGAAGATTTCGGCATGAAGAGGAAATCTGTCTGGGAGATTTACAAGAATCAAAATCGATTTAGGCGAATCTCCCGAATCAATCTCGATGAATGATACCGAACTAGGCTACAACTGCGAATATTTAGGTGAAAATGCCCTCGATTTCTGTCAAAATGTAATTTATAATGTTATACTATGTTATGATATAATTTAAATGTAAAAAGAAATATTAATAAATGACTATTGTTTGTGTTTTGTTAATTAAACGATTCTGTCAGGCAAAGTGAGTCTCTTGTCAGGGAAGGTGAGTCCGCCGTCAGGCAAACCAAGTCTCGATTAGCGTGCAGTAAAGCTAGCGAGGGAGACGACCTTTTAGTGTGGAAATAGCCGCACTATTTCCACTTGAACCACTTGCCTACTCAAACAGTTCATTTTTCAGACTTGGCTTTCCTGACAGCTTTTTCTCCCTCACTTGGTCAGGCATATGAGTACTCACTGTACTCATAACACAAGATGTAAAATGATTGATTTAGAAAAAATGGATCGATTTCGGAGAGCAACCGCATCTCCTCAACCCTGGCTCCAAGATTGACAAAACACACAAGAGAAAGCGATTACGCAATTTAGTAATTAAGTAATTTATTAATAATTCGTTTTCACTATTTCTTGCTTCTCTCCTTCTTCTTCTCGTTTTCTTTTGCCTTTTTGACTTTGGTTCCTTGTTTAGCGATTTTCTTTTGATTTTTCTTGAAAACACTCGAGACTGTGTCCATAAATGAGCGCATCTTTGATTTGGACGCTTTACCACTTGAGCCTCGAATACGTGAGCCTGTTCCACTAGAGGCATTGGAGCTCGACAATGCAGATGAACCACCTGAAGAGGCAACATTCGAACTGGCAACATTCGAAGTTCCAACTGCTGGCGATGCACTCGAGCCCAATTTGGAATGTTTGTCTTTACGGTTTCGCTTCTTTACTCGTTTATTTCCTCGCTTAGTCTTCTTCTTCTTCTTGACTAGCAAAAGATACGCGAGTGTGAGCACAGCCACGAGACTGACCACTGTGACAATAATCCAAAATCCAAAGTCATTGCGAGTTTTCTTGTCAGTGCTAGATTGGCTTTCACTTGTAGTAGTCGTGTATTTCACATCTTCATTCTTCGGTGGTTCCAATTTGTGAGTATTGTCAGTGAAATTTGGTCCACATCGAATGAAATTGCTTAAATGAGAGTGATACTTTCCGGGCTTATTTCCTCCGGTCGAGTAGTTAAATTTGCCATCATCTTGAAGATCGAATTGATAGAATCTATCCTCATGTCCCATCAAAAATGAAGTCAAAACTGTTGGACCTTTCGAACTGTTGTCATTTGTTGTGAAAAGTTCGTACGAATCCAAAACCTCTTTAGTTGGACTATAAATTATAAATTGAGTTAACAGTTACCTATACAAGTAATGCAATTTGAGTTATACTTACTCGGCCGTCAATGAATAATCTTTCAAACAGATAGTCTGAGTGGTAGCATGCCTAGGCTCGTACTTCTTGTTAGCCCATCCGCTAGATCTATATATATCTAGTATCGATACTTCATCTTTAAAAAATCCTACGTGCTTCTGCACAATTTGAGTTGTCTTTGCTAACCACAAAGTCTGGATTAAAATCGAACTTTAAATTTTCATGATTTCTCCTAGCTGCCCAGGTTTGTTCTCTGTGACTTTGCGTCCAATCGAGATTGAATGCTCGCAAGATGACTTCCTCACTCTCAACTTTGAGTGTCATGAGAAATTCACCTTTCGTTTTGCCATCCACGAGTAGAAAGAATAGGTAGCCAGGTTGTACTGAGTAGTCCAGATTGACACCAAACACTCGATTTGCACTGATCGGCACTTGATCGATGGTGAGCGTAGTACGTGAAGGACCCACATCTCGCAGATTGGTTTTGGGCAGGTAAAAGAGATGACCTTCAGTGGTGAGCAGCATAAACTTGTCGCCCACTGGTCCCAGTGTGCGGATCTTTAAGTCGTTGTTTTGAATTCGTTGACAGATTGTCTGAAAAGGAAATAAAACAAAAGTTAGTGTCAAGTTAGGGTGCTAAGTCTAGGGTTGCGGGTGTTGGTGTTCTAATAGTTTCGAAACTTACCATTGCATCTTGGGCACTAGACAAGGTGACAGAGATGAGCCCAAGCAAGAATGCGAGCATACACCAAAACGTTCTCGACAGGTCTCGTTTGGTCATCGTGGTTGGTCGTGTTCGTATGTTCAAGGTTGAGACGGAGCTTGATGTAGCGGAAGTGGAAGATGTAGCACTTGGAAACCGATCCTGGAGCAATCAGCAGACGTAGTACTTGAGGAGGTACGAAGTGCACGGAGGACGCGAAAGGAAAAGAGAACTTACAAATAGTAGAGAAGAGGCACGGCTACTAAAGTTCAAATAACAAGCACAAATCAGTACTGTACTGTATATTCAAAAGGTCAACTACAAGTCGAATTCGTCTGTTGGTTTCGAATGCTTAGAACAGATCGGGAAATTTGAAACTCGGATGAGTGAAACTCAAGTTTGATAAAAGAAAAGTTTGTAAATACATTGGTTAAATCTTTCGTATTTAAAATAAAATATTATTTTCAATATTTCAGTATTTTGTTGCATTTCTCATTTGTATCTAATGAACTTTTATAAAACAGATCATTGAACATTCCTCTGTATACATCTGTAACAATGCACCAGATGTGAAGTGTACTGAGGGAATAAGTTGGCAACAAAACCTGAATTGATCACACAAGTGACATTATGCATTTGTAATGACAAACAAAACAAGTGATCTGTATATTCATCAATGGTTTGTGAAAAAAATTAAAGTACAAAAGTGAATAAATGTAAATTTGAATTACACGCCTTACATAAATTGTATTTTAAATGTTAAACATTACAACATGAATGATTGAGTGTATTGAGTGTCTAATTGGAAATAAGTACTTATTTGAGTGACCAAAATCTCACTCGAGTTTACGTCCCAACTGTTAGTTATCCACCCGAACATAGTCTTCCGGGTTGCGATTGTCCACAATGTTCAGTCGTGCCTGTTCGCTCTGGAGTACAGGCAACTTGAAATGCTGTGTGCGAACATGTACATGTACATGTCTACGTAGAACGATATGGCTTTTTTTGCCCAGAAGACCTCACTCAACTTTAGTGACAAACAAACAAACTTTGTCTATGTCTGATTGTCCAGTTGCGCTGCGTAAACATTACAACAGTCTGTTGATACCTTATCCGTTCGCTTACATTGGTTTAATAATTTCTAGGATTTCCAAAATAACTGACAACAATCCAGGCACAATTTATTGAATGCATTTAAATTGTGATTTTATTCTGAGTTCAACAATGATCATTGTGACACTTCAAGTACCCGCCCTAAATGGTCACTCGAAATCAGTTGCATCCGCGCGTTTTGTCTGTCGAATAGTTCACCTCCTCTGCTTTACACTGCACTTACTTCCGTACACATTCCGTACCATCTCTACCAAGATTCTATTCGAATTCGCTAACAGATTCCGCTCTTGTTCAACGATGAAGCTCATATTAATTTTGTTCGTTGTGCTAATTCCAGCAGCAGTTGGCTGGAAAAATTGGGTCGATTTCGGAGAGCAACCGCATCTCCTCTACCCTGGCTCCAAGATTGACTGTATCGACGACGACGCATGGGGTCTAAAGGAATGCTCTTGCTATGACAAATGCTGCGCCTACATACAACGACTGTCCGACGAATTGCGTGAAGTCAATTTGGCATACACTCAACAGCGAATTGTTGAGTACTGGTACCACCAACAACTTATTTGCTGGATGAATGGTGGTGGACTCGACTTTCTCACTATTGGTCGAGCTAACAAGGTGCACGCTTGCATGAACTCAAGTTCTGTCGTGCTGGATAGAGAGAATTGTCTGAGCAAATTGTTGGTCGAAGAACGTTACCGATTCGATGATGAGTGAATTCATTTAGATTCGAATTCACATTTACCTGGTTGTCATTCTCGTATTAGTCGCAAGTTAATATATTTTCTATGTTAGATTTTGATTTTTAATTTTACGTAATTTTTTATCAATAAAATTTTATGTTAAATCCAATTTTAGAATTATTGATTTTGAACAACTTCATTGCTGCTATTCTAAGTCTTTTAGTATTTTTTAAGTTTTAATATAACAACTGACTCAAAATTGGTGGGGAAAGTTGGCCGGGCCAATGCTTGACATTGACTCCAAATGGAGGTCAAAACGAGGCTCAAAATGATCTGTTTCATGGCATTTACTTCGAGCTTTTAGGGATTGATTCAAAATTTGATAATTGATATCACTACCAAATAAAATGCTCGCTTAAATAGATAAATTGAGCCATTAGCAATGATTTTATCTGATTTTAAATGTCAACTGTTAATCACATGTCAATGCATTTTTTAGATAAAAGTTAATTGTCTGTGGGCACATTTTAAACATGATAAACAAAACAAGTGATCTGTTATCACTTTATTAATAGTTTGTAAAAAATTTCAAGTACAAAAGTGAATAAATGTAAATTTGAATTACAGTCCTTATATAGATTGTATTTTAAATGTTAAACATAACAACATGAATGACATTGAGTGTCAAATTGGGAATAAGTTACCCAAATCTCACTCGAGTCTACGTTCCAACAGTTGGTTATTCACCTGAACATAGTCTTCCGGGTTGCGATTGTCCACAATGAGGAACCGACTCGTAGTGGTAGGGACGGCTGCTCTGGGTTGATCTTCTTCATCATCATCGTGCAATTCGATCACTTCAATATTGTCACCACCCTCTCGTTCCTCCACAATTTGTCCATCCCTCTGTTTGACATAGTCTTCGTATGACACCGTTTCGATGATCACGTGAGGCGGCAGTTGGTCTGTAAAAAAAACACACAAATTAGTCAAATTCAGCATTGAGTGAATGCCAAATGAACTCCTTACCTGTGTTCACTCGTTCTCCGTCTTTATCCTCCAAATTAGCCAAATTGTAATTGTTTGATTGTTCGTTCGACATTTCCCGTACGATATTGCCCGCCTGTTCAGTGTCTGAAACGATTCTGTCAGTGACAGTACTCACCTGTCCATGACTCGTGATGTCTTCTTCATATTTATAAGATGATTTGGGCAATGTTCCAGACATGATAGTGATGAGTAGTGACGTAGAACGTAATTTCGGGCAAAGTTAGGATAGGCTCAAAATCAGTATTACCAAAAGAGTGATAACTTCAAAGAGTACAAGGTGATATAAGATGAGAAGAAATAGACAATCAACACAAATTGAAATCAAAAAAGCAAACACGAGATGGTCTGTGGTCTCGTGAGTGAAAATCAAAACAACCAAAGTGAAACTGTCAGCGCTGACAAATCGGCGTTGAAGAGTGAAAGTTCGTGATTGCACTATACGAGTATTTGTTAATAAACATCCACAAAAGGCACAAAACAAATTAGATAGACATGATGATTTCCGCTGTTCAAACCAAGTTTATTGAGAGTTCTGGCTCGATCCCGATGTCCTGGTCGCTAGTTTCTTCTTGTGGACGAGCACGTCTGACCGAACGAGGGACAGACTGATACGCACTCACTACTCGCACCACACCGTATACTGCCATCGCTGTGATGAACGCTACTATTAACATTCGATTATCGTGACAACTGGATAGAATCCAACAGTATTATTAACATGGATCAAAATTACTTTACGGGTTGACAACGACAAACAAATCGACCGAGACCAAACCAAACTATATTAGAACGTAACTGAATTGATCATACAAGTGTTTATGTGCTTTTGCAATGATAAAACAAAAGTGATCTGTATTCATTACTTTAATAGTTTGTGTCAAGAATTTAAAGTACAGAAGTGTGTGTAAATTTGAATTACACTCCTTACATAGATTGTATTTCTATTTTAAATGTTAAACATTACAACATGAATGACATTGAGTGTCAAATAAGTTACCACAATCTCACTCGAGACGACGTTGCAACAGTTGGTTGTCCACCCGAACATAGTCTTCCGGGTTACGGTTGTCCACAATGTTCAGTCGTGCCTGTTCCTTCTGGAGTTCGGGCAACTTGAAATGCTTGGTACGGACATGTTGAACGACATGACCCTTTCTCACTGCCAAATAACGACAATCGGGCCAAGTGCACGAGAATGGCTTGATGCCCAAATGAATACGTTCGTGTCGAGCCAAATTGGCCTGGTCTGGACAGGATTTGCCACATCCTGGCCACTTGCACAAATTCTTGTTCGGTCCATCAGTAGTGACAGCTTTCTGTCGCTTGTTGTTGGCTGGCCGTGGAGTACTTGAGGATTTGCGTTTACGATTGCCAGTTGAAGTGGACGGAGCATCTCGAGCGTTGTCACTCGACTCAATGCACATATCGAGTGGAACAGTCTCCACTGGTGGATCATCAATCCACGGATCGATGTTGACAGTGTCAGGACGAGTACCACCAAATCGACTTCGTAGTTGTGTCACCTTCGTTCGGAGAACACCAAATTGTTGATCTACTTGAGCGAGCAGTTGACGCTTCAGCTGTTCACAGTCCACTTCGAGACGTTGCTCGAATCGATCCAGGAACGAGTGCAATCGAGCGAGACGAGGCATGGTGAAACACGAGGGGAGAGAAGAGTAGAAATTGAAAGTTTCTATTTGAAATCAACAGAACACAGACAGTCACTTGCTCAGTCCTGCAAAAAATAACAACAAAAGCCCAACTATTTCCACCCAAACAGAGTGAAAATAGTTTTCCGATTGAAAAATTTTCACTAAGTGTTATTAATAAAAATGTTTCAAAAATTTCGAAAATGGCAAATATCTCGAAAACTTGAATCAATCTGAGAATTCTGAGTATACCACTGGAAAGAGCGTTAAAAATATAAGAATCGATTTTAACATTTCTTATACCAACAACTTATTTTTTGGTGTAGAACAGAGTTATGATCAGTGCATGGTGATCTGTGAACATAGAGGATTGCCTCATTAGAATGCAATACAAATTAACAAACTCACAACATTAACTCAAATATTAATAAAATATTTATTGAAATATCTATATACATAAAATTGAAAGTATGTTTGTAAGACCGCTATGCATTCGGAAATTACTGGATCAATTTGGATGAAACTTGGCATGGATTCTCTACTTGGGCCAGGAAGGGTTTTAGTCTTGGTCCCAAGTCAAAATATTGTGTGGAACTGGAGATATTCGGATTCTTAGGATTCTAATGCATTGTTGCTATTGTAATGACGCATGCGCATTGCGGAAACATGAGAGAAGTTGTAGAAATCTAAGGTTATGCATGAACATTCGAGAATACTCTTTTGAGAGCGATATATCCATGGAATGTTCTGGAAACTTCTAGAATGTACCTTTCTATGAGGGATATATCCATGGAATGTTCTGGAAACTTCTAGAATGTACCTTTCTATGAGGAATATATCCATGGAATGTTCTGGAAACTTCTAGAATGTACCTTTCTATGAGGGATATATCCATGGAATGTTCTGGAAACTTCTAGAATGTACCTTTCTATGAGAGATATATCCATGGAATGTTCTGGAAACTTCTAGAATGTACCTTCCTATGAGGGATATATCCATGGAATGTTTTGGAAACTTCTAGAATGTACCTTTCTATGAGGGATATATCAATGGAATGCTATGAAATGTTCTAGAATGCATTAGTAATGCCGGAGCGAAGCCCGGGCAGCTCATCTGGTATTAGATAAAGTGTAAAACGAAAACGAAACTTCTCATGACAACAACTCACACTCGCCACTCACAGAAAGTGTTTCGTGTTGCTGGTCGCTTTGACCACATTTGGGGACTGAACTTGTTCACTTGTTGATTGTCTTCTTGTGCTGTACGTAATGATTTGATACTTTCGTTTTGGTTTCTCCCGTGAATGGACAGGCAGGAATGGAACACAAAAAGTGACCGAGTTGATGCTGTCGATTGTTGTGCTCGGATAGTCGTGCATATGTGCCGTACTGGTGGTCACACTTGCCACACTGCCAATTGGTGACGTCCAAGTGAGACTGGCCGATGTGCTGTGCTAGATTGATCCTATATAAGCAAATCGATTAGTTGGCAGACATTGTATGAATACTTAACGAACTCACGCGTTATTGAACGATTGAGCACAGTCTTTGACTGCACAACGGAATGGAAGAATCCCATGATTGTCCCACAAGTGTGCACTCAATTGGTCTTTGGTAAACATTCCATTACATTGGTCACATTGAAGAGTGACAGTAATGAACCGATTCGTAGTGATACGGCCAGCTGGTCTATGTTGATCTTCTTCATCATCATCGTCCAATTCGATCACTTCAATATTGGCACCACCCTCTCGTTCCTCCACAATTTGTCCATCCCTCTGTTTGACATAGTCTTCGTATGACACAGTTTCGATTACCACGTGAGGCGGCAGTTGGTCTGTTAAAAAACACATAAATCAGTCAGGTTCAGCATTGAGTAAAAACCCAAATGAGCTAATATTACCTGTGTCTACTTGGTCTCCGTCTTCATCCTCCAAATTAGCCAAATTGTGACTATTTGATTGTTCAATCGACATTTCCTGCACGATATTGCCCACCTGTTGAGTGTCGGCAACGATGTTGTCGGTGACAGTACTCGCCTTTCCACGACTCGTGTCTTCTTCATATTTATCAGACGATTTGGGTAAATTGCCAGACATGGTAGTGATGAGTAGTAACGTAGAACGTAATATCGGGCAAAGTTGTAATAGGCTCAAAATCAATATTACCAAAAAAACGTGATCACTTCAAAGAGGACAAGGTAAGATTTGACAAGAAGAAGAAGAAGACAATCAACACATAGTGAAATCAAAATAGCAAGCAAGAGGTTTGTCTGTGTATTGTCTGTGCTCTCGTGAGCGAAAATCATCAAAACAACCAAAGTGAAATTGTCAGCTAACAAATCGACAGTGTGAGTTCGTGATTGCACTGCATAAGTATTTGTTAATAACCAAATCCTCAAAAAGCCAACAATAATTAGATAAACATGATTTCCGCTGCTTCAACCAAGTTTATTGAGAGTTCTGGCTCGATGCCGATGTCCTTGTTTCTTTCAGTGGACGAGCACGTCTGACCGAACGAGGGACAGACTGATACGCACTCACTACTCGCACAACACAGCATGCTCCCATAGCTGTGATGAGCGCTACTATTGACAATCGATTATCGAAGCAACTGGATGGAATCCAACAGTATTACTAGCATGGATTTAAAAAAATCTCGCATTACTTTACGAGTTGACAACGACAAACAATTCGACTGAGACCAAACCAAACCATATTAGAACGCAACTGAATTGATCACACAAGTGTTTATGTGCTTTTGCAATGATACAAAAACAAGTTATCTGTAATCATTACTTTATTAATAGTTTATGTCAAGAATTTAAAGTACAAAAGTGTGTAAATGTAAATTTGAATTGCACTCCTTACATAGATTGCATTTATATTTTAAATGTTAAACATTACAATGACATGAATGAAATTGAGTGTCAAATTGGAAATAAGTGACCGAATCTCTCACTCGAGTCGACGTTCCAGCAGTTGGTCATCCACTCGAACATAGTCTTCCGGGTTACGATTGTCCACAATGTTCAGCCGTGCCTGTTCCTTCTGGAGTTCGGGCAACTTGAAATGCTGGGTACGAACATGTCGAACAACATGACCCTTTCTCACTGCAGAGTAACGACAATCGGGCCAAGTGCACGAGAATGGCTTGGTGCCCAAATGAATACGTTCGTGCCGGGACAAATCAACAGGTTTTCGAAATGATTTGCCACATCCTAGTGACTTGCATTGATACTTGTTCGCTCCATCAGTAGTGACAGCTTTCTGTCGTTTGTTGTTGCCAGTTCGAGATGTTGAGGATTGGCGTTTACGATTGCCAGTTGAAGTGGACGGAGCATCTCGAGCGTTGTCACTCGGCTCCAAAATCGCACGCTGTTCCTGCTTCCACTGATCCAGTTGGATTGTCTCCACTGGTGGATCATCCTCCAGATGGACAGAATGAACAGAGAGCACTCGATCACCACCAAATCGACTTCGTAGTTGTGTCACCTTCGTTCGGAGAACACCAAATTGTTGATCTACTTGAGCCACCATTTGACGCTTCAGTTGTTCGCAATCCACTTCGAGACGTTGCTCGAATCGATCCAGGAAAGAATGCAATCGAGTGAGACGAGGCATGGTGAAACACGAGGGGAGAGAAGAGTAGAAATTGAAAGTTTCTATTTGAAATCAACAGAACACGGACTGTCTCTTGCTCAGTCCAGCAATAAAATAACAACTGCAAGTGCAACTATATCCACCAAAACAGAGTGAAAATAGTTTTCCGACTGAAAAGTTTGTCAGCTGTTGTTGTCTTCGACCAGTTCTCGTTTGTTGAAGACTTGAAATTCACTTCTGTCCCTTTCTAGTTGGCTTGTGAACATTTTCTGTTGAATTTGTTGTATCCACTTCCAAACTTTGTTTAAAAATGGAAAGTGACCTAGTGAAATTGCTGAGGCAAAAGTTGGTTTTGCAGAGAATGAAGAAGAATATTGACTCTTTGCCTAATGAAATGTTGCAGACTGTTTTGGCCAAATTGGCGGTGCCAAAGTTGATTGCCATCAGAGGTGTGAACAAACGGTGGATGTCTGTGATTGAGAACATTTGTGGAGAGAAGAAATCGATTCTGCTCGAAGAAGAATGTTCAAGTGTCTACGAATCGTACTTGTCCAACCGGTTCAATGGTCTGATTGACATTGACAAGTTTACTGTCATCCGAGTGAAATGGATTCGTGAAGATCAGTCATGAAATGTTGGCATTTGAATGGATAGGTAACTACCTTAAGAGCTTAATGTCATTAATTATTGTCATCATTGTTATGCTTTCTCCATAGACTATATGTTGCCACACATTGATCGACTGTCACACTTGACTCAACTGTCGATTGATTCGCGATTCCATATTCATGAATTTGGAACTCTAACTCAATCCAACCAGTCTTCCTTGCTGTCGATTCAACATCTTACGATGACTTTTTATGAATCACATCTAAGCAACGGCAAAAGAATTGACAGAGACCAATTCAAGTTCTGCAGAATTCTGGCGTCCATATTTCCAAATATCCAGCAACTCACCATCAAACATCGCAATCGACATGTTTTGGCAGGAATCGCTCAGCAGCTGGAACGTTTCGCCCACTTGCGAAAACATGAGCTCTGTCACCCATACTCAATTATTTAAAATATCGCGTGACATATGACGTGTTTGCTAATACTTTTGTATCCGTTCAATCTTTGTCACACAAAGTGTACAACTTTAAATATATTCAATACTTTAATAAATCTCGTACTAATTCTAACAAGTTGTACAACATGTGTTGAGTTGAGTTTCATTAACGTTTCAGTCGTTCGCCAACTCACCAATCTGTTTTGTTGAATCCATTCAGGAATGAATTTGAAAAATGAGAGAAATCTTTGAGACATCTTTGGACAAAGGTTAAACGAGAGTAGCCGTCCGTAGCCATCACCTGAGTGCCATTGTCAGTGATGTAGTCGAAGACATTTGGTGGTCAACTCGGTGACTTGATGTATGTCAGCTAAAATGAGCAAATTCGAAACCGTTTTGATCGTGATCGGCCACAAAAGCAGTTGCTGTGCAACGTTCGACAAATCAGTCTGCGCCCCAATCTTCTTTTCCTTCAAGTCCAAACTTTTGCTGCCATTATCGACAATCATTACTTCCGTGTACTTCAATTGCAAACGGTCATAAAGTTTAGCCACCAAATCGGCCCTAACCTCAATCATCTTCCATCCCGCCGAAGCCATTACACGTTTGCCATTATGGGCAATATAGTCAAGACAATCATTGAGCAAATCAGTGACTGAATACATATCCGCAAAAATCAAAAGTTCCGCAGCTGTCTTGATCGAGATGTGGCTCAGCAGTTTTTCCTCACAAATCGATTTGAGACAGTCCACTTGGTACTGTAGAGATTAAGAAGTTATTGATAAATAAGCGAACCAACTAAAAGTGATATGTATGGTATACCTTGTCAGCAGCTACAAACAATTCCATATTTGTCCAGCTTATCAACTTTGTCCGTGTACATATATTGAACCAACAACTCCAACCTCTCCATCGACATCGATAATCTCCACTCGATTTTCTTGTGCTTCCTTGGTGTTGTGAGCGAACATGGCTGCGAAAACTGGTGATCGAGCTGAGAGAATCTTCTTATGGACATTGAGTTCCCTTCCACCAGTAACCAGGACGACATCTGACAGGCTACAACTCTTCAGTAGAGATTCATAATTCGTGGACATCTTCTCGAGTTTGAATGAAATAAGATTGACAGGGATAAGGATTATCTTGAATACAATGGAATAAAACTAAAACAAAATATCGATAACACAAAAAGCCAGCGAAAAAGTTCAAGAACCGATGCAAGTTTGTGAAAAACATAAACAGCTGATCACAATGATTCACGAGTGACGAGCGCTTTCATGGAGTACGTGCTTTTTATAACATTTCTATACAATACAACAATTAAGCTAATTCAATTATTCAATTGCCATCAAAGTGCTCTATTGTTAGCATTTTTAATTGAATCAATTTGAATATCAAAAATTTGTTGTCGCCATTATCGATGATATAGGCGAGACATTCAGTGGCCAACTCGGTCTGCGAGAATGAACAAATCAGAAACAGATTGAGTTGTGATCACCTCATAGACAAGAGTTGTTTCCTAAAAATCGATTTGAGACTGTCCATTTTGTACTGCAGATTACAGAGTGAAAATATGTTTAAGTTCATCCAACTAGTAAATCCAACAAGTTGTGTTGAGTTGATATGCATCCGAATTTTTTATCAAAAGTCCAGTCGGACTCAACTGTCTATCGATTCTCGTTTCTATATTCGCGGATTGTTCACTTTCACTAAACCCAATCAACAACATCATCATGTAATTACATTAATGCAAACTAGTATTTGAACCAGCAGCTGTCATTTTGAAACATTATAGCTATCATCAATAAATAAATAAATAATGCCATTGGCATGAAAGTCGGAGCGAGAGTGTGTGAAACCTCGCAAATCATTTAGTAACATTTAACATGCATTTGGGACAGAAAATCCATTCTCGGTAATTTAATGACTCTTACTTTTGATTGACAGTTAAAAGTTGAGGTATCAATCTAATTCATTTTGTTATCATCACACATTTAAACGATTTCCAGAATACGCAGTTCATTGCAATCAGTTACAACCAAATCATACACATAATAATTTTCAATTTACATCACTCATCTCTGACTGAGGATCGTGAACACCACCTTATTCTAATATGGTCATTGCATGCAACTCTTATTCCTAATTCCGTTGATTCCAAATGTTATTGAGCTCCCATGTATTTATGCACAAAATCTTTCGCTTGAACATATTACAGATACAAATGATATCCCAACAAAATTTTCACTAACATTAGTTAGGAAATTTTCCAATAAAACATGCTCCAAATAGTCGAATAAAATAAATGTGAACCAAAACAAATCGCAATTTTTCCCTAACCCATGTGAATTCAAGCATCTTCAATACGAGACTTCAAGAAGAAGATAGATAGTGTGGTGGGCGAATGCCATTGGCATGTCGCCATGTAATGACACAGCCATTTCCATTCCAGATAGACTTGTCATCACCGCATACAACTATCGATGATAAGTCTCATTGTCAGTTCTAGTTTCCTAGCGGAGAACACGTTTCAAAGACTCAATACAATGTCAAATGTTGTTTTTCATTGCAATTTCTCAATGCATTTCTGCAAAGGAATTTGTCCAGGGAATAAGGGCAATTTCCACTTTCACTAATTTCTAAATACGCCATTGGTTAGGTGATAATAAACGTATTATTTTAAATAAAGTTGTTTAAGGTTTAAAATTTCGGACAAATTACGAGTCGCAATAATGCTAGAACTTGTTGGAAATGCAAACAAACATCCACACTCGAGTCAAATGGACCGCATCCATCTCCTTTGAGTGTGCTTGCTACTGCGCATCTTCTTTACGCACAGCGGGCGCACGGGGGAAGAGTGTGCTTGGCTGTGTCACACAGGAACACACACAAAGTTGACTCTCGATCCCAACACATTTCTATACAAAATATCAAATTTTCAAAAAATCATAACTCCGGTGCCCTTTGGCCTACAGCGACCTATTTGCGCACTGCACACCTTCACCACCACCAGAACACTGAGTTAAAATTTCAGACCGATCCATGCAGTAGTTTCGGAGGGTTTATGCGGACAAGAAATGACTGAAGTTACATTTTTCTCGGGTATATATCGTCGCTCCCGCAATCACTCACACCTCGCTCGCTTCGCTCGCTCAGCGTGAGTGATTGCGGTCGCTCCTCCAATTAACAAACTCACAACATTAACTCAAATATTAATCGAATATTTATTGAAATATATTATAAAGTGAAAAACAAGCGAAACTTCTCATCACAACTCGCACAAAACTTACTTAGAAACTCTTTAAGATTACAATTTTGCGAAACATTTTGATGCTGAACTTGTCACTTGTTCTGGTGTCGTTTGTAATGATTGGATACTTTCATTTTGTATTCTCCTGTAAATGGACAGGCTGGAAAGGGACAACGAAAGTGACCGAGTTGATGCTGTCGATTGTTGTGGATGGATAGTAGTGCATATGTGCCGAACTGGTGGTCACACTTGCCACACTGCCAATTGGTGACGTCAGAGTGAGACTGGGCAATGTGCTGACTTATATAATTCCTATATACCGTAAAAAACAACAATTTGATTAGTTGGTAAACATGATACTTAACGAACTCACTTGGCAGTGAACGACTGAGCACAGTCTTTGACCGCACAACGGAATGGACGAATCTGATGATTGTTCCACAAGTGTTCGCTCAATTGGTCTTTGGTAAACATTCGACTACATTGGTCACATTGAAGAGTGACAGTGATGAACCGATTCGAAGTAGTAGGGACAGCTGCTCTGGGTTGATCTTCTTCTTCATCATCATCGTCCAATTCGATAACTTCAATATTGTCACCACCCTCTCGTTCCTCCACAATTTGTCCATCCCTCTGTTTGACATAGTCTTCGTATGACACATTTTCGATGATCCAGTGAGGCGGCAGTTGGTCTATTAGTCAAATTAGTCAAATTCAGCATTGAGTAAATTCCAAATGAGCTCCTTACCTGTGTCCACTCGGTCTCCGTCTTCTTCCTCCAAATTAGCCAAATTGTGACTGTTTGATTGTTCGTTCGACATTTCCTGTACGATATTGCCCACCTGTTGAGTGTCGTCAACGATGTTGTCAGTACCAGTGATATTCAACTGTCCACGACTCGTGTCTTCTTCATATTTATCAGACGATTTGGGTAGAGTGTCAGACATGATAGAGACGAATAGTGACGTAATTTCGGGCAAAGTTGTAATAGACTCAAAATGATAGAGTTACCAAAAACGTGATAAATTCAGAATGGACAAAGTGAGACAAGACGAGAAGAAGTAGAAAATCAACACAAAGTGAAATAAAAAACAAACAAGAGATGGTTTGTCTGTGGTCTCGTGAGTGAAAATCAAAATAACCAAAGTGAAACTGTCAGCGCAGACAAACATACATTGAAGAGTGCGAGTTCGTGGCACTGTACGAATATTTGTTAATCACCATCCACAAAAGGGGCACACAATAGTTAGGTAGACACGATGATTTCTGATGTTCAAACCAAGTTTATTCAGAATTCTGACTCGATCTCATTGTCGATATCAACAGTGACTCATCACTTGTTCCTTCCAGTGGACGAGCACGTCTTACGGAACGAGAGACAAAGACTGATACGCACTCACTACTCACATCACACCACTTCGCTGTGATGAACGCGAATATCATTGACAATCGATTATCGAAGCAACTCTCTTTACTTTGACAACGGCAAATAATGACCAATTCGACCGTGACCAATCGCAATTCTGCCTCATCCTGTCATCCAAATTTCCAAATGTCCAACAACTTGCAATCAAACATCGTAATCGACGTGTGTTCTGACTGGAATTGGTCAACATCTACATTTGTCCACTTGCACACACAATGAGCTACATTTTGCGACAAAAGTGGGCGTATGATTTGATTTGATTGTCAATTTGTTTCAGAAATGTTACATTTCAGTATACAATGAACAAGTGACAGTGAACCTGAGAACAAGAAATGTTCATATTTCGTATTAATGTTCATTTCGTTTTGCATTGTAGATAGAAGTGGATTGATAGTATTCTATGGTCCAAAATGTTTGCTGCATCCGAATTTTGATCGAAAATCCAGTCTGACTCAACTGTCGATCGATTCTCATTTATACATTCTCGAATTGTTCACTCTCACTCAACCCAATCACCCATCATCGTGTAATGCAAATTAACAAAATCACAACATTAACTCAAATATTAATCGAATATTTATTGAAACATATTATAAAGTGAAAAACAAGTGATACTTCTCATAATTACAATTAGCGCGCCACTCACAGAAAGTCTTTCGCAATACTTCGACACCATTTGGAGATGAACTTGTCACTTGTTCACTGTCTGTGTTGTCTGTAATGATTGAACATTTTCATTTTATATTCTCCGGTGAATGGACACCCGGGAAAGGTGCACTGAAAGTGTCCTAATTGATGATGTTTAGTGTTGTGCTTGGATAATAGAATATAAGTGCCAAACAGGTGGTCACACTTGCCACACTGCCAGTTGGCGACGCCCTGGTGGGACTGGGCGATGTGCTGACTTAGATAATTTCTATATAAACAATTTGATTAGTTGGCAGACATGATACGGATACTTAACAAACTCACCTGAAATGGAACGACTGAGCACAGTCTTTGACAGCACAACGGAATGGATGAATCTGATGATTGTTCCACATGTGTGCGCTCAATTGGTTTTTGGGAAACATTAGGTTACATTGGTCACATTGAAGAGTGACAGTAATAAACTGACTCGTAGTGATACGGCCAGCTGGTCTGTGTTGATCTTCTTCTTCTTCATCATCGTCCAATCGTTCGATTACTTCAATATTGTCACCACCCTCTCGTTCCGCCACAATTTGTCCATCCCTCTGTTTGACATAGTCTTCGTATGACACAGTTTCGATTATCACGCGAGGCGGCAGTTGGTCTGTTCAAAACAAACACACACAAATTAGTTAAATTGAGTATTAAATAGCCAAAACCAATTGAGCTCCTTACCTGTGTTCACTCGGTCTCCGTCTTCATCCTCCAAATTAGCCAAATTGTGACTGTTTGATTGTTCGTTCGGTATTTCTGGTTCGAAAGTGTCAGCCTGTGTGTCGGTAACGATTCTGTTAGTGACAGTATTCACCTGTCCACGACTCGTGTCTTCTTCATATTTATCAGACGATTTGGGTAAAGTGTCAGACATGGTAGTGACGAGTAGTGATGTAGATTAAAATATTTCGGGCAAAGTTGTAATAGACTCAAAATCAGTGTTAGGGTAACACTGTTACCAAAAACGTAATAAATTCAAAGAGGACAAAGTGAGATAAGACGAGATGAAGTAGAAAATCAACATAAAGTGAAATCAAAATAGCAACAGGCTTGTCTGTGTTCTCGTGAGTGAAAATCGAAACAACCAAAATGGCAAACTGTAAGCTAACAAACCGAAATTTCAGAGTGCGAGTTCGTGATTGTACGGTACGAGTATTTGTTAATAACCATTCGCAAAAGGTACACAATAATAATTAGATGATTTCAACCAAGTTTATTGAGTGTTCTGGCTCGATATCGATGTCCTGGACATCACTTACAGTGGACGAGCACGTCTGACGGAACGAGGAACAAAGACTGATACGCACGCACCACACCGAATTCTCCTATAGCTGTGATGAACGCTACTATCGAGTTCACATCGCAAAACAATTTGATCTGACCAATCGCAATTGTGACGAATTCTGTCATCCAACATTCCAAATAGCAAGCAATTTAACATCAAACATCGCAATCGACGTGTGTTATCACTGAAATTGGTCAGCACTAGCACAAACATTCTGCAAAAAGTGGATTGATGGTCAATTTGTTTCAGATATGTTACATTTCAGTACAATGAACAAGTGACAGTGAACCTGAGAACAAGCAATGTTCAGGTTTCGTTTTAATGTTCATTCAGTTTTGTATACTCTTTTGGCAAACATTGTGAAAGACAAAAATTAATATATACGAGATCTCGATTCGAATCAAATAATCTAAAATAAATAACAGACAAAAGCAAGAGAAAAGCAAATAACAAATCGATGTGCGTGAGTTTGGGAAAGAAAGTCAACGCAAACAGCAACATCACTAATGAAGAGTACGTATGTTTCACAAAATGTAATTTTAATCTTTTATTGAATTTTTGATTAAATCTAATTGTTGTTGGCATTTATTAAAACTGCTCATCAAATATAGCTTGATACTTCAAACTCAAATGTCCGAAAAGCTTAGCCAATTTGAAAATTGACAAGAATGTGCAATAAAATCAATTTTAGCACAATTGGCGGCGGTTTTTATACTCGGGATTTGATGCTTTGGGCAATTAGAACAGTATATTCTCCAATTTCATTGAAAATTGTACAGGTTGTTCAATAAAATCAATTTTGGCACAATTGGCGGCGGTTTTTATACTCGGGATTTGATGCTTTGGGCAATTAGAACAGTATATTCTCCAATTTCATTGAAAATTGTACAGGTTGTTCAATAAAATCAATTTTGGCACAATTGGCGGCGGTTTTTATACTCGGGATTTGATGCTTTGGGCAATTAGAACAGTATATTCTCCAATTTCATTGAAAATTGTACAGGTTGTTCAATAAAATCAATTTTGGCACAATTGGCGGCGGTTTTTATACTCGGGATTTGATGCTTTGGGCAATTAGAACAGTATATTCTCCAATTTCATTGAAAATTGACAAGGATGTTCAATAAAATCAATTTTTGCACAATTGGCGGCGGTTTTTATACTCGGGATTTGATAAATAAGTTTCGATAAGCGAAAATTGATCTTTCCATTGGCACAGCATTTGTGGAATAGAAGTTCAGTTGGATACTTAGTGATTAAATGAGGCTTTTTCTTGTTTGAGTATAATTAATTCTTTAAAACAAAATGTGCAAATATGTTCGATTAATGCTTACAATTTCCATGATATTGTACTGAATTGTAAAGTAATGTGAGATAAAATGAGTATCGTAAATGTCTATTAAATTATTCAATCAGAGCAGACATAAGACTTTAGTGGATGTTTGATTTAATTGTTTGCTGCATTCGAGTTTAAATTTGAAGTAGCAGAAACACTTTGTACTTGACAATAATATCCAGTAAATTAATTTAATTATTTCAATAATGCAGCCGATCAGAGATATAATCAGAATATCTTGTTTAGCTCAAATCTAAAGTGCCTTTTGACCAGACTGGCATTTCAGACAGCAAGCGTCAAGTATACAAACTGAAGACGACGCAAACATAGCAGAGAGCGAATGCAACTTGCACCGTGCAAGTGAGTTGTGTTATGATGCAATGTTTGTGTTAGTTCAACCAACTTGGTGGCCTCATCGACAGCATTGCGTTTCTGTTTGTCCCTTCAGTTCGTATGCTCACTCTGTTCTTCCCCCACCATGTCACACCGCGACACCGAACGTCTTTTCATCTCTGAGATATTTCCCCAATCTCCAAGTGCTTAGTTTAAATGCTCGTTTTTTTAGCATGTGAAGATTGCGAGATCGCTCATCGAATGTCATCGAACATGAGATAATGTTTTCGATATGCTCAAAAGAAAAGTGTCCTAATACTTTTGCGCCACCCTGTATGCTCTCGTGAGTGAAAATCGAAACAATGCGCAAACAATGAGCTTCATTCTGCAACAAAAGTGGACGTTGCAGAATGTTATATATGGCATAAATAACAGATAAAAGCAAGTGAAAAGCAAACTACAACTCGATGTGAGTGAGTTTGTGAAAGAAAGTCAACGCAAACAGCTGATCACTAGCGAAGAGTGTTCAGAGTACATTTCTCGAAATGTAAATGTAATGTTTTATTGAATGTTTGATTAAATCTAATTGCTGTTGGCATTTACAACTGCTCATCAAATACACTTTTATACTTCATGCTCAAATGTCCGAAAAGCTTAGCCAACAAATCAGCTCTCACCGCGATCTTCTTCCATTGCTCTGAAGCCATCACCTGAGTGCCATTGTCGGTGATGTAGTCGAGACATTTAGTGGCCAACTCGGTAATTTGATGCATATCCGCGAAAATGAAAAGATCCGATACGGATTGGGTTGTGATCTCCTCAGACAAGAGCTGTTGCCTAAAAAATTGATTTGAGACTGTCCATTTTGTGCTGGAGATTACAGAGGGAAAAATGACGTTAGTTTATACCACTTATACGGCAAAATGTATCATACCTTATGGGCAGTTATGAACAATTTCGCTGCTCGTGAAGTCCAATTGGCGGAGTTGCCTTTTTCCGTTGTTTCATTAGAATCAAAAATTTTCTTGTCATTGTCGACAATCATCAACTCCGTGAACTTCATGTGCATTCGTGCACAAATCTTATCCATCAAATCCGATCTCACCACAACATTCTTCCAGCCCTTCGAAGCGATCACACGAGTTGCATTATATGCGATAAAATCGAGACACTCGGTCAATAAATCACTGGTTGGGTGCATGTCAGCCAAAATGAGCAGATCCGAAACGGATTGGATGGACATATCTGCCAAAAGACGTTCCTCGCAAATGGACATGAGACAGTTCACTTGGTACTGGACATTAAGAATAGAAATCATTGCATTGTTACACTTTTAAACGGATAATTCAATAAATACATTACCATATCAGCCACAACAAACAGGTCCACAACATAGCGATCCAGCATCGCAATTTTGCCAGTATAAATGTATCGAAGCAGCAGTTCCAGCACCTCGTCGTCGACATCGATAATTTGCACTCGATTTTCCTGTGCTTCTTTAGTGGATTTGTGTGCAAACATGGCAGCAAAAACTGGCGAACGAGCTGAGAGCACCTTCTTGTGAGCATGAAGCTCTTTCTCTCCAGCAACCAGAACCACATCTGACTGTAAACCACATTTCAGTAAGAAATCATAATTTTGAGACATCTTCTCGATGGTACGTGAATTGAAAGAAGTCATCGCGAATTGTACACGAGAATCAAACAAAATAAAAAAGAAATATCGAATCAGACCAAAAAAGCCAACCAAAAATTAATAACGAGCCAATTTGAGTCAAGCACAGAAACACTGTGTGAGCCTGTGAAAGAAAATCACACAAATGCTGCTCAATAACAAAATAGGGCGTTTAACAGAGTACGTACCACAAAATGTAATAGTATAATGTTTTATTGAATTTTTCAGTAAATTTTATTATGATTGACATTTTGAATCAAAAGAGTTGAAAAGATTTGCTGAAAAAACTATTGGTTGTTGATAACCGATTGGACGATCTCTCAAACGTAATGAACCGAATAGAAGATAATCTTAGAACAACAAATCTGAACAAATATGTTCCAATCTTTCAGAATCTTGTAATGTAAATATTCCAATAAGTTGTGTTGTATTGAGTTGACGTTTCAGCCGTATGCCATCGATTTTAACCGAGATAAACTCGAATTCTGTCAAATTGGTGGGTTTTAATGCGATGCGATAATTCAGACAGGCTTTATTAGTACATTAAGTAGTTCAATCAATTACACAATTCAAAGCTGATCACGATTGATCAAATTGTTTGGAAACAAATATTGAAAATTTCCACGAAATTTGACAGTGTGCAACTGAGCACAGAGACGAAATGGCTGACGAGCAAGGCGCAAGCACTGCTCCACTCGATCCAACCATTCGTCATCAAAACCAAAATCAACCACTTCCTCAGCATAGTACTCGCATTCATCACAGTACTCGATGTGTTGATCAAATGAAAGCACTTGAAGGTTGGGAAAAATTTGTGCCAAATGAAGTGTCTCGGTGTGTAGGTGAGATCGAATTTGGAGCATTCGCAACGAGAGCAGACGGACTGAGGGAACGGGGACATACTCGGGTTCGGGCAGTTCTTCTGGTACTTGCGATGCTACATCAATTTTCAAATGGACCAATTCGGTCAGTGAGGACAGACATCTCGCTAGCATGCTCATTGGCATGTTGCGAATGGACAGTGTCAAACGAGAAATGGTGCTAAAATGAGAGCCAAAGTGACGCATGTTGTTGTAGTGAGCCACATTGAGCCAAGTGGAAATGTAGGCTACAGAAAATTTCGAAGCCAACTGACCTAGTGCAAGCAGCTGTTCGATTGGCAAATACGGCTCCCATTCAATGCAAGCAAATCAGTTCGTACCATCATCTTCTTCCAACCCTTGGATGCGATGACACGAGCGCCATTATGAACGACATAGTCGAGGCACTCATTAAACAGGTCAGTTGCAGGAAACATATCCGCGAAAATGAGAATATCCGACACAGTCTTGATGGATATCTGGGACAGGAGATGTTCCTCGCAAATTTCTTTGAGACCGTCCACTTGATACTGCAGATTAATAAAAGAAATCATTGCATTGTTATACACATTTAAATGAATTATCTAATAAAAACATTACCTTATCAGCAGCAACAAACAGTTCCGCTGCATTCTTGTCCAATGTCTCAATTTCGTCAGTGTAAATGTAACGAACCAGTTGTTCCAATATCTCCACACTGACATCGATAATTTCCACTCGATTCTCTTGTGATTCTTTAGTGGATTAGTGTGCAAACATGGCCGCAAAAACTGGCGAACGAGCTGAGAGTACCTTGCGGATCTTGTGAGCATGAAGCTCTTTCTCTCCAGCAACCAGAACCACATCAAACTCTAAACCACATTTCAGTAAGAAATCATAATTTTGAAACATCTTCTCGATGGTACGTGGATTGAAAAAATCGATTGCGAATGGTATTGAAATGAGAATCAAACAAAATCAAAAAGAAATATCAAACCAAAGACCAACCAAAAATTAATAACGAGCCGATTTGAGTCAAGCACAGAAATACTGGGTGAGCCTGTGAAAGAAAATCACACAAAAGCTGCTCAATAACAAAATAGTGCGTTTCACAGAGTACGTTACACAAAATGTAATAGTATAATGTTTTATTGAATGTAAATCTAATTATGATTGACATTTTGAATCGAAAGTGTTTAATAGATTTGCTGAAAAACTATTGGTTATTGGTAACCGATTGGACAATTTCTGAAACGTAATGAACAGAATAGAAGAGAATCTGAGGACAAACAAAAGATCGTGTTTGGTTTCAATGTTCTTTCATATTTGTACATTTTTTTGAATATTGTGAAAAGCAATAAGAAGCATATTAACATTTTATTTTATTGATAGCGCATTAAATTGGTTGTAGTTGAATAATTGCAGTCGCAATAATGACATATAAAAAATGTTTGCCTCATGCACTCATCATGTCAACTATTTTGACATACTCCTCGGATATTCGAGGGAAATTCAAACTCAACCGTTCAAAAAGCTTAGCCACGAAGTCAGCTTTCGCCACAATCTCCTTCCATCCATTCGTAGCCATCACTTGTGTGGCATTATCGGTGATGTAGTCGAGACATTGGTTGGTTAACTCGGTGACTTGATGAATGTCCGCGAGAATGAGAAGATCCGAAACTGATTCGGGAGTGATCCTGGGTAAAAGTTGACCCTCGCAATTGGATAAGAGATAGTCTAGTTGTCTCTAAAAATTTGAGGGATAATAAGTTACACACTGATCGATTGCATCAAAATGTTGACTTACCTCATTACAATCTAGAACTAATTTTGCATAGGAAATCAGATCCAATTCTATTGTCTTTTTCATTGTTCTCGAAATGAGACAGAGAGAATGAGACATTCGAGTCTAACTTTTTCATTTCACCATAAATGTTCACAACATTCAATGTCTCGCTGTATTTTGTTTGGAAATGTTCATATAATTTATACAGCAAATTGGTTCTTTCCCGAACCTTCTTCCATCCCTCCGAAGACATTACTTCTATGCCATTGTTGGTGATATAGTTGAGACACATTAGTTTCAAATCTTCTGTGTCCAACTCGGTCATTTGATACACGTCAGCAAAAATTAGCAGATCCGATGCAGACTCGGTGTTGATTTGGCACAAAAGTTGCTGCCTGCAGATTAATTTGAGACCGTCCAATTGGTACTGTAGATTAAGAAAAGAAATCATTGCATTGTTATACATGTTTAAACTGATTATGCAATAATTACCTTATCAGCAGCGATCAACAATTCTGCGGCGATTCCAAAATCTACTGTCCCAACTTTGCCAGTGTAGATGTAACGAACCAACAACTTCAACACCTCCACATCGGCATCGATTATTTCCACACGATTCTCTTGTGATTCCTTGGTGGTGTAGTGAGCAAACATGGCTGCGAAAACTGGCGAAAGAGCTGAGAGAATCACTTTGTGGACATGAAGCTCCTTGCCACCAGCAACCAGAACGACATCCGACAAATGACCACTATCCAGTAGAGATTCGTAATATTCGGACATTTTCTCGTAGATGAGTTTGAAAGAATCCATTTTGAACGACGTGATACAGCAAATAAAGTCAAAAAATGACTGAAAAAGCCAGCGAAAAGCAAACAAACTCGATGTTAGAGTAAGCAGCAATGTCACAGTGAGTTGGTTGGAAAGACAATCAACACAAACAACCGAGCACAAAAAATATTCACAGAGTACGTTCACACAGCAATTATGCAGAAACATTGAAAATGGTTGAGTTTGGCATTACACGAATGTGTCTCGTAATTGTAATATATTATATTGTATTATATTGTTGTATTGTATTGTTGACACTTTTAATCAACAGTTTTTTTCAAATTTATTAAAATAATAGAATTAATAGAATAATCAACAAAGTTTTCCTAATCTCATAGAATGTTACAATAATGGAGGAAAGTTCCGAAGTGATTCACATCACTCATACAGCTCATTTCTAATCTGCTTGTCTTCACGCTCGGTTGTTGTCATCTATTTGTTCGACTTGTCTTGGTCTTACCCTCTTTTCTCTTCGAATCAAATCACCACCACCTCTTCTCTCGCCCAAAAAGGCTTCCTCAACCACAACTTCTATCTGTCCCCGATGTCTTCGCTCAATTCACATCTCAAGCCTAAACCCAAATGCGCCCACTTTCAAGCCACGAAACCAGAAGGCAATCACAAAGAATCGTGGATTGACCAAGAAGATTTGGCCCACCACCCGTGCATTGTCAAACAGTCAAACTGGGCTTCAAAATTTGGTTCAACTTGATTTGACCATTTGTTGCAGAGAAGAAATGTCGCTCATTTGTTTCCATTTCACCGGGTTGACAAGTTTGACTCTCAAAGCAAACTGTTTGGTGAGTAATATCGCTCAATCAATTTTGAATTCAAATTATTAATTTTAAAAAATTTTAAATTAGATTAAACTTGACGCTTGGCTTAGCAACGAGTTGCACCTTCTACCCCATTTGACCAGTTTGTCACTGATTGACTTCAACCTCGAACGCTACTCTCGTGCAACTTGCAGAACACTTCCGAACATTTCAACCCTCAAATTAAGTTCGGCTAACCTGTTTGACGATTTCATGCGAACATGTGGTATCACCAGCTGTTCCTGCTGTCTGCTTGGTGGTTTCTTCGAGGGAATCGTTTTCAGTCGCAATTTGGCTGTTGCATTTCCAAATGTGTCCACACTGTGTCTGACTGGTTACGCACGTCATCCCGAATCAGTCAAAAGTCAGATGGAAAAATTCGGGAAAGGATATTTGAAGAAACTTGTGACACTCAATTTGGTCACTGATTGTGAGCAGTACTTTGATGAATGGTCGTTTCACCAAAATATTATTGGCTTGATTGATTGATTTTTGTTATCTAATAAAGTAATCCATTTACATACTAAATTGCATGGGTTTGACAAGTTGGGAAGATTTATTGACTGTGACGGAAAGTTAAATCACAGGTGGACCGAATCCGATGTTGAACAGTATGACAATCGTTCTCAATGTTTCGTTCGACAGTATGGCCAACTTGTGGATCCATACACCGGAAAACAGGTTTGTTTGCTCTGTTTTTTGCCTACATTGCAACATCTAGTTATGTAACTTTTATACAGATTGATGCAATGAGTACACTCGAAGAAAACATTGCCGACAATGGCGGAGTGAAGCTAGCATATGATACATTAGAGGAACAACTTCTCAAACACTTCCACCGTCTCTTGCACAATACTCGCACGAGCAATTGTTCTTTCTTTCGCACAGTTTGGTTTGTACTTTTAAATTGTTTTTTTGCACAATAATTTACTAACTTGTGACATTTTATATGTTTTTATCAATTTCTGTTCTCCTGTTCTAACCACAAATATCCTGCAAAGAGCACTCGAGATCATAGTCCAGCAAAGTACCGAGTCAACATTCCATTGAGAAATTTTTACAAATTTGCCCAAGCATAACAACTGCCCAGTGGGATCAAAAATGAATCCCGGGAGGAGCACCATAACATTTGGACATTGTCTTTGAGCTTGAGCTGTTGAGCTGAAACTGTTGAACTCTGGCAAACTTTGTGTTTCAGTCATGAACATGCATCATTTTTCTTGATTATCAGCGGTTTGATAGTTTTTGGTATACGTTGTTGTAATATAATGTTTACAAAAAACTATCAAACCACTCTTAATCGACAAAAAAAATTGCGTTCGAAAGGTGTAATATTTGGTTCATTGTTTTTTTAAATTTTATTGATTAATTGTTCTTATATGTACTTAAGTATTTATTTTTAAATCTTAATATCTTAAATATTTAGAAAGACAATTTGAAGCGAAACGCCAAAAGCAGAACACAATCTCAAACTCAGGCTCGCCAATTGATCTCATATACAATTGTCGTTGTCTATGAAAAAAAAATAGATAAAGTTCAAGTGTTGTAGAAATACGTGCCGTTTCCTGATTTTGCATTGAAAATTTTTTACAATTCTAAACTAATTGGAGGAGCGAACGAACAAACTTGTTTGTGAGTGATCGACTCCTCTGGCGCAGCTTGATAGGAAAAGGCTTGTTAGCAGGATAGCGTCTATATGGTTCAATGGATCGGTCTGCAAATTTTACCAAAAAATTCTGGTGTGGGTGTAGACGAACTGATTAGATTTTGGGCACATAAGGTCAAAGGTCACCGAAGATAAAAATCAATTAGTGATATTTTTACATTGATCTGTATTGAAATATGAGTCAAAGTGCGCGTTTGTCGAACTGTGATGACTCATCGATGACTGAACTGATAAGGACGAGTGTTCGGGATACTCCCGCTCCGACTTTACGCCAACGACGTCACTTATGACTAGTGGTTAGTTTGACGATGATAATGTAAAACAATTTATCGAGTCATATTTGCATCAACTTTATTTATTGTCTCTTGAATTGTATTCTTTGGTTTGTAATTTAAATTCATTTAAAATGTCCAAATAAATCAAATATTTTTTCAAATACAAAGAATTCACTTTTTGTGCACGAATCATAAGAGTATTAAGTATACAGATTCCAAATTCGGTCTCACAATTGGGGATCATCGAGATTTTTGAATTCAGTAATTTTGCCCATGTCCTTCTGAAAATTTCCATATAATTTAAATGGATGTTCATACATTGAATGGCAAGTAGCAGAACTTTCAAAGACAAAATTAATTTGAATCATTCAAAACTTTCTCAATTAAAATTAAAATTCGATCTCACGGATGCGGATCATAGAGATTTTTGAATTCAGTAATTTTGCCCATGTCCTTCTGAAAATTTCCATATAATTTAAATGAATGTTCATACATTGGATTGCAAGTAGCAGAACTTTGAAACACAAAACTAATTTGAATCATTAAGACTTTTGACCATTTCAATCCAAATGCGGTCTCACAACTGCGGATCATCGAGATTTTTTGAATTCACAATTCACAATTCATTGTCAGTAATATTGCCACACACCAATTCCTTATATGAATTTTATGACTTTTTCGTTTTATTTTATATTTGAAAAATAAGAAGATTTTGAGGATTGTTGATATATTCAGAGAAAATGTCAAAATTAAAAAGATTTTAAAGTTTTTATCGCAATTTTTTTCCACGAATTGAAAATATCTGAGATTGTTCGTGAAAACATGATAAACTCACTGAAGGGACTGCTTACAAAATATGCAACCAACGTAGACGCATTGATGGAATTAAAGGCACGAGTTCAAAAGACAAATTGTGAACTTTGGGTGAGAAATTAAGCCAAAATATAGTGTAAAATTATCATTGAAATATCTCAAATAAAAGTTTGCACTTTGAACTGTGCAAATAACAATGCAAACAGATACATTGAGGCAATACTAGTGTCCAAAGAGTAAGAGGGTCGGTTTATCTTATTTCATTGTCAAATCAAATCATTCAATACATTTTTGTGTATTTAGAGCTGAAAGAGTCAAGTTGGCACAAAATGAACTTTAATGCCCTTTCCCAACTCTTTTCTTTTGCACAATTTTTATTACCTTGAAATGTGCAATTAAAAAGTTTATTATATTTGCACTTTGAACTTGTTCGTTCATATATTCAGGTGCTGTGCAAGAGGTCAGGCGTACAGGGTAGAGTTACTCTCTCCTAACCAACAACAACACATACTCGAGTACATTGCCCAACGACACAAAATTACCGTGACAAAAAAATTAATGTTTCCTCTCGTGCATTCCTCTTCTGCCTTCTTCTAAACAAATTGGCCATTTCATCCACAAATCACATCAAAGTCCAAAGTCAACGTTGAAAGAGTAGCAAATACACAAACCAAGTCTAATAGTAATAATCAATTTAAAAATGCAATGTAAAAATGTCATAGGTGCTCAGTTGCGCTTCGACAGTCAAATTGGACAGTCACACGATTCAGTCGTGATTTTCTAACTAAACTAACAACAATGTATTATAATAATCTCAATATGGATCCATCAGTTTCACTCTATCCTACTCCTCCACTATCACCATGGCCTATTCGATCCGAACATTTTAACCTTCAATCAAACCAATCAAATGAAGAATGCATTGAAATCAACGAAGAATTCGACGAATTACGACGTAAAGTTTCCCTGTTGGACCAATTTACGCCTGGTTTCATTCCTCCCCACTCATTTCACTCGATCGACAAGTCAATTCGTCGTTGTCTACTGCTCGTAGTTCTGTCTATTGGTGAACTGAAGAATCGATTCGATCCGGCACAGTGGAACAGACTTGCACAAGAAGCAACCACTACTAAAATCATTCTGATCGGTAGCGACTATTCATTCGAGTTCAATCAAAATATTTGTTACATGTTTTTGTTGAAACTTTCACCACGAATTCGCAAACTATTTAACGAGTATCAACAGTTTGCCTATCCAACCGATCATCGCGACTATTTTGATCATCCATTGAGTGTTTTCATTGACTTCTGTGCTCTGATGGCACAGTTGAATTCAATTTATGACAATCTCGAGGGTGACGATCAGTGGTGTCATTCGAATGCCGTCTCGGATGTGTTGTGTGCCCTTTGTCGTGAGGACTATCACTTGGGACAGAACTGTGACGTGTACGTGACACTTGAATCGAGAGAAGAAATCGTTCGAATACGACAACTTTGCCCTGGTTGTCTAGTGGACGACAAAATTTTGTCTAACAGTGAAGAAGAAGTTGGTGGTTTTCACTTTCATGAATGTTGCAGTTTTCTGAATTCGATGAATTGCAATTGCAAATGTTATCATAACGATAAAGGTCATCATCATCACCTGGCACTGTGTCCTGTCTATTTGTATTTGCATTCCAAAGCAAACATTTTTTGATTAAGCATTGATAAATGTCAATAATAAACTTGAGTTTGTGTGGAATTTTTATTTAGAATTTGGTTATTTGGATTGCATTATATATAGCAACTGTGGTTGATTTAGTGGTTCTGCTCAATTTGCAAAGTGCAATTGCCCATGTCCGTTCGTTGTGCCTTTCTGGCTGTATTCTCTCGTGTAAGGGTTGAGTCTGTTGTCATGTTGTGTTCTTGTGTCCTTGGTAACATAACTTAACATATGGGGGCTATCCATGGGATGTCTGCCATAAAAGGGCAATGTATAAAAGGTTATCACTTTTTAGTCACAATTGAATACAAAAGAAGTACAACTCCACTTTTCAAAGTGAACATCGAAGTGGAGTTGTGCCGCAAAGGTTGGCGGTCTTCTCTGAGGTAAATTGTGTATGATTTGCAGAGAAGGATAAAGAGGTCGCTGTGCAGAATTATTTCAAGAAAACCACGGTGGGTGTTTGTTTTTGGCTTGTGTCCCTAGCGGCCTACATGTGAGCGAAAGGTCTCCAAGGAGTGTTATCCATGGGATGTCTTGACAAAGGGTTATCACTTTTTTGTCCCCATTTGAATTGTAAGGCAAAGAGAGCGTACACGACTTTACTTTTAGAGTGAAGGCACACAGGTTGGTCATGTTTGTTGAACACTTGTCCGCTTGGGGTCTTTGCTGTACACAAATCGAGAAAGCGTCATGGTGCGGCACAGTCCATCTCCATGGGGATGTTCAACTGTTCAATGTAGAACTGTGTGCCTGAATGACTTTTACCTAGGCTCTCTAGGTCTACCGTGCCATATTTTGCACAAAGCCCCCTGTCGTAAAATCAACAGAACAAAGTTGCCATATGCTAGACTGCCTGAGTGATTGGAAAATCGACTCATTTGTCTCCAATCGGCTGTCAGTGCAAGTTGTTCTCGACAAAATGTCCAAATCAAGCAAACCACTCTCAAACCTCACTGAAGAGATTTCTCAACTTCGCCACCAATTCGCCGAATTTTCCCTCAAGTTGAATCATCAATTTATTACATCTGAACCGTCAATTTCACCCTATAACGGCAACATTCTCCACTGGCCAATGTTTTGGGCAGCCTATCAAAGTCTAATCGCGTGCAACACTCAACTGAGCGATTGCTCCAAATTCCGGATTCTGTACAACAATTTGGATCCACGAACCCAAACTCTACTCCTCGCCGACATTGATCCTCGAAGTCCGAATATTAAAGTTGCGATTGAACGAATCGAATCACACTTTTCGAAGGATGAAACCATTCGTTACGCTCTCGAACAATCGATCAACAAAATTCCTCTTCTCAAAGACAGTGGAAACAACGATCATTGGTTTTCACTTCTTGAGACAGCCAAGAAGACAACAGTTTTGATCAATGGCAAGTTGGCCTCTTGTTGGGACAACTATTTCGCTCGTTTACTCAACGCAAAGTTGGCTCCAATCCATCGAAGTCGTATTTGGGATCTTATTTTGAAGGAGAAACGTGAAAAGGAGGCACTGCGTGACACGATCCACTACATTGAAGTCATGATTCGAGTAAATCAAATTCGTACCATTGATCACGATCAAAAAGTATCCGAAGCATTGTGTCCACTCTGTGAACTGGATTATCATCACGCTGAGTACTGTGATCATTACTCAACAGTGGAAGATCGTCGTGAAGTTGTCAGTGATCGTGCCATTTGTCGTCGCTGTTTGGTGGCCCGATTTGTCCGTGGACACAACTGTGGCCAAATGTGCTCAAAGTGTCATCGTGATCATCATGTTGCACTGTGCATGACTGAATGAACAAGTCAATGACTCAATTTGTTGTTACACAACAAAACAAAACTTTGTAATAATTGTTCTTAATAAACCCAAAATAATCGTAAATCAATTCCTTATTTGGTATTAACATTCGTTGGTGTGTATGAAATAAAAAGTTGTAACAGTAAGTGATCTTACGTCATAGATATACCGCTTTCCGGTAGTATTACATCAGATGGATATTAACCCTTTCAGTCCTGTGGTTTAATTGGGCGCATTCACAATGTATAATTCACTTTTTCGGATATCCGGACAGGGAGTGAAAGGGTTAAATGATTGCGATGTGAGTCAATGTGATTTTCGTAATGTTCTTACTCATTAAGACAATTGAAATTATGAATTGTACTAGATTGTATTTCGTATATAAAGACATGAACCTTCAGTTTGAGAAGTATTTGTCGAGCGTGAGCGAAGACTCTTAGTGACAGCTTTTCAATTTCTTGTGCAGTTAACTCCTCCTACATTTCTCAACCGATTTGCATCAAATTTGGCCAAAGTACTTAGAATACTATGCAGATGTGCCGTTTAACCTTGGTTTTGGCTAAAAAAGCTTTTTAGGTATACCTGCCAGTCAAATTTCACCAAGGGCAAATCTCAGTCTGAGTTTCTATTGTTGTGCCTTATATCCAACAATGTAAGCAACAATGTCAATGCAAAATTTTTGTCAAACGAGATATGAAAAGATTGTTTTGGGTCGTTCAAGATGGGTTTTGGGTTAGGTTAGGATAGGTGCCGTGTTAGGATGGGTTTTGGGGGGTTGGTTAGGTTAGGTGCCGTGTTAGGATGGGTTTTGAGAGTAGGTTAGGTTAGGTGCCGTGTTAGGATGGGTTTTGGGTTGGGGTTAGGTTAGGTGCCGTGTTAGGATGGGTTTTGGGGGGTTGGTTAGGTTAGGTGCCGTGTTAGGGTGGGTTTTGAGAGTATGTTAGGTTAGGTGCCGTGTTAGGATGGGTTTTGGGGGTTGGTTAGGTTAGATGCCGTGTTAGGATGAGTTTTGGGGTTGGTTAGGTTAGGTGCCGTGTTAGGATGGGTTTTGGCTTAGGTTAGGTGCCGTGTTAGGATGGGTTTTGGGGGTTGGTTAGGTTAGATGCCGTGTTAGGATGGGTTTTGGGGGGTTTGGTTAGGTTAGGTGCGTGTTAGGATGGGTTTTGGGGGGTTGGTTAGGTTAGGTGCCGTGTTAGGATGGGTTTTGGGGTTGGTTAGGTTAGGTGCCGTGTTAGGATGGGTTTTGGCTTAGGTTAGGCGCCGTGTTAGGATTGGTTTTGAGGGTTGGTTAGGATAGGTGCGTGTTAGGATTGGTTTTGGGGGGTTTGGTTAGGTTAGGTGCGTGTTAGGATGGGTTTTGGGGGTTGGTTAGGTTAGGTGCGTGTTAGGATGGGTTTTGAGGGTTGGTTAGGATAGGTGCGTGTTAGGATGGGTTTTGGGGGTTTGGTTAGGTTAGGTGCGTGTTAGGATGGGTTTTGGGGGTTGGTTAGGTTAGGTGCCGTGTTAGGATGGGTTTTGGGTTAGGTTTAGGTTGTTTAATCTTTTATTGGTCGTTAGAAATTAAGTAAACATATCCTAGAACTGTCCTTCCGAAAAGATCCAGTTGGTCAGTTTTCCGATGTTTCCCAATCGAAATTCTCCACCATGACCTGCATATCCACTTCCATGCATGTCCTTGAAGAGAGGGCACTTGAGTAGGACATGTTCCACCGTTTGGATTGTCGTTTGATCGCACCAACAGTACGGTCTGTATACACTGCCCGTTTCATCCTTCACTTTGAATCGATTCAAGTACTGGCCGAATGGCCCGTGTCCACTGAAGACTTGTGTTAGAAAGTAATCTGTCTTAATGAACTTCGGGATGGTAATCCAGTCTTTGAAGAACCCTCTAAGGGTCGGATTAGCAAGTTTCCTAAATCGTTCGTTCATGAGTTGGTTGGTGAGTGACTTTGCGACTTTCTTTGCGATGTTCTTGGGGTACCTGGTGTAGACTGGCTCGAGATGGGTTTTGGTTTTGGGTTAGGTTAGGTTAGATGCAGTCTATGATTAAGCTTTGGTTTAACTTAATTTAATCGCTTCGCTCGACTATTCCCCATAATCTCAATTTTGGGGGACATTATTGAACTTAAACAGTTTTATGCTACAAATAAAGCTCCCCGCAGGGCCCACTAGTATAATATAATTTCAATTTGTTTCTCCAATTGTTTTTCTTTTCATTTCTTTTTCTATTTCTTATTCAAAATGTTGAAAAAGTACGTAATCCTCTCAATAGTCCTGTTGGTAGCCTTTCTACTTCTGGTCAGCATTGAACTATCGTTTGGTTTTCCCAAATGGCCATGGAACAATAAAACAAACAATCAATCCGAATCCACCACTACAACAAGTCGTCATTGGATAACGAAAGTACACGACAAGTTGCATCATCATTCGAGCATTGAACCAATTGAACCACCAAAACAAAAATCTACACCAAAACCGGATTCCAAGAATGAAGAACAACAAGAGAATTCAACAGCAACAAATTTCCCCACTAATTCTGAAGAGAAAAATTCAAATTTGAATAAACCCCAACGAGATGTTCCGGGCTTTCAAAGTCCCAGAAATTTGAATAATCCTAAACACCATTTCCCCGAGCAGCCCGAGAGACCAATGGCTGAGTAGAATTATAAAACTTTTTTCTAAAAATGAATTAAATTGTTTATATTTTAAATAAAAAATGATCCTAATAGAGTTGGTAGATCATATTTCCAAATAGGACAGGTTGCTTCCGTTTGCAGTTGAACCACAAAATGTAATGTTTTACTTTTAAGTTAATTGACTACAATTGCCAAATTATAGCGAATAATCTGTCAAATTGTGATTATCAATGTTTAACAAGATAACAATTGTCCTGGTCAATTTCGAGTGTGATATCTCTGAAACGATAGGCACGTCTCAGGATGCAGTTTGGAACAAAATGTGCAACAAGTTTGATCGTATTGGACGACATAATGTGAAAAAATTTCAACATAAAACATGTAATAACAAAATATAACATTCCAAATTATGTAACAATAGCTAATTTATTAAAATACAAAAATTCAAAAATAACACAAAGAACATTTTCGCAACTTTTCTTGGTTCTTCAGTTCTCATCTTCCCGAACCAAAGTCCTTTTCTTCTTCTTCGTCTTCTTCTAACTCTACTTCTTCAGGGTTCTTTTGGGGCGAATGTTTCGGGAAGCAGCAGCAGACTTTTGCGATGCAGCAACGGGCGCCTTTAAGAACTTGCTCCTTGATTGCGTCGGTAATTGGGATTTCGAAGTGTTCCTCTCCTGTGGCGTGTGCTTTGAATGGCTGGCCTTTGATAAACTTCAAGTTTTGGTAGAGTTGATCTCGGACAGACTTGTCTTCGACGAAAAGTGCCACTCGACTGTAGTCCTCCTCGCATCCACAGTCGCACTCGATTTCATCGACGAAACCAATCTTGAGCTTGGTATCGTCGGTTTGCGAACATTCGAGCTTCTCGATGTCCTCCCATTGGATGGTTAGGCTGTGATCTTCGCCGAACATGAGGCGAAGGTGATTGATCCGGTCGATGCGGATGGTGATATTCTCAAAACGTTGAGCATATTTGATCAATCTCAACGGGCAATCTTCTTGATGGGCGACCAAATTGATAGACATGGTGATTGGTTGGTCACGTGTTGACGGGTTGTAGAACGGTGAGAACCAGCGGTTGTGAGAAAGCAGGGCTTTTGTGATGAAACAAACAGCGAATGTAGATCTACGGCAAATGGGTGACCCTTGAAAGGGACTTCTTGACAGTATTGTTGACTATTTGTCACATTGTATGAATTGTGTTTGCGTAAACTCAACAATCAAATTCGGGCATATGGAGATCCAACCAGTTCAGCGTCATGTAGTAAAATTAACTGATTCAACAATAAAGAGCATTTGAATTCACAATTGAACCGATTCTGTGCTCAGTAGAGCATTCAGCAGTTGTGATCGTGTCTACTTTTCGTGCAATATATTACTCGAACATTTACTGTCAAAATCATGGACTTCGATGCCCATCCGATCACTAGTCGCTACTTGTGCGGATGCAACCTCACCAGAAAGCAAGTCAACTTGCATGCTACAACAGCGGAACTTATCATCAATTGCCGCTACACTTGTGGGCCCGAAGAAGAACATCACTTGCTGGGCAAGAAAATGAATATTCCCTGGAACGCCATTACATCCTTAACATTGGATTTACTTCAAGGTGGTCTGAAAGTTCAGTTTTCGGATGTATTTGAGTTTGGTTCCAAGACTGTGGATGAAGTTGTCTTGCGCATTTCGGAATTTGGTCAATTTATCAGTCAATTGAAAGCTGCCAGGATTGTATCGAAAGCGCAATCCAACAAGTCAAAGTTTTTCATTTAAGTTCACGCGATGATCATAGATTTGATTTGATTTTGATTAGGACCATTTAAATCACTTCATTGTTTAATTAATTTTATAATCGATTTTATCATCATCATAATGTCAGTAAAAGTTTCTTAATATTTGACCATTTGATTTGGAAGCATAAAAGTTGCTTTTCGTATACAAATTCGAATACTGAAAATGAATAGATTTTTCGAAATAAAAAAACTAGTATAAAATGTTACTCCCAAACTTGTGTTCACTTGTTGTTCTTGAAAGAAACTTCTACGATGACTCATCACCTCAAGTGCCTTATCTTTGTGCTCGTACTGATGTGCCTGATTGGTGGAACTGTTCAACTACTAGTCAAGACTAAAGAAGACAAGGTGAAGAAGGACGACAAGACCATCCCGAAGAAGGAACTTTCCGAAGAGGAAAAGTTAATGTCCCAAACCTTGGAGGATCTCAGCAAAGCTCGTTTGACCGCTCAACAGTTGGCCCAACTATCGAAATTCAAGCCCAAGAAGGACTGGTGGTCTCGAATGTCGAAATGGGCCGCCACTGGTACGACGAGCATAGCCAAGTTGACCATCTTCGCGGCCACAGCCTCAACTCTCATCTTCGCAGTAGTGAATATGTTCAAGCCACTCGTACAGCCACGACCAACAATTGCCGAGTTCGAGCGCGCAGTGAGCGATCCAAAGTTCTGGAGAAAAGTGAGCGAACTAAAGTTACGAGAAGAGTTGAAGATGCTCGAGGCTGGCTCGACCAGTGCACCGTGGACAGATCGACTGGTGGGCATCGTGATCAAGTACTGGCACGTGTGGATGATATTGTTTGTCATGATCGCTCTGTTGGTACTGCTTCTGGCCAAAAGAGATTTGAACGATCGATCCAACACTGGACCAGACTTTCGTGTGATCCTGTCCAAGAGAAGAAAGAAGAGCAGGAAAAAGAACAAGAAAAGAAGCAGACGAGATCGAACATTAAACTGATTTCGAATTTTACAATAAATTATTTTGAATTTGTATATTTATTTCTCATATTTTGAAATTGTGTGTAATTAATGTGTAATTGTGTGAAATCATCACGGAAAGGAGAGTAGGTTCTGGGTGGTGCATTATTTTGAGTGAATAGTGGACTCGGATTTGTGTTTGTGGCACTTTTCAAAAAAAGAGCGATCGAAGGGGATTGAGAAGTGGGAATCATCACGGAAAGGAGAGTAGGTTCTGGGTGGTGCATTATTTTGAGTGAATAGTGGACTCGGATTTGTGTTTGTGGCACTTTTCAAAAAGAGCGATCGAAGGGGATTGAGAAGTGGGAATCATCACGGAAAGGAGAGTAGGTTCTGGGTGGTGCATTATTTTGAGTGAAATGTTTTCTCGGATTTGTGTTTGTGGCACTTTTCAAAAAAGAGCGATCGAAGGGGATTGAGAAGTGGGAATCATCACGGAAAGGAGAGTAGGTTCTGGGTGGTGCATTATTTTGAGTGAATAGTGGTCTCGGATTTGTGTTTGTGGCACTTTTCAAAAAAGAGCGATCGAAGGGGATTGAGAAGTGGGAATCATCACGGAAAGGAGAGTAGGTTCTGGGTGGTGCATTATTTTGAGTGAAATGTTTTCTCGGATTTGTGTTTGTGGCACTTTTCAAAAAAGAGCGATCGAAGGGGATTGAGAAGTGGGAATCATCACGGAAAGGAGAGTAGGTTCTGGGTGGTGCATTATTTTGAGTGAATAGTGGTCTCGGATTTGTGTTTGTGGCACTTTTCAAAAAAGAGCGATCGAAGGGGATTGAGAAGTGGGAATCATCACGGAAAGGAGAGTAGGTTCTGGGTGGTGCATTATTTTGAGTGAATAGTGGTCTCGGATTTGTGTTTGTGGCACTTTTCAAAAAAGAGCGATCGAAGGGGATTGAGAAGTGGGAATCATCACGGAAAGGAGAGTAGGTTCTGGGTGGTGCATTATTTTGAGTGAATAGTGGACTCGGATTTGTGTTTGTGGCACTTTTCAAAAAAGAGATGTCCATGGCTATGATGGTGATAAAATGGAAATTCCTAACAACACGAACTGTTGCTGGAGCACTTTTACGAGCCACGTAGGTGAATATTACATTTCTTGTAGGGTCGCCACCTTTGAATTTCTTCCTAAGAGCCTCTTTCTTGGTTCTGGTCATCCTGGCGTGGCGATAACAAGTTTGTTGGACCAGTTCACACCAGAATTTCTCAAATAATTGTTAAAAGACCGTCGGTGAGATCAACAATGCGATGAGAATGGTTTCAGTTTGAAATTGAATCAAACAATGATTGCATGGATTCTTGTTGGCTTCGTTGAACCAAAAGGCTTTCACCACAAAAAAACCAACATTGGAGATCATTTAGTTGGGAGGCTTTAGGTGGATAGCGACTTCATTGGTGGTTTCGCGTCCAATCTCGTAGACTTGGAATTCCAGAATTTTCTCGAGGAAAAGTTCGTATTCTTCTGGACCAATTTCACTCGGAATCTCAAACGAGTTGGTGATTTGGAAAGACGAAATTAAAATATACTGCCACATAATTAAATAATACTTCCCAATCAAATAGAAACCATTTGGAAATTTTGGTCAGGAAATACGACCACATCTTGTACGTCTTCAGCAACTTGAGTATGCTCGATTGCCAATGTAGATGGCGGTTGACTTTCATCAGACGGCGTTTCGCTTTCTGGTTTCGAAATGGTGAAGGAATCAGAAAGGCGAAGCAACATTTTCCTTAAGATAGTGAAGCGGCTAGAGAATGACAATGAGAAAGACAAAATCGACGAGCAAAATTAATACATTTCATCGCAATTACATTGTGTAAACCTACCTCACATAAAATGGTCAGTTTGCCATCTGGAAGCAATTCCTATGCATCATCAAAGATTTTCTTGCAAAAAACGAATATTCGCCTGTTTTTTATAAGTACAGTCTAGTTTCGCATTTAGGTCTAACAAAAGTATATAAATTGTAAATTAGAAATTAAAGTAAAATATATAAAATAGTAATTACTTATTGTGTAGCATTTGTCTCCGTTGCTGTTCAGTAATGACAACGTATGATGAATTCGACTAGCCTTTTAATAAGCCGCTTTCGAATAAGTATAATAATTTAAATAGATTGAAATGTATTCTCGGGTAACATTCTCATTGCCATTTGGGTAAAGTTCCAAATTAAATTTCACTTTCACTTCATCGTTGGATAATAGAGAAAATTGCGGTGATAAAATTGGTCCGGCTTCAGCGAAGCAAAAATTTTCAATTTCCCATTTGAAGTTAACTTTGTTAGTCACCGAAGTGGTCTTGGCCAAAACATTGTTCACAGTATTGTGTTGCGACGGTAGCAGGACATCAGCGCGAAAAGACATCTGCGCGAAATATTATTTTATTTTTGCAGGAGGAGTTTAGGGAGGGGCTTAATTTCGCGCAGATTTATATTTTTAAGACATCTGAGCGAAAATTATTTGTTTTATTAAAAATTCATTTATCTTTTATTTTACTTGCCTTTGTAGAGTTTTTCTATCAGAATAAATTTTTATCAAATAATTCATTTTAGAGTCAAAACTTATGCTATAATCATCGTGTCTGTCTGTAAACCTTTGCCCATATTCTTTGAGATCCGCAGACCCTAGAATTACTAAATTTGGATGCATGCACCATATCGTATATGTAACAGAATGGTTAATTCAAATCTGTGAACCATTGATCATGATACCCAATTCTGGTAGCGCCATGTTAAAAACGCGTTTTATTAGAAATCCTTAACGTACTAATTGAATTCAAAAGTTCTGTTATTCGCAAGTGATATAAAAGTGTATTTCGGTTTTCAGTTTGTAACTTATAAAATTATTTAGGCAAACAAAACGATATACGAATTTACATTTATCGGATTTGTACGTATATCCAATCTGTTCAACATGTTTTCTAACTTGATAGCCAAATATAGCAATCTATTTTTCATACACTTGATTTTATTTACCATAAAGATAGTTGCAGATTGTGAGATGGAAAGTAAAATTGTTCAAAGTTGTGATCATAATCAAGGCCAACATAAATGGCAAAGCTACCCAGGTTAAAAAATTGACTCGTTAGGGCCCCAAACAACCACATAAATATTATGATAGAACTTTGCATATTGTACAATAAAGATAAAATAAAAGATATTTGTTGTGTTTCGGCCATTTTAAGCTACGAAAGCAAAACGAGGTGAAAAATAATCAGTCTTACCTGAAAAGTTGTGATAAAGTAACTATGGTGACCCCAGTACCACTGGGCCAGTAGATCTTCTTTCAATTATTTTTAAAAATCAGTTAAGAGTTGAAAAGGTTGAATACCATAAGTTTTCGGAAAATTTAAATGAATAAATTCAGCTTATTTTGTCTATTCAAAAAGTTTCGGGCTGATTCAAGCGAAATCTGCGCGAAAATTAGCTCCTCCCAAGCTCCGCCTTTAAGATCCTCCCCTTTTTTGAACTTGAGCGATTTTGAGACATCTGCGCGAAAAATTATTTTTTTTTTTTTCTATCACTTTCTCGAATCAATTTTGATGTAAGAAATATCATTTCTACTTGATTTATTCCATAGAATTCATTTTTGATGTCAGATTAGTTTCATTTTTTAAGAAAAGCAGATTTCATGATCAGTTATTATCAAGATGAACAGCAAGACATTGAGTTGACAGAAACAGCATGCAAAAGAAAAGCTGTACCCCAGAATTGAACCAGAAATAGGTTCTTATGGAATGTTTGAGGTCATTAAAGTAAAAATCATTTAAACGTTTGAAAATCAAAACAATCACGCATTGTTGTAAACAGTGCACAGTGAAAGCTATGGTCGCTGAGCACAAACAAATGAGTGTGCCATTGACACACACAGCACACAATGAAAGAATGCCTCAACAATGAGCTTGCAAACCACGCCTATTTGTGAACAAGAATGATTTTGAGACATCTGAGCGAAAATTTTATAATTGTCTAAACTAAATTCAACTCATATGTATTGAGTATAAATACGTTGCTATAGATTAACTTGAATATTTTCTAGTACGTAGTATCCATATTGAGGTTCAATTTGGTAAGAAGTTGCACAAAATTCGATTTGAGATGCATGTTCAAGTACAAAATAAATTGACATATAACAGATGAGGAATCGTCAACAAAAATACATATATACAAATTCGGACACAACAATTTAATTGTAATTAGAAAAAAACAAATTGATGTCATTTGGTTAATAAAATGGCATATCTTGAAATTAAACGACGATAAACGATAGAATATTTTGTTTATGCCCATTACCCAAATGCTTCATGTGGTGATGGTGAAGAACATCATTTGGTTGGTGAAATTATAAAAATAAGAGATTAGAGTATAGGAAGTTTGTTAAAAATAAAGTGAAAATCAAATCAAAACAAAGCAGCGATTAGAGATGCACATTGCAGTGAACAACTCAGCAGTGAGCACAAGAAAGTAAGTGCGCTGTTGAAACACACAACAAGCTCGTGAAAGCATGTATCAGTGTGAGAGTGAGTGTGCCTCAACAATGCATTGCTTTGAGCCACGCCTTTTTGTGAACATGAATGTATTTGAGACATCTGCGCGAAACTTTATTATTTATTGATCTATTGCTTTACTTGATTCAATTTTGACCTAAGAAACGTCATTTCTAAATGATTTTTTACATAGAATACATTATTGAGGTCAGATTAGCTCAATAATAGCGTTTTCTAGTTTTTGTTCCATCATACAAAACATTCCAAAATAGATATTATGGTCAATTAATAATTATATAAAGATGTAAAAAATACAATCCGAAGCCATTTTAGTGAAAATATTTTCTTGTTTTGTATGGAATATTAGCTTTTCCAAAATGCTATGATTTTTGTGCCTTGACAGTAGCGTTAACTAGAGTGTTTCAGTGAAAACTTTTTGTTCAATTATTTACCAAAAAAACATTGTGCGGTTCAATATGAACCACAGTTAAAACATAATAAAAGAAGTAATTTAGTGATGAATCATTACCTTTACTTATTTCTTGATGGTTTACGTTGAACTGGCCATTGGCCAATGATCAACTTATAATTCACTCCCTAAAAAATTCGCTCAGATTTATTAAAATAGCTTTGTGGAGGACATCAGCTTTAAATTTAATGATGGTCAACTACAAGATATTTTCTTTATTCCCATCAAAAATACGCTGTTTCATGTGTGGTGATGACGAAGAAAGAGGTTTTGCGAGATTGAAAAGATGTGGGATTCGATTATCAGGTTTGGTGCCAATTATTCAAAATCAATCTAAACCGAGCAGTAAATCAAAGCAAAACAATGTTATCTTGTGAGCAGTGAGCACAAGAAAGTGAGTGCGCCTTTGGTATACACAACAAAGCACACGAAAGCATGTATTGAACAGCGTTTTGTTGCCTGTGTTGCACAGGCTGAGTGTGAGTGACTGTGCTGAACAGTTGCTTCAACAATGGTTCTTTTGGCTACGCCTTTTTATGAACTTGAATGCATTTTGGACATCTGCGCGAAAAATTATTATTTATTAATCTATTGCTGATCTTGAGTCTATTTAGATGTAATAAACGTCTTTTCTAATTGATTTTTCACGTAGAATTCATTTTTGAGGTCAGATTAGATCAAAAATGATGTTTTCCAGTTCCTTGTGGCATCATACAAAGATTATAAAATATCATGACAAATTATTATAAAAATACTCAAAAATAAAATTCAAAGTTATTTACAGTCAGTGAGAATATTTTGTTGTTTGTTGTTCACTTGGGGAGACTTTTCAAACTGTCTCCTTAGGAAAGTTGAGATAAAATCAGTGAAATATAGTAATGCAATTCAACGTATTCTTCAAAATGTATATATTTTTAGATGGAAAATATTAGCTTTTCAGAAATGCAATAAAATTTTTGCCTTGACATTAGTGTTATCTAGTGTTTCAGTATAAACTTTTCACTCCATTATAAATGGTATAGGTAATAGAAGTTTTACCGAAAACAATTTCGCGGTTCAACTTGAACCACATATAAAACAAAATAAAAGAAGCATTTTACATTGAATAATCGTATTTATATATTTTTTGGTGGTTTACGTTAAACTGGATGATCAACACTAATAATGTCCTCACTTTAAAAAAGTTTCGCGCAGATTTCTTAAAATAGCTTTGTGGAGGACATCAGCGCGAAAAGACATCATAGCGAAACTCCTCCCCTAACCACGCCTTCCAACAAATATTTTTTTCGCGCAGATGTCTTTTCGCGCTGATGTCATGTAACCGTTGCGACATTAGACTAGCCATTGTTGATAATGATGGCGATCGTTTGAATTTGAATGAACAACTTTTCCGCAAACTTCAGCAATGTCGACAATGTCCGTCGGAAAGAAATGCGGGAACTCGAAAATGCTTTTCGAAGATAGAATGCGGATTTCTATCATCAGCCATAGAGCCAAGTTTAACATATTTTTTTGCGAAAATTCTTGCTTTAAAATCATCGGAATCATCGGAAACTTCCTTCTTTCGTTTGAATTGTTCGGAGTGACTATCCGAATAAACCAATTTGCCTCGGCCACGCTTTTTTACCTCTTGGGGCGGACATTCTTAAACTGACGCACGGGTCGAGCTTAAAATTGAATCGTAACTAAACAGATAATAAATAATTCATTGTACAATTGTGAAATGATCAGTCTGGTTGTGAGTGAGAAATCGACAACCGGATGAATGATTCAGGATAATAAACCCCTAAATTGTAGCATTTTTTAAATAAATTGAATTAAGCTTCATGAATCAACAATTTCATTTCATTTGCCTTGACCAATTGTACTTGAAGGCACACAGCCCAGCTCGGAAAGGCGACTTTGTAAAACTATTGTTTTGTGCACAATTGTACGAAAACAACTGTATTACAAGAATTATACAGTTGTTCTATCATGATGATGTATTGTAAAATGATTGTTTTCAATACAATTGTAAAACAGTTGTGAACGAATACTTGTAAAACAATTGCAAAAAAAACTATTGTTTTCATTAAATATATTTACAAGAGTAATACAATCGAATTTTAGTAATTAATATTTAAGATGTAAATAAATGTAAATCGAATTGATCAAAAAGCATATCTGTTATTTATTGTAATACAATATTGTTTAGCATCTAATTCAATGTACATGCATTTTTGGTCAATGTCTTTAATGTTGACAATCACCGTAGACGATAACTTTTGGACTATATGAATATTAGATAAAGCGAGAGTACATTTTCCAAAGTTATCATCAAACTCATTTGAGACATTTCCAACTGAGACTTTTTTCTTCGCCAATTGCGAACATTTCTCCGTTTACTTCTATAAAACAAAAAATCCAGAGAAAATTTCGGTTCTTCAGTGATACAACCGAATTGCAACTCTTCTTTTCTCGATTATATGACATTGAAGTATATGAGACATTTTTATAAGAGAGTGTTGCGAATTGGTGTTTCAAATAAAGTTGGAATTGCTGTTGGACTAGGACAGAGAAGTTTGGATCGATGATTTTGCGATATTTCAATATTGGCTTTGTCATCGGGGTTGTAGAGGCATTGGGCGAATCAATCTGCATCATTGACATTCGACTTGAAAACTGAAGTTCGTTTTTGTTAGCGATTTGTTTGCCGACATTGTTGCTACCATGAACAAAACTTCTCAAACGACCGTTCATATCCTCGAATATATAACCATTTACATCTGCAAGTGAGCCAATATCTTTTACAACTTCGGTCAGATGGAGAAGAAGATGCGAGTTGTGGGTTAACTGTTTTTGGTTATATAAACCGTCGAGTTGTGACACAAACTTTTTCAAAACTCGATTTACTAAACTGAGTTCGTTCGGAGTGATGTTACTTTTGAGTAGAGTTGCCATTGAGAATGAAAGAAGAAAGAAATGGTCATAATATTTCGATACCAAAAACTTCTTCATTACCACCGGAAAAATGTACAAAAGAAAGGAATTCCATTCACTTGCCTTGTAGTTGACAAGATCAGATAGTGGTCGAATGCTACGTGGAAGATGATCTGGCGGTTTGATAGATTTCATTGCTTGATTTAAATCTTCTTTTAATTTTCCTGAAATGTAAAACTCGCATTTGTGGTTTTTTGATTTAAACCACTCTGAAACAATCCGATTGGTTGTTCCCAGGTCGACAGCATGCATGAAATCGACAGTAGTCGATTTGATTGGGTCATAATAGGGAATTGCAGACAATAAAGGCTGACCATAGATGCCACGATGTTCGACGAAACCACCACCTGGTTCTTCAACCATCTCCTTCAACAACGTGGGATAATGATCAACTGATCGTAGTTGCAATTTGTCGGAGAACTTGAAGATGACATTGTGATCAACTTTGACTGCCTCAATATAACAAAGTGGACAGGACTTGAGGCCACTAGGATATTGCATATTTAAAAATGCAGGCTTTGCTTGTGAGTCGAAAACGCCAAATATCGTTTTCACCTATAAAAATGTCAAAATTATTAATGTAAAATATAAGTATTTTGATAATTACTTTTGTATTAGTTAAACGCATTTCCAGTGAGCCCTCAGAAGAACTCTCCATAGACCAATTCACTCCTTCAGTTGCCAGTTTGGTCAAATCTTCTTGAATACATTCCATCAAATGGCTTCCACTCGGTTTATTTCGACCAAAATAAATCACTGCTGGGATAACAAACTCTTTACGAAGAGAAGAGTGCAATTCATTTAGGGATAGCAATGCTGGCCAGAAATCGTTTGCTGACGAGCCAAATATGTTCACACCATCAGCGAAAAATGTCAAGCTCAGGTCACCATTCTTCATTGCCTTTCGATAAATTCGACCTGAGTTGAATTTGCCATTTGTAAGAATTTTCTTGAATTCGTCTTCATTGCAAAATTTGATTTTGTTCCTGATAAAAGGATTTTCGAGCATTTGTCGAATCCTGTTTATTGGATCGAGCTTGACAAAGTAACCTCGAGGTCCGTAGGTCTCCTCAATTGGATCGATAGTTTCACCACACACACACTGGATCTTTTCATATCTTTTTGATATTTGACGATAAACAACTTTTGTCAATTTGTTACAATTTGGTTTTTTACAAATAAAACGAATACCAGGTGGACTAACTGACGTATTCTTTGTTAATTCGTAGTAAGTGTCGGGAAAGATATCATTTTCGAATCCTTTTAGCCTTGCACATTGATTGACTAATTTAAGAAGCTTTTCCATTGACGAATCCGACGTCTTGGTAGTTATTTGATAGTTAACTAGGAGACTTGATATTATTTCATCAATGTTCAGCTCATAGTTTGTTGATGGCAATTCCGAATTAGAGTCGATGTTCATGTTATCATCGAAATTATCGAGATCATCTTGTAGAGACAACATAGGAGTGTCATTGAGATCATATTCTGTGTGAATTGGGTTTGATTGAACAGAAGCCTCACCCGAAGTAATGGTAGGCAAAACATTGGTCTGATTCGATGATCCAGATGGTTCATTTATGGTCAACCGATATGCTTCGAAATTAGCCGTTTTCTTACTACATACAAGATGCAAATAAAATTGTGCTATTAATGGTAAATTCGATCATCAATTTGTTCTCTTACCGATTTCGATAGTCTGTACTGCGAGAAGTCATCTTAGTTGTTGAACAGACAAACAAAACAAAAATAGAATACAACACAAAATCACGTTAATTAATGCGATTAACGTTTGGCAAAGGTAGACAATCGTTTGTTTATTTTCAGAAAGAACAACTTTTGTGAACATGTTCTGCAGTGTTAAAATCGAAATCGTTTTGAATTCGTTTGTTTATGTCATCTATGGATAACTCCCAACTGCATTCGTGATTAATGCGAAAGACGCGCGCCTTTTCGCCGTGACTCATATGTTATTCATAAGCACATGCTTGCAGCTGCACGCGTTCTTGTTTTATTTCTTTCATTTTGCCGACCACTTAAGTGCAATTGCTTTCTTTGGTCGACCACAGTTGTGTTGATAATTATTTTATCAAATTCTATCTGATTGATCTACAATATATCTTATCTCACGTCGTCTAACTATTATTCGTGGTTATTCAAGTATTTATTTTTACACTGAAAAATGGATGACTTTGCTGTGGTCATGTTTGAAGAGCTGCAACAGTATCGAGTCTTACGATTTGAGTTGTTAACTTCCTTATCAAACGAAGTCATGAATTGTGGTGACTGGGTCAATGCTCGAGAATCAAATAATTCAAGCGACGAACGAGCTCAATTGTTACATCGAGGTAAATATTGTGATTTATTACGTTATTCTCTAATTTAAGTTTAAATATAATCTAATTTGGGTACTATGGGTGATTGCGATGTGGAATATGCTAAATTGGTCAATCAACAAATTAAAGCTATTCCTACACAACTTTTGTCAAAAAAATTATTGACAGAATGTCGAAAAATAAGATAGCACAACTGTATTCAGATCAGAAACAAAATAACGATAAACTATCGGAAAACTTTGATCAGCTTTATCTGAAGTTGAACCAGATGAAAAAAGTGATTCTTGAAAAGGACCAACAAATCGCGATCTTGGAATCTAAAGTTGATGAATTGCAAGAGCTTAACGAAGCCTTAAATGTCAATGAGCCGACCCACAGTGATTCGAGTCAGGTTAAATGCAATTCTTGTCAACAATTCGGACTCGACATTGCAGAGATGAAGACAAATATTGCTTTATTAATTGAAGATCGAAATGTAAGTTATTCAAATTATAGCTAACTAATCTAATTTGTGATTAAAATCATTTGTCTTTAGGCTACTTCATCTTCCAATCAATTTGGTCTAGTAAAATTGTCTACAAACTCGAAACTTTGTGTGTCACACGCTCGTTTTCATTATGCAAGATTAGCAAAAAGCCCAACTTCGTTTGCTCAACGTTTGGTCACGGCTGTTTTTAAGTACGACGAAATAATTGGAGCTACTGTAAGTGGTAAATCAACTAGCAGCGCTAAGCAGAAGACAAAAAAAATTGTGTGCAAACCGTGTGGCTGATATGATTGGTAAGTCTGTCATTGAAAATACTAAATAATAGTTTTAATTTCCTCTTGTAATTTCAGAATCTGCCATTTCTCACTATCCCGATCACCCCAGTGCCAATGTAACTGTAATTCGAATTAGCATTGGTTGGAAGGTGACGAACTTAAACAACGGTGTATCCGCGCTATGTGATTTTGAAGATTGGGAAGGCTTCGAAGAGAAACATTTTGAGTCTTTGAAGAGCTCTAATTCTTCCACAAGTAACGATCATATCGATACTTCTAAATCTCCGATTGATGAAGATAACTCGAATTCAATGAATATTTTTAAGGCCATGACGGATTGAATTCAAAATTATTTTTATAACAAGATTTCATCTACATTTTTCTAGTGAATTATTATTATTATTATATAATATTATTGTGATTATTCTTTATGTAATATTTTTTACTATTATCTTAATACAAATAAATTGTAATTCTGAATATAATTTGTAAATTAGTACGAGAGGATCCAAGGATTCTGGAGTGAGCTATATCTTTTCACAAGACAATGTTTTTACAATTGAAATACAATTGCAAGTATACACTACCTTTACAAGATGTCTATTGTCTTTAGACAATGGTTTCACAATTGTAAAACTGTTGTCTATGAAAATTGTTTTTGCACAAGAGTTTTACAATTGTAAAAAGTGACCCAACTACAAGTGTTTTACAATGATGTTTTACACTGGTTTTACAACATAAATACACCACATCTTTCCGAGCTGGGAGATTGCATCGAGGTGTCCTTTCCACTTGTGACAAACTAAGGTAAAGAAAAAAACGATTTGATTTAAGTAAAAGTAAAAGCAGTTTTATTACAAAGTATAGAAAGTAATGTGTACAAAGTAATATGAAATGTTCAAATGTAACAAAATCACAATCATAAAATTGCTTTCCAGTTCCTATTTCCACTCTGGTGCCATAAAGTCGAAAGCAGTCGAACGCAAGTGGCCAAAATGATTCAGGTTTTGGCGAACTTGTTGTTCCACTTGTTGAGCTATGATGCTCTCGTTGGCGTATGCACGAAAAGGTCGACACATAATAACCAATTGTTCCAAATTGGGAAATTGAGCTGCCAACGTACGACAGAAAAGGCTTGCATTTAAAGACAGTTGTTCAAAAATAAGATCTCGATTGCACAAAGTGAGTTTCTTTACGCGCGGCAACGAGTTTTCAGCTAGAGAAACATCAAAATCATGGAGACGAAGCTCGGAAAGTTGCTTCAGTGTAGACAGTGGCTGGATCCATTGACCATCGAAATAAGTGGGCAAATCAATAGCAACATCATTGACAGTAATCAAATGAGCAGGACCAGGGTTGACAATTTGAAGTTGAACAAATTTCAACACATGAAAACGACGACAAAGGGCTTGAATAAAGTCGTGATTTGATTCTCCGCGTAAAATGTTCAGTCGCAAATGGGTCAAGCTAGATTGAAATTGAACATTGTCAAACATGGAAATCAGAGTAGCAACGTCATTAGGAAATGTTTTTCCCGTGAGGCTGAGGCTGACGAGGTTTGGTCCTAGCTTGGCAAGTGTACTTTTCACGTCCCGACTAGGATAGCTGAAACCCAAGGAAAAGCGCTCTAACTGAGCGAGTATGTCACTGGACTTCTCGACTTGAAGATCGAGTGTAGAGAAGGGAGACAGTGACAAAGTGAAGTCACCAGCAATGCACAGATCGAGCTGCTTCAAGTGAGGCAATCGACCGGTGGTGATGTTGCTCACAATTTTGCACAAACAATCCTGCATGTCATCTTTCTTACATGCTAGTAGTGTTTCTTTGGACGAGAGAGTGAAAGAGAATACTTTCAAATTGGGAGATGATGACGAGAAATGGCCAAATAAGATTTCGAGTTTGACAAGGTGAGGTTGCAATATCTGACCACAGTCGAAGTGAAGACGCAATTCGGTTAGACCGGTAAATAGATGAGCCAGACCAACTGTCGACAGTTCGGTCAATCGGCGAACTGGAAAGTGTACACTTTCATACGAATTTTCAGTACGATCCACCAAATAACGAGCCAAATCATCGATCCAGTAGAGATCGAATCCACGCTTGCCAAGTGGCACAGGAGACGAATGGGAAGCCAGTGTGAGACGTTCCTTGTGAGCACAAATGTAGATTGCGACTGAGTTCCAGATGCGTGAAACACGTCGAAGGGAGATTAAATTTTGGAGAGGAATGCGACGAAAAATTGGAAGGAGACAGTCCACTGGGAGACGATTGATACCACTTTTGGTTGGTTGAATGTTGGTGGCAGCAGTTTGTGGTGACGATTCAGAGGCGGACGATGATTGATCGCTTTTTGGGTGCTTGTGGCGAGCAGGTTCCATTTTGATAATGAAATATATATACGAGGATCACTGACAACAACGAGAACACCCGATAATGACAGAGGGAAATGTAAAAATGTCAGAAACAGAAATACAAACGATCGCCAAATAAGGCAAAAGTGTGCTACAGCTCAAAATAACAACAACAAACACAAGGATGAGTGACCGGCCGGGCGGTCGCCTTACTACGTACGCTAGGTACAATTCTGGGAAGTTTCTGATGTAAATTACTAATTTTACAGGAATGTTTCTGTTACATTATTTGACTCAAGTTTATTTTGAGTTACATAACACAGATACCCAAATTAAAGTAAGAGTTCCATATTAATTATCGTGCTGATTATCTTAATATTTATTCAAATTTTTATCAAACTCAAGCGCTCATAGTTGTGCATATCTTTTCATGGTTACAATCAATTCGAATTCCTTTTCGATCGAGAAACAATCCTGTTGAGGACGAAAACTCACCAAAGCAACTTGTTCAGCAAATTTTTCAGATCCTCAAAGCTACTTATTGAAAAGAATTTTTGCGAACGAATTAAATTCAAATTTTTAATTTATATTTGTTTAATAATTTTTTAAAATTAATCGCAAATGAGCAAACTGTGTGACATTTGAATCCAAAAGTCATTGGGATCCCAAATTTTATTTGAATGTGTTGAGCCGACGCAACTTTGTGCAACGAATTTAAATTGAATTGTGCATTTGATCAATTATTCATTATGCAATATATACTCGGTGCTCAACGATTCAATTCCAATTCCAAAAAAATTGTTTTGCATCTTTTTTCAACACTCGTGCATCTTCAGAATTGGCCGAAGGACAATCTTTAGAAGTGATTCGAATAGAATGTAAGTTTGGACGGCATTGAAGCGATCGTGAGTTTGACGAAATCTGATTTAAGTACAAAAAAAGTAAATTTTATTTATTAACCAAACAAAGTAATTCACATAATAAATGATGTGTACAAAATGTGCATAATGTTCAAATATAACTAAATTCACAATCATAAAACTGCTTTCCAGTCTAACTCCATTCAGGTGCAGTAAAGTCAAAAACAGTTGAACGCAAATGTGCAAAATGATTCAGATTATGGCGAACTTGTTGCTCCACTTCTCGGGCTCTGGTGTTCTGGTTAACATCTCCGCGAAAAAGTCGACACACAAGGACGAGTTCTTCTAAATTGGGAAATTGAGTGGCCAACGTACGACAGAACAGGTTTGCGTTAAACATTTGTGGGTTAATGAGATCGCGTTTGGCCAAAGTCAGTTTCTTCACGCCCGGCAATGACAACGAAATGTCACAATTACGAGAAACATCAAAATCATGGAGACGAAGCTCGGAAAGATGCTTCAGTGTAGACAGTGGTCGCACCCATTGGTCACCGAAATCATGGCCAAAGTGAAAATCATAATAAGCAGGTCGAGGCTCAGGTACAGTAATTTGAAGTTGGACAAATTTCAACTCTAGAAAACGGCCACAAATGGCTCGGATGAAATCATGATTTGATATTTGGCGTTGAAAGCTGAGTCGCAGGTGGGTCAAAGTGGATTCAAATTTAACATTGTCAAATATTGAAATAATAGTAGTATTGTTATATGGAGAAATTTTGTAATTGAAGCTAAGGCTGAGGCTGACCAAAGTGGGCCCTAGTTTGGCAAGGGTACTTTTCACGTCCCAAAAGTGACTGTGGTATCCCAAGGAGAAGCGATCCAACTTGGCCAACATGTCATTGTACTTTTTGGCTTGAAGATCAAATGAAGAGTAGATAGGCAAGGCCAAACTGAATTCACCAGCCAAGCACAGATCGAGCTGCTTCAAATGAGGCAATCGACTGGTGCTGATGTTACTAGCAATACTGCACAAAGCATTCAACATGTCGCCTTTCTGGCATTCGTTTGCTTCTTTTGATGAACGTGTCAAAGAGAAAACTTTCAAATTGGGAGATGATGATGAAATGAAATGGCCAAATAAGATTTCGAGTTTGACAAGGTGAGGCTTCAATATCTGACGACAGTCGTAGTGAAGACGTAATTCGGTTAAACCGGTAAATAGATGTGCCAGGCCAACTGTTGACTGTTTGGTGAGTTGATCAATTGAAAAGTGAATACTTTCATATGGATTTTCGGTTCGATCCACCAAATAACGAGCCAAATTATCGATCCAAAACAAATCAAACTCATTCTTCTCGAGTGGTGCAGGAGAATAGGCAGTCAGAGTGAGACGCTCCTTATGAGTACAAATGTAGATTACACTCGAGTTCCAGATGCGGGAAACACGTCGAAGGGAGATTAGATTGCGGAGCGGAATGCGACGAAAGATTTTAAGGAGACAGTCGACTGGGAAACGATTGATACCGCTTTTGGTTGGTTGAATGTTGGTTGCAGCAGTTTGGGGTGACGATTCAGAAGCGGACGATGATTGATCGCCTTTTGGGCGCTTGTGGCGAGCAGGTTCCATTTTGATAATGAAAATATATACGAGGATTAAGAGCCGAATAACGCAGGCCAAAAGCAAAAGGGGGCGTTTCTGTATATTTTCAAATAGACTGAATGTGATAAGGTTTTAATCACAACGCGCGATGAACTTCATCGGATGAAGCAGACGCCGGGCGCCAGGCAAAAGCAGCAACAGTTGTAGGAGCAGCACACCGCATGTACACACTGCACAGTGCATGTACGAGAGAACTGACTGAACAGCAGCATAGTGAGGGAATTACTATTGCGTGTAACACTGAAAGCTTTTTCCTCTTCCAGTGTGGTTCTGCAGTGGCGATTCGAAAGTTTCGTTTTAATTGCTGTTAGGATTGTCATTTCTCGTTTTTCATTTTAATTAAACAAATTTAAAAACCATTTACAAAAATCTTAGATTTTTTGTTTAGCTTTGGTTTTTTACTTTGATTTTTAAATTTGTCTTTTTTAATTTTTGTAAATATTATTTCATTTGTGGCATCGTGGGACGTGTTCCTAGGAGGTTCTAATCTTATTTTTTAATTAGTTAATCAATTTTTACGTTGTTTTACTTTTCTGTTTTAATTAATTAATTACACAAAATCTTCTTTGCAAAACAAAATCCATTTTTTTGTTTAATTTTTTAAAACTTTTGTTGTCAAAATGGGAGGTAAGCGGTTAAATATTGAGCAAATGAAGATTAAAAAAGTAATTGAGGATAATTTTGGACTTTTTAAATTCTCTAAAAGCATGGACGCACTTCATTGTGCTATTTGTTCTTTTGATTTGCTTTCATATGATGATGTAAATGTTAGCCATCATCTTAGTACTCCTGATCATCTGGAAATGTTACAGATAGTTCAATCTAAAAAACAAAAACTTACAACACGGAAGGTTGACATCGAAGAAGCGGTTCCAATTAATTTTAACCAAAATAAATATAGAAACAAATTGGAATTTGTGGCAGTTTCCGTAGTTGACAATGTTTTTGTTGAGACTGACAGAGAGGATATGGTTTCTTGCGCTATTTGTGACGTAAAGATGAAAGATAGTTTTACTCAAATGGCGAAACATTTGTCAACTCAATCACATCTTAAAGCGAAATCAAAATTATTAAAACATTCTAAAGATGTGCTCAATTTTGTTGAGAATGACCGTCATTTCATTTTGTACGGTCAAGACGTCTTTTGCAAAGTCTGCAACAAATTGTATTTTTCTTCTTTGGATAATCTTATAAACAACATTTAGGAAGAGAATGCCACACGAGTGGACTTGCTCGATTTGAGCAAAAGCCCAAAATATTATTGGAGGAGCGACCGAAATCACTCACGCTGAGCGAGCGAAGCGAGCGAGGTGTGAGTGATTTCGGGAGTGACGAATCGTTGCCAGAAAAAAAAGGGAATTGGGGTGATTCTTGTCACCAGAAATCCTCCGAAACTACCGCATGGATCGGTCTGAAAATTTAACACAGTGTTCTTGTTGTGGTCTAGATGTGCTGTATAGTTTTGAGGCTATATAGGTCAGAGGTCAAAAGTGTAGTAATTTTTCAAAAAATTCGACATTTTGTATTGAAATGTGTAGAGTTCGAGTGTCTACACTGTGTGTGTGTCCTCCTGTGACACAGACAAGCACACAGTGCCACACACTCTTCTCGCACGCCCGCTGTGCGCAAAGGATATGCGCAGTAGCAAGAATCATTTTAATCTTTAATCTTTGGTTCGTTTGTGAGCCACGCCACAATGGTAGTGGCATTATTGGCATTATTGGCAGATATCTTTATCTCACTCTGTTCAACAGTCTGTTGCAATCAAGTCGAGACTAGACGTATACTACTGAATCAGTAGTACTGATAGTCTCGATACGATACCGTTAGCGCTGTCCTCTTCCTACACGTGGACAACTCTCCAAATGCAGACACTTCCTTTTGCGTTCTGTGCTTCGTTGGCGAACGACCTCTCGTTTGCTTGCTTTGCTTTAATGCGACTTTGATTTTTCGAATACCATCCGAAAGTGTTTTTGCTTTTTGGTGATTTTGGTTTGGTTTCTTTATCACCCGAAAGAGTTTTGTCCTTTTTGGTGATTTTGGATTGGTTTCTTTATCACCCGAAAGAGTTTTGTCCTTTTTGGTGATTTTGGATTGGTTTCTTTATCACCCGAAAGAGTTTTTGTCCTTTTTGGTGATTTTGGATTGGTTTCTTTATCACCCGAAAGAGTTTTTGTCCTTTTTGGTGATTTTGAATTGGTTTCTTTATCACCCGAAAGAGTTTTGTCCTTTTTGGTGTATTCTGACTACTGATTTTTTGCATTGTTGTTTTCAATTTAAAAGTGGTGAATTTTAAAAAACTGGTTTTTGTTTTCGTTTGTTTGTTGGCGTTTAGTTTTCATTTTTTTAAAGTGTTTTTGACAAAATATAATTTTTGCGTTAAATTTTCAAAATGCCTAGGCAAAAGGCAACATCTTATCGTTATAGAAAAACTCAAAATAGAGATATAAAGCGTGAAAAGAGGCAGGATCATGCACAACCTGAACAGCCTGAAGTTCAATTGAATCATCCCGTTGTTTTTAAATCTACTGATTATACTACTGAAATGGTCAATGCAGCTTTTAAATTTGATAAATTGGTTTCGGATATCAAGTTTAACTCTTGCAGAAAATGTCCAAGGTCTTTTCTCGGTTTAAAAATTAACTCTGATGATGTTTGTGTGAGTTGCCAAAAAGCAGGCGGTGAATTTAAATTTAGTAGTGATAATCTTATGGATCCTGGTATTGTTCCGCCAGAACTGCAGAATTTGACAAACATGGAACAAATGCTCATTGCTCGCATTCACCCAGTAGTCACTTTATTTCGAATTCGCAATGCTCAGTTGGCGTACAAAGGAAATGTGATAAATTTTCGCCAGGATATTTCGAGTTATGCTCGTGTGTTACCGCATCACCCTTCTGAACTTTCTTCTGTAATTCTGTTTTCTAAGGACACTCCATCAGGTTCGGAATTCTTTCAAGCTAGAGCAGATTCGTTAAGACAGGCTTTAGTGTGGTTGAAGCAGTACAATCGCCATTACCATGATATTGAGATCAGTAAAGACAATTTAGCATTTATCCGACAAAATAATGACTTAACTAGCTTTCTTACTTCCATGGTTGAGCATGATGCCACTGATTGTGATGGAAATGATGGTATTGATGAAAGTTATGTTCCATTGATAGATCCAGTAGACCATCAGGAACAGATATCCAACGTGCTTAACCTTCCTTACCCTCAAGCAATCGGTGCTCCGGTTAATGAATTCACTACTGAAGGTTACGTCGCTATGGCTTTTCCGGTTTTGTTTCCATACGGTAATGCCGACCTTAATGAATGTAGAACTGTGAAGTTGACTCCGGATGAGTACTTCAAGTTCTTATTGGAATACAATGATGATACAAATGGTCGACGTTTCGCAAATGATTCTAGATTCAGGTTTTTTGCATTCAACAGTTTGATGCGTAGACAGGCCTTAAACTCAATTGGTGTGTACTTTAGGAAAGGTAATAATGTTCCATTGACTATAGAGCAAATTCAGGATAAAGTCAAAAATGATCCAAATTTCCTGAATGAGGTTATGGTTTATTGCTCAGGTTTACGTTCTACTACTCCATATTGGTTTCAAAGATGTGGAGAACTTCTCGATATGGTACAACAAATCGGAATGCCTACTCTATTCTTTACTTTGTCTGCTGCCGACTATCATTGGCCAGACCTTTTCAAGTTGTTAGCTCCAGGTGAAGATACATTGTGGCTTAGCGAAACTAGACGTCAGCAACTGATGCACGAAAATCCTGCCATTGTCGCATATTTCTTCCAGGAAAGGTGTGAATTGTACATCAAACATGTTTTGACTCCTATTTACGGTGTTCAAGACAGTTGGTTTCGATACGAATGGCAGTGGCGGGGTAGTCCGCATTTGCATGGACTTTTGTGGCTCAGTGATTCGCCAACGCTCAATAAGAATGATTTGACTGATGTAGACCTGGAAGAGGTTCGACAGTATTTCGACTTTTTTTGTGTTGCGGTTAATCCTGATTTGCCTTTTGATCATTCAGCTATCCATCCATCTCGCAAAAGGTTTTCTGATATTGCACCTGAGGATAGGGACATTGATCTCAACAGTTTGCTAAATAATTTTCAGCGACACACTCAATGCGGAACGCACTGTTTGCGTAACGCAAATAAAGTGATGAAATGTCGATTCAAATTTCCATTCGAACTTAGAGAGGAGAGCTTTATTGATGATTCTTTTGGCGAGTTTTTATTCTATCCTAAACGTAATGACCCTCTAATGCAAAAGCACTGTCCATATCAAACTCAAACTTGGCGCGCAAATACAGACAGTGGTCCTATTTTGAGCTTGCGTATGGTAACTAAATACGTTGCTAAATATGCGTCAAAAGGTGAAACTGCATCAAAGCCATTTATTGAAATTTTAAAAGGTTTACTTTCTAGCACCAACACTGATGCTACTGCTAAAAAGGTTTTACAAAGTATGATAATAACTCACATTGGTGATCGTAATTATTCTGGTCAAGAAGTAGAACATCTTGTCAGAGGTTATCCTTTGTATAGATCTTCTAGACAATTTGTAAAACTCAATTTCAGTAGTCAAAAATGGTTAAAGTTAACGGTAAATAACACTACTACTGAGAACCTCAAAGAAAGTGCTGCCATTTTTGATAAGTATCGTGAAAGAACGGATGATATGAAGAATTTGTCTTTGTTGGAATATGCACAATCCAGATATTACGACAAAGGTTTTTATCGTAAGAGACGCAAAAATGCAGTCGTAAGAGTATTTCCAAGGTTGCAATTGAATGGTGATCCAGAAAGAGATGAACTTTTTTACCAACAACAAGTCATCCTTAATGTGCCTTTTATTGGTAAAAATTTTGACTATTCTGATTTGCTAAAAGATCAAGCGAGTAATGAGATTTTTGATAGTTGGAGAGATAAGTTTGAATCACTTAACATTGATATTAATATTAGTGGTTTTGAATTACCGGAGGAGGAAGATGAAGGTTTATTGCTTCCTGAAGGCCCAGATGGTAGAGAAGTTGTTGAGCCATACATGATGGCTGCTAGAATGCAAAGTGAGCATGTTGAACAACCAGCATTAGGTAATCGAATGATTGATCTGACTCATGAGTGGATTGATAACTCGCAGCAATATCCTTCTATTGAAATTGTTAAAGATTGGTTAAAAACCTACAAACAACACACTCCGCAATTAGTATCCAATGAATTGTCTCGTGATTTTGTTTTTTCTAATGAACAACAGAATGTTTTGAATATTGCTAAATCTCAAATTGAATATTTACTAAGTGGAACAGGTAATCCACCAAAACAAATAGCTGTGCAAGGCAAAGCCGGAAGTGGCAAAAGCACAGTTATTAAAGAGATAGTTAGAATGGTAAACGAGGCTTTTGGTGAAGGCTCTATTGAGATTTCAGCTCCAACTGGTGCAGCAGCAGTGAATATTAATGGTAAAACAGTGCATTCACTTTTGCATTTCTTTGACATTAACAAATACACACCATTAACGGCTGAGAGATTGGGCGAATTTCAAAGAGCAATGCAGAAAGTTAAGTTTCTTATTACCGATGAAATGTCAATGATTGGCTGTAAGATGCTTTATACGATGCAAAGACGCTGCTGTGAAGCAAAGCCTAATACAAATGAGCCATTTGGCGGTCTAATGGTCTTTTTATTCGGTGACTTTGGACAGCTTCCACCTGTTAGTGATATACCATTGTACAATGATGATCCTTCAACGGGTATTGTTGCAATTGGTAAAACTGTTTTCGACAATTTTGATAAATATATTGAGCTTAAGTTGTGCCATCGACAGCAAGGTGATGCACAAAGTGACTTTCGCACGGCTCTTGACAATGTGTCCTATGGCAAGGTTACCCAACAGGACTTTGATTTATTGATGTCGAGAAGAATTTCACAAGTGTTTTGTTATTGCGATACATTTGGGTGCATTCGCTGCAATGAGCGCAAATCGTTTGAAACTGCACCCCGAATATTTCGATTGAATGATTTGGTTACTGAAGCTAACAAAGAGTGTTTGCGCAAAACAGGTCACCCTGTTGCTCGACTTGTGGCAGTAAGCAAACCAAACATTGCAACGACTGCATCTGAAGACAAAGCAATGGGCCTTGAACAAGTGCTTCATTTGTCAGTTGGATGCAGAGTTGTGCTTAACCGCAATCTATGGGTTTCTGGTGGACTGGTCAATGGCTCGCCAGGTATTGTCAAAGCCATAGTATATGCATCTGGTGTGCGCCCACCAGCATTACCTGACTTTATCTTAGTACAGTTTGACACATACAAAGGTATTTCATTTTTGCCTGACCAAGCAGGAGTGTTTCCAGTTGTGCCTGCATATGGCAATTGGAAACACGGAGACATTTCGTGTTCACGAAAACAGTTTCCATTGTCATTGGGTCATGCATTCACAATACACAAATCACAGGGTTTCACTTTGTCTAAGGCAGTTGTAAATATAGGTGACAATGAAACGCCTGTTGGATTAAGCTATGTGGCTTTAAGTCGGGTCAGGAAATTGACTGACTTGGTTATTGATGGTTTCCACACAAAGGAACGATTTGATTCCATTGGTAACATGAAGTCACATAAAGCTAAAATAGCATTTCTAAACAAATATTGGCCTAAGTAAAGCGATTCATGTAAATACTCTAATCTAACCTTATCTATATTTTAATCTCTATTATATATTAACTTAACTAAAACTTTAAAACAAAAAAAACTAAAAAACTAAAAAACCTAAAAAATATATAACTGAAAAAACAAAAAAAACGTGAAGTGCATCTGTGAGAGATTCAAGTAAAGCGATTCATGTACATACTCTAATCTAGCCTTATCTATATTTTAATCTTCATTATATTTTTACATATCCAAAACTTTAAGAACAAAAAAAATAAAAAATAAACTTTAAACCCCCAAAAAAATATAAAACAAAAAAAACAAAAAAAGAGGTGAAGTGCATCTATGAGAAATCCTATTTGAAATTAAAAAGGTTACACAAATTTGTTTAAAATACATATATTTATATTTCAGTTTAATTTTAAAAATTTATTAATGAGCATCAAGCAAATATTACGTTTCACTAACAAGTAAGCTTCATATGATTCGTTTAATTTTACTTCAACATTTTAAATTTTATATACATTTAATATATAATATTATGATTCTAAAATCGTTCGCTCCGACTTTTATGCCAATGGCATTACCTATTTTTATTTATGATAGCTATAATCTTTCAAAATTCCAGCAGCTGGTTCAAAAACTAGTATATTTAGGGGCAACTTTTTTACCGGTTTGTGCTTTAAACATGACTCGCCTTTGGCCTGAATAGGAAAAAATACTTTGCACGCACTTGGCAAATTCCTTAGCCAAATGATATTGGTCAATAACCTCATTGCACACATGGCTAAGGTTATGACACAAGCAAACAAAGTGTATCATCTTTGGATAATCAATTTGTAAATCAGAAACAACATTAGTAAGTTGAGTGCCACCGTCGGTCACAAAAAGACGGACTAGTTTCTTGTAATCGTCTGTTGGTTTTGGCCACAACAGTTCGACTGATTCATTGAAAACCTTTTTCACACATGGCATATCGAAACTTTCACAACCAACAAGATTCAAAAGAAAAACTTTTTGTGATTCCGGATTATCAGGGATCAATGTCCCGACCATCACAATCACAGTTTTTCTGGTAGATTTATCGGTGGAACCGTCCATTGTAATGAAAACCTCATGATTACCTATTTCAGTACGAACATGGTCCATATATAACCAATAAGCCTTTGGTAACCATACAAGTCGATAAGTTGCTTCATTCAAAACCTGTTGACCTGTAACATTCGAAATAAAAAGGCTCATACCTTCAACTTTATACAAAGGTATGTTGTTGGATGCCATCATAATAACAAAATCAAGACTAAAATCAGCTTGCAACTAGTTTTTGAACCAGCTGCTGAAATTTTGAAACATTATAGCTATCATAAATAAAAATAGGTAATGCCATTGGCATAAAAGTCGGAGCGAACGATTTTAGAATCATAATATTATATTAAATGTATATCAAATTTAAAATGTTGAAGTAAAATTAAACGAATCATATGAAGCTTACTTGTTAGTGAAACGTAATATTTGCTTGATGCTCATTAATAAATTTTTAAAATTAAACTGAAATATAAATATATGTATTTTAAACAAATTTGTGTAACCTTTTTAATTTCAAATAGGATTTCTCATAGATGCACTTCACCTCTTTTTTTGTTTTTTTTTGTTTTTTATTTTTTTTTGTTTTTAAAGTTTTGAATATGTAAAAATATAATGAAGATTAAAATATAGATAAGGCTAGATTAGAGTATGTACATGAATCGCTTTACTTGAATCTCGTACAGATGCACTTCACGTTTTTTGTTTTTTCAGTTATATATTTTTTTAGGTTTTTTAGTTTTTTATTTTTTTTTGTTTTAAAGTTTTAGTTAATATATAATATAGATTAAAATATAGATAAGGTTAGATTAGAGTATTTACATGAATCGCTTTACTTAGGCCAATATTTGTTTAGAAATGCTATTTTAGCTTTATGTGACTTCATGTTACCAATGGAATCAAATCGTTCCTTTGTGTGGAAACCATCAATAACCAAGTCAGTCAATTTCCTGACCCGACTTAAAGCCACATAGCTTAATCCAACAGGCGTTTCATTGTCACCTATATTTACAACTGCCTTAGACAAAGTGAAACCCTGTGCTTTGTGTATTGTGAATGCATGACCCAATGACAATGGAAACTGTTTTCGTGAACACGAAATGTCTCCGTGTTTCCAATTGCCATATACAGGCACAACTGGAAACACTCCTGCTTGGTCAGGAAAAAATGAAATACCTTTGTATGTGTCAAACTGTACTAAGATAAAGTCAGGTAATGCTGGTGGGCGCACACCAGATGCATATACTATGGCTTTGACAATACCTGGAGAGCCATTGACCAGTCCACCAGAAACCCATAGATTGCGGTTAAGCACAACTCTGCATCCAACTGACAAATGAAGCACTTGTTCAAGGCCCATTGCTTTGTCTTCAGATGCAGTCGATGCAATGTTTGGTTTGCTTACTGCCACAAGTCGAGCAACAGGGTGACCTGTTTTGCGCAAACACTCTTTGTTAGCGTCAGTAACCAAATCATTCAATCGAAATATTCTGGGTGCAGTTTCAAACGATTTGCGCTCATTGCAGCGAATGCACCCAAATGTATCGCAATAACAAAACACTTGTGAAATTCTTCTCGACATCAATAAATCAAAGTCCTGTTGGGTAACCTTGCCGTAGGACACATTGTCAAGCGCCGTGCGAAAACCACTTTGCGCATCACCTTGCTGTCGATGGCACAACTTAAGCCCAATATATTTATCAAAATTGTCGAAAACAGTTTTACCAATTGCAACAATACCCGTTGAAGGATCATCATTATACAATGGTATATCACTAACAGGTGGAAGTTGTCCAAAGTCACCAAATAAAAAGACCATTAGACCACCAAATGGCTCATTGGTATTAGGCTTTGCTTCACGGCAGCGCCTTTGCATCGTATAAAGCATCTTACAGCCAATCATTGACATTTCATCGGTAATAAGAAACTTAACTTTCTGCATTGCTCTTTGAAATTCGCCCAATCTCTCAGCCGTTAATGGTGTGTATTTGTTAATGTCAAAGAAATGCAAAAGTGAATGCACAGTTTTACCATTAATATTTACAGCTGCTGCACCAGTTGGAGCTGAAATTTCAATAGAGCCTTCACCAAAAGCCTCGTTTACCATTCTAACTATCTCTTTAATAACTGTGCTTTTGCCACTTCCGGCTTTGCCTTGCACAGCTATTTGTTTTGGTGGATTACCTGTTCCACTTAGTAAATATTCAATTTGAGATTTAGCAATATTCAAAACGTTCTGTTGTTCATTAGAAAAAACAAAATCACGGGACAATTCATTGGATACTAATTGTGGAGTGTGTTGTTTGTATGTTTTTAACCAGTCTTTAACAATTTCAATAGAAGGATATTGCTGGGAGTTATCAATCCACTCATGTGTCAGATCAATCATTCGATTACCTAATGCTGGTTGTTCAACATGCTCACTTTGCATTCTAGCAGCCATCATGTATGGTTCAACAACTTCTCTACCATCTGGACCTTCAGGAAGCAATAAACCTTCGTCTTCCTCCTCCGGTAATTCAAAGTCACTAATATTAATATCAATGTTAAGTGATTCAAACTTATCTCGCCAACTATCGAAAATCTCATTACTCGCTTGATCTTTTAGCAAATCAGAATAGTCAAAATTTTTACCAATAAAAGGGACATTAAGGATGACTTGTTGTTGGTAAAAAAGTTCATCTCTTTCTGGATCACCATTCAATTGCAATTTTGGAAACACTCTTACGACTGCGTTTTTGCGTCTCGTACGATAAACACTTTTGTCGTAATATCTGGTCTTTGCATACTCCAACAAAGACAAATGTGCCATATCATCCGTTCTTTCACGATATTTATCAAAAATGGCAGCACTTTCTTTTAGGTTCTCAGTAGTAGTGTTATTAACCGTTAACTTTAACCATTTTTGACTACTGAAATTGAGTTTTACAAATTGTCTAGAAGATCTATACAAAGGATAACCTCTGACAAGATGTTCTACTTCTTGGCCAGAATAATTACGATCACCAATGTGAGTTATGATCATACTTTGTAAAACCTTTTTAGCAGTGGAATCAGTGTTGGTGCTAGAAAGTAAACCTTTTAAAATTTCAATAAATGGCTTTGATGCAGATTCACCTTTTGACGCATATTTAGCCACGTATTTAGTAACCATACGCAAGCTCAAAATAGGGCCACTGTCTGTATTTGCGCGCCAAGTTTGCGTTTGATATGGACAGTGCTTTTGCATTAGAGGGTCATTACGTTTAGGATAGAATAGCAACTCGCCAAAAGAATCGTCAATGATGCTCTCCTCTCTAAGTTCGAATGGAAATTTGAATCGACATTTCATCACTTTATTTGCGTTACGCAAACAGTGCGTTCCGCATTGAGTGTGTCGCTGAAAATTATTTAGCAAACTGTTGAGATCAATGTCCCTATCCTCAGGTGCAATATCAGAAAACCTTTTACGAGATGGATGGATAGCTGAATGAGCAAAAGGCAAATCAGGATTAACAGCAACACAAAAAAAGTCGAAATACTGTCGAACCTCTTCTAGGTCTACATCAGTCAAATCATTCTTATTTAGCGTTGGCGAATCACTGAGCCACAACAGTCCATGCAAATGCGGACTACCCCGCCATTGCCATTCGTATCGAAACCAACTGTCTTGAACCCCGTAAATAGGAGTCAAAACATGTTTGATGTACAATTCACACCTTTCCTGGAAGAAATATGCGACAATTGCTGGATTGTCGTGCATCAGTTGCTGACGTCTAGTTTCGCTAAGCAACAATGGATCATCACCTGGAGCTAACAACTTGAAAAGGTCTGGCCAATGATAGTCGGCAGCAGACAAAGTAAAGAAGAGAGTAGGCATTCCGATCTGTTGTACCATATCGAGAAGTTCTCCACATCTTTGAAACCAATATGGAGTAGTAGAACGTAAACCTGCGCAATAGACCATAACCTCATTCAGGAAATTTGGATCATTTTTGACTTTATCCTGAATTTGCTCTATAGTCAATGGAACATTATTACCTTTCCTAAAGTACACACCAATTGAGTTTAAGGCCTGTCTACGCATCAAACTGTTGAATGCAAAAAACCTGAATCTAGAATCATTTGCGAAACGTCGACCATTTGTATCATCATTGTATTCCAATAAGAACTTGAAGTACTCATCCGGAGTCAACTTCACAGTTCTACATTCATTAAGGTCGGCATTACCGTATGGAAACAAAACCGGAAAAGCCATAGCGACGTAACCTTCAGTAGTGAATTCATTAACCGGAGCACCGATTGCTTGAGGATAAGGAAGGTTAAGCACGTTGGATATCTGTTCCTGATGGTCTACTGGATCTATCAATGGAACATAACTTTCATCAATACCATCATTTCCATCACAATCAGTGGCATCATGCTCAACCATGGAAGTAAGAAAGCTAGTTAAGTCACTATTTTGTCGGATAAATGCTAAATTGCCTTTACTTATCTCAATATCATGGTAATGGCGATTGTACTGCTTCAGCCACACTAAAGCCTGTCTCAACGAATCTGCTCTAGCTTGAAAGAATGCCGAACCTGATGGAGTGTCTTTAGAAAACAGAATTACAGAAGAAAGTTCAGAAGGGTGGTGAGGTAACACACGAGCATAACTCGAAATATCCTGACGAAAATTGATCACATTTCCTTTGTACGCCAACTGAGCATTGCGAATTCGAAACAAAGTGACTACTGGGTGAATGCGAGCAATGAGCATTTGTTCCATATTTGTCAAGTTCTGCAGTTCTGGCGGAACAATACCAGGATCCATAAGGTTACCACTACTAAATTTAAACAAATTCTCCTCCTTTTGGCAATGCACACATACTTGATCAGAGTTTACTTTTAAAACCGAGAAAAGACCTTGGACATTTTGTGCAAGAATTAAATTTAATTTCCGAAACCAATTTGTCAAATTTAAAACCTGCATTGACCATTTCAGTAGTATAATCAGTAGATTTAAAAACAACGGGATGATTCAATTGAACTTCAGGCTGTTCAGGTTGTGCATGATCCTGCCTCTTTTCACGCTTTATATCTCTATTTTGAGTTTTTCTATAACGATAAGATGTTGCCTTTTGCCTAGGCATTTTGAAAATTTAACGCAAAAATTATATTTTGTCAAAAACACTTTAAAAAATGAAAACTAAACGCCAACAAACAAACGAAAACAAAAACCAGTTTTTTAAAAATTCACCACTTTTAAATTGAAAACAACAATGCAAAAAATCAGTAGTCAGAATACACCAAAAGGACAAAACTCTTTCGGGTGATAAAGAAACCAATTCAAAATCACCAAAAAGGACAAAACTCTTTCGGGTGATAAAGAAACCAATCCAAAATCACCAAAAAGGACAAAACTCTTTCGGGTGATAAAGAAACCAATCCAAAATCACCAAAAAGGACAAAACTCTTTCGGGTGATAAAGAAACCAATCCAAAATCACCAAAAAGGACAAAACTCTTTCGGGTGATAAAGAAACCAAACCAAAATCACCAAAAAGCAAAACACTTTCGGATGGTATTCGAAAAATCAAAGTCGCATTAAAGCAAAGCAAGCAAACGAGAGGTCGTTCGCCAACGAAGCACAGAACGCAAAAGGAAGTGTCTGCATTTGGAGAGTTGTCCACGTGTAGGAAGAGGACAGCGCTAACGGTATCGTATCGAGACTATCAGTACTACTGATTCAGTAGTATACGTCTAGTCTCGACTTGATTGCAACAGACTGTTGAACAGAGTGAGATAAAGATATCTGCCAATAATGCCAATAATGCCACTACCATTGTGGCGTGGCTCACAAACGAACCAAAGATTAAAGATTAAAATGATTCTTGCTACTGCGCATCTCCAATGCGCACAGCGGGCGTGCGAGAAGAGTGTGTGGCACTGTGTGCTTGTCTGTGTCACAGGAGGACACACATACTGTGTTGACACTCAATCTCAACACATTTCAATACAAAATTTTGAATTTTTTGAAAAATTACTACACCTTTGACCTCTGACCTATATGTCCTCAAAACTATACAGCACATCTAGACCACAACAAGAACACTGTGTTAAATTTTCAGACCGATCCATGCGGTAGTTTCGGAGGATTTCTGGTGACAAGAATCACCCCAATTCCCTTTTTTTCTGGCAACGATTCGTCACTCCCGAAATCACTCACACCTCGCTCGCTTCGCTCGCTCAGCGTGAGTGATTTCGGTCGCTCCTCCAATTAAAATTCGTTGGGGAACTGTTATTGAGACTATTTTCTCACTTAGCATCGATTTTGAGGAATATGTAAAAATATTTCCAAAGTTTAAGTCAACTTCCAAAAGTGAATGTCTCACTAGAGTTCTTGAAATGGTAAAAATTCCAAAACTTAAGCAGGAATTGGATGAAATTCGTATAAATTACTATTTTCTAGTGCGAAGGATTCATGAACTGGAAACGAGAAATTTGTCTATTTTCAGAACCATTGAAATTGTTGACATTATTAAATCTGAATTAGCGAAACATACTTCGAAAAAGGGAAAAGCAATTTTCGCTAGATTTACAGAATTAATTAATAAAAATACCGGTTGGGGAAATTTGCGTAGAAATGTCGAGGCTAATAATCCTGACTATCGTGTGTACCACTTTGCTCCTGCAGGTAGCATGGACGCAGAACGTGGATTCTCTGCTTACACAGATGTGTTCTCAGATAAACGGCGTAATTTTACAATTGTGAATTTATACTATTGGTTGTTTATTCGTTACAATTCTGTCCCTTTGGGATTTCGAAATGTTCGGATTAGAATCAAAGCTGTACGTAAGTCTAGTGATCAAATTACAGTGTGATCAATAAGTAACCTACCTCTTGGTCGAGAAAAATTATGAAAAAACCGAATGTTGCTGATTATTTTTTGGATAGTTGTTTTGAGATCCTTGACCTTTGTAATGAACTATGGTATCGAGTTTCGAATTCCTGGAACACCTACAGGGGTTATACGATATATCACAAAATACTAGTTTTGACGTCATCAATATTTTCGTGATATCTGGTGATTTAGTATTTCTAAAAATTATATTTTTTGTTGCAAAATGATAGATTTAATTCAGATTTGTTCTAAACTTAATTTTAATACTCATAATTAAACATTTTTGAGGCTAAAATATTAATATATAAAAATAAATTATTTGAAAAATAAATATAATTATTGACAAATAATTGTTCCAATTGGAATATATTAGTGATGGTAATTGATAATTATGCATTAATTCTCCAAAAACAAAATTTTAGAAAACTTTTTAAAAAATACTAAATCACTAGATATCACGAAAATATTGATGACGTCAAAACTAGTATTTTGTGGTATATCGTATAACCCCTGTAAGTGTTCCAGGAATTCGAAACTCGATACCATAGTTCATTACAAGGGTCAAGCATCTCAAAACAACTATCCAAAAAATAATCAGCAACATTCGGTTTTTTTCATAACTTTCTCGACCAAGAGGTAGGTTACTTATTGATCACTCTGTAGTCTACCTATGCATGTTGACAATTCCGAGGACTTTCTGGATGATGAGTTTGACGAGCCTGTAAATTTGTTTACTGATGATGAACCCGAGGAATTGATAAGCGTTGAGGATTATATCCGTAGTTTATCTCCCTAATGATAACAAAGTTTATTGTAAATATCTTATTATTCTCTTTAACCAATATATTTAAAAATAATTAAAAACCAAAAAAAAATATAAAACCATAAAAAACAAAAAAAATAAATAATCCTTAAAACCCAAAAAAATATAAAACCCTTAAAACAAAACAAAAAATAATCCTTTTCCTCTTTTGTAAATATTTTTCCCGGTGGTTTTAATATATTTAAATTAATTCAAATATTAAAAGGTGATTCAATTTAATTTTTTATTTATATATATTTTTACTTTACAAATCAGATGCATAAAAAGTAGTCCAATTTTATATAATTTAAAAGTATTTTATTATTAAATAAGTATATTTCCATTGAAACTCATATAACGCAAAGAGAAAGTATTTTTGATATTATTGTGACTCTTGGTTCTGGTTCTCACATGATATTTTTTGATTAATCAACAAATCGCGTACAATGGGGTTGTTTTTATTTCCACATACCTCATTGGTAATTTGACTAATACTTATTTATAAAACAATATTTAAATGCCGTTATTATTTCCTCTTTGGGCCTAGCATCAATGCACTTGGCTCCAATAATAGCTAAAAGATATCTTTCTTGTAATGTTTTTTAATTTTAAATTCAAAACATAATGGACAGTCAATTAATTTTTTTAAATTTTCTGCTAGTTTAATTGCTAGACTTTGAGACACAAATGCATTGTGGCTGGCTCTTTTTCTATTGTTCCACCTAAGTTCGAGATTTTATGCTGCCAGTGAAATAAATGATCTTATAAATTTAGCAATTTTTCTATTCAAATAATAAATTTCTCAATTAAAACAATGAAATAATACTTTGGGCCAAAGTCTTTGGCTCTATAGTCGGTCTGCATGCACTGTGCAGTGTGTACATGCGGTGGGCTGCTCTTACAACTGTTGCTGCTTTTGCCTGTAGCCCGCGTCTGTTTCATCCGATGAAGTTCATCGCGCGTTGTGATTAAAACTTTATCACATTCAGTCTATTTGAAAATATACAGAAACGCCCCTTTTGCTTTTGGCCTGCGTTATTCGGCTCTTAACGAGGATCACTGACAACAACGAGAACACTTGAGAAAGACAGAGGAAATGTAAAAAAAGTCAGAAACAGAACGATAAATTATCGTAAAATCAGCCAAATCACAAGAGTTCTTCACGAAATAACAACAACAAACTAGTGTGTGAACGAGCTCGTAATGAGCGCGGGTTACTGGGAAGTTTTCTATGCGAATTGATCAATTTACGGGAAAGTTATTGACATTATTTGGCTTTGAGATTAGAATCATTAGACCAAATACCCGAATTGAAGTACAATTACAAAATTTAAATAAAAAGGGTTTTTGCTTTTAATGATTTTTTTAATTTTATAATTACAATATCAAAGATAACATTATCACAGCCAAATCATGTTCAATATTGACAATTGTTAAGTTGATGGAAAATTGAGAACACTCACGCTAGTCGACCTTGCAACAGTTTGCGATCCGCCAGAACATAATCTTCAGGATTGCGGCTGTCCACAATGTCGAGTCGTGTCTGATCTTTCTTGAGTGCAGGCAACTTGAAGTGCTTGATACGAACGTGCTTGACCACATCTGACTTTCGCACAGCCGAATAATGACAATAGGGCCAAGTGCACGAGTATGGCTTTATGTCCAAATGGATGTGTTCGTGGCGAGCTAAATTGGCCTGGTCGGGAAATGATTTGCCACAGCCTGGCCACTTGCACAAATTCTTGTTCGGTCCATAAGTGGTGACAGTTTTGTGTCGTTTGTTGTTGTTGTTTGCAGATTGAGATGTACTTGAGTTTGATTTGCGTTTAGGCCCGGTTGAAGTTGACGAAACATCTCGAGAATTGTAACTCGACTCCGTCATCGAACGTTGTTCCTGTTCTAGTTTGACTGTCTCCATTGGTGGATAAATTATCCAGGATAATTCAAAAGAGTGATAAAGGCAGGCCAGGTCGAATTTGATTACAACCAAAGTAACTTCGTAGTTCTATTTGAGACTGGCTCAGATAACAGCAAATTGTTGATCTTTTTGGGCGATTAGTTAGTTGACTTTGTTCAGTTATTTTTTGTAATACAAATCTACTTCGAGATCTTCTTCAAATCGATTCAGGAATTAGTGGAATTTGATGAGGCGAGGTATGGCGAAACACAAAATAGAAAATATCAAATAGAAACCAGTCACAAAGCACAAACTACAGCGTCTAGTGCACACTATTTCTACTTTGCACATTTGTAAACATTGATAGTGCTGTCACTCACTCGTTCGCTGCCTGCTCGCTCGCGTGTCTGTTTATTTCTATTTGCCATTTCTCTCCCTTTCTCACCACCAAAAAATGATTCGTCCTATCGCCACTCGTTTTGTCTCATTTCTGGATCGATTCGACGAACGAATGCAAGTGGACTGTGAACAGCTGAAACGACAGCTCATCGCTCAGGTGGATGCACGATTCGTAACTCTTCGTGAAAAGGTTGCCCAACTTCGAATCCAATTTGGTGGTCTGTCTGTGTCTGCTCGTTCTTCTACTCAAGTTCTCGAATTGCCTGATGATCCAGCAGTGGAGAAAGTCTTACTCGAGCAATGCATTCGTGAACGTACAGTTGTAGTTCAGGAGCAGAAGGCATCAACATCCACTGGACGTAAACGAAAGGGAATCACATCTCAATCGGCCAACAACACCAAGAAACGCAAGTCTGCATCCAACAATCGAAAGTATGTCTGCAATTTTGTTGGATGTGGCAAATGGTTCGATCATGACATTCGACTGGCTCAACACGAACGAATTCATCTGGACACCAAACCATTCACCTGTACTTGGCCAGATTGTGGCCAATCAGCCCTAAAACGTAGCAATTTGCGCAGACACATTCGAAATGTTCACTTTGGACTGGCCGCAACTCTCAAACGCCAACAACAACTCGATGACCGTGACCCGAATCAGTACATTCGAGTGGACACTGACCAACTGAATCGTCATCAGTCATGAATCCAATTTGTAATTACACTTTATTATATGATTCAATAAAAAATACATATTTTAAACATTTTAATTAAATTTGAATCAAATTTATTTCATCTTATCATGTCAACTGAATTTTTACTTTACAAATCATTGTATTTGTTTGACTTTCATGACATTTATGAATTCGTACAATTTTTAGTATTTCACTTTTACATGAATGATTTACAATTTCGGAAAATGTTTGAATTTCTACGCATCCATAAAATTTTAAAATTTTACAAATAATTAAAAATATAAATTCACGAATAGGGGTTAATTTTTAAAATTCTTAATGTTTTCATGAATTTTCAAATTCATATATAGAAAACAAGATGGAGACAATGCTGAATGACATTTTGATGTAATGACGAATGCATTAAACATTAATTTAAAGAAAACTCAATCGACATTTGTCATTGTTGTATGACAAAAGCTGACAGTCAATTGTAATTTGACTTTGATTTGAATTAATAAATTAAATTATACAAACAGTTTTCATTCTTGACATTTAAAGTAAATGTTTACTTTGTTAGTAACAATGAAAAAATAAGATTAAGAAATACACGAGATAATTGAAACAATGACTTGAATTGTTACCTTAAATGTTGTCACGATAAAGTTCAATTTAATTTTCGCTTTTCACTTTTGAATAACTTTTGCCTAATATGTCATCTGTGAACAGTTCACATATTTACATCGAGTAAATGAGCCGCTCAGAAGCCAAACGGTGTAAGTCCACTTTTCATCTTTTCGAGAAAAACGATAAAGTTTGAAATGTTCGTATTGTAAATTCTACTTAGCTTATTTGGCCCAATTAAAATGTTTTAATTAACAAGAAACGTTCGTTCTTTATTATTTTAAATTAATAAATGCCAAAATCCAAAAAATATATTTAAATTTTCATTAATTATGTTGAATTTTTAACATTTTGTGGACTTAATTTTTTTGGCTTCTGAAACGTTATACAATGTATAAATAAATGATTGGAATGAAATGAACTTGATAAGATTTTTTTATTTTTATTTTTATTTTTCATCAGCGTTATTTTAATTTTCTTGAAAAAGTAAGTCTTAACATTTGTTTGAAGTTTGTTGAGTTTTCCTGATAGATTCCTGCCGAATTTTTGTATAAACTTGATACAGAATGACTTTGATCTCTCTAATTTGATCTACAGCAATGACATCTTATTTTTATGTTTTTTAAATTTTTATATTTGCAAAGATTCACGAATAAAGATATTTGACATCATTTGATTATAATTGTCTAATTAAAAAATGATTTCGCCACTGATTGTTTTTGCTTGTTGGTGAAATCAAAGACATTTTTACTTTCATGAGTTTTTGCATTTTTCTGTGTTCTTAGTTTCATCTGGAACAGATCTTTAATGTTTTTATGATGGGTCGCATAAGGCACCAGAATTATCAAAACCAGTGGACTCGAGCGGCTACTTCTCCAGTAGAAAATGACAACTTTATATTTCTCATGAACAAGGGCTCAGTATTATTTCAGATTGTATTATCAATACAGTTTTAAGAGTTTCCAGACGGGAGCCAACAGTTTGGTATATATTTTTTAACTGATTCAAAGAATGTACAGCAACAAACGCCGTTTTGGGACACAGGAACAGAATCTACATGGGTGGACAAGACTATAGCCAATGACATCCACGCTTCTAGCCAGGACCGGATAATTATAGCAGGTTGCACAAAATTCAGATTCATGACAAACATATTGAACCTCTCCGTTGGTTGAATTAAAAAGGAAACAATCTTGCTAAATTTGGATTTTTTAATCCTTAATTTTGGGTTGCTTTGATTATGCCAAACTCGTTATCATTGAGTTTTATTGTATGGCAATGAAATATGATGGACTTACTCGGTTTGGCTTCTAAAAATTTTTTATTTTTTTTTCATAAGCCAAATGAATTATTGTCATTTTTGGGCAAATTTCAACAATCTGTTAGAAGATAATTATTTTTCTAAGAGATCTTCAATAAACGATTAATATTCAATCATAATATCAAAAATTTCAAAAATGGACTTAAACCGTTTGGCTTCTGAATGGCTCAAATACTGCACTGTACTTTTGCTTTGTGATACAAAAACGTTTCTGTGTGAAACGTTTCTGTTTGTTTACTATTCATATCAAATCCAAACTGGTCTCAAAATGACTGCTGCTCAAAATCTATTGTTTTCAAAGATGAGCGAAGATTTGCACTCGATGTTAACCACTGGTGATCACAGTGACTTTGTTCTCGCTGTTGGTGGCAAAGAATTCAAGGTGCACAAAACAATTCTCGCAGCTCGATCCTCGGTGTTCAAGGCAATGTTGAGTGCTGACTTGGAGGAGAAGAAGAACAATCGAGTGGAGATTGTCGACGTGGACGAGAAAGTGTTTCAACAGCTGCTCAACTACATTTATGGTGGCACTGTCGTTAAATTGGATGAATATGCACTGGAACTGTTCATTGCTGCTGATAAGGTATTAGCAATTCGTTATGCATTTTGAAATTGATAAACCTTCTCCTTATTAGTATCAACTTGATGAATTGAAGACAGTCTGTGCAAAGGCGCTGAATTCAAGTCTAACTGTGGAAACGGTGGCCAACATTCTACTGCAGGCAGACATACACAGTGCACATGAATTGAAGGTGCATTGCATCAAATTCATCACAGCCAACTTTGACACATTCATCTCATCTGATGGATGGAAAGAGCTGAAGAAGACTCGAGTTGAGTTGGTGGCAGAACTCTATGAAGACCTTGCCATGGCTCATTCCACATCACTACTCGAGCTCATTCAAATATGATTGATGATGATGATGAACAGATTAACAGATTGTCTATTTACATATACCTAACAATCAAATTCTCGTTGATTAAAGTTTTTATTGGATTGAAGTGGATTTCCATCTTTCAGTATTCATTCCCTTCATTTGTATGCTCAACTATGGTTGTACATTGGCTCATACATGCATGTACAGTGTACACTCACAAGAAATTGTCAGAGCATTTTTTCCTTTTAACTGTTCGACATTGTGCACATCAGACAAGAAAAGGATAGGTAGAAACTAAATTTACTTTTAGCAAATGCCTGAAACGAGAACAAATAGACATCCAAGCACATTATTCATATTTTGGTACAGTCAACTACAATCTGCGTCAATTTCCACTTTCATTACTGTCATGTAGAAAATATATTTACTTTTAACAAATGCCTGAAACGAAGAGAAATAGACATCCGAGCACATTATTCATATTTTGGTACAGTCAACTACAATCTGCGTCAATATCCACTTTCGTTACTGTCATGTAGAAAATATATTTACTTTTAACAAATGCCTGAAACGAAGAGAAATAGACATCCAAGCACATTATTCATATTTTGGTACAGTCAACTACAATCTGCGTCAATATCCACTTTCGTTACTGTCATGTAGAAAATATATTTACTTTTAACAAATGCCTGAAACGAAGAGAAATAGACATCCGAGCACATTATTCATATTTTGGTACAGTCAACTACAATCTGCGTCAATATCCACTTTCGTTACTGTCATGTAGAAAATATATTTACTTTTAACAAATGCCTGAAACGAAGAGAAATAGACATCCGAGCACATTATTCATATTTTGGTACAGTCAACTACAATCTGCGTCAATATCCACTTTCGTTACTGTCATGTAGAAAATATATTTACTTTTAACAAATGCCTGAAACGAAGAGAAATAGACATCCGAGCACATTATTCATATTTTGGTACAGTCAACTACAATCTGCGTCAATATCCAATTGTTGTTCAGTCCCGTACAAACCATAATTACTTTTAACAAATGCATGAAACGAAGAGAAATAGACATTCGAGTGCATTATTCATATTTTGGTACAGTCAACTACAATCTGCGTCAATATCCAATTGTTGTTCAGTCCCGTACAAACCATAATTACTTTTTACAAATGCCTGAAACGAAGAGAAATAGACATCCGAGTGCATTATTCATATTTTGGTACAGTCAACTACAATCTGCGTCAATATCCAATTGTTGTTCAGTCCCGTACAAACCATAATTACTTTTAACAAATGCCTGAAACGAAGAGAAATAGACATCCGAGCACATTATTCATATTTTGGTACAGTCAACTACAATCTGCGTCAATATCCACTTTCGTTACTGTCATGTAGAAAATATATTTACTTTTAACAAATGCCTGAAACGAAGAGAAATAGACATCCGAGCACATTATTCATATTTTGGTACAGTCAACTACAATCTGCGTCAATATCCAATTGTTGTTCAGTCCCGTACAAACCATAATTACTTTTAACAAATGCCTGAAACGAGAACAAATAGACATCCAAGCACATTATTCATATTTTGGTACAGTCAACTACAATCTGCGTCAATATCCACTTTCGTTACTGTCATGTAGAAAATATATTTACTTTTAACAAATGCCTGAAACGAAGAGAAATAGACATCCGAGTGCATTATTCATATTTTGGTACAGTCAACTACAATCTGCGTCAATATCCACTTTCGTTACTGTCATGTAGAAAATATATTTACTTTTAACAAATGCCTGAAACGAAGAGAAATAGACATCCGAGCACATTATTCATATTTTTGGTACAGTCAACTACAATCTGCGTCAATATCCAATTGTTGTTCAGTCCCGTACAAACCATAATTACTTTTAACAAATGCCTGAAACGAAGAGAAATAGACATCCGAGCACATTATTCATATTTTGGTACAGTCAACTACAATCTGCGTCAATATCCAATTGTTGTTCAGTCCCGTACAAACCATAATTACTTTTAACAAATGCATGAAACGAAGAGAAATAGACATTCGAGTGCATTATTCATATTTTGGTACAGTCAACTACAATCTGCGTCAATATCCAATTGTTGTTCAGTCCCGTACAAACCATAATTACTTTTAACAAATGCCTGAAACGAAGAGAAATAGACATCCGAGTGCATTATTCATATTTTGGTACAGTCAACTACAATCTGCGTCAATATCCACTTTCGTTACTGTCATGTAGAAAATATATTTACTTTTAACAAATGCCTGAAACGAAGAGAAATAGACATCCGAGTGCATTATTCATATTTTGGTACAGTCAACTACAATCTGCGTCAATATCCAATTGTTGTTCAGTCCCGTACAAACCATAATTACTTTTAACAAATGCCTGAAACGAAGAGAAATAGACATCCGAGTGCATTATTCATATTTTGGTACAGTCAACTACAATCTGCGTCAATATCCACTTTCGTTACTGTCATGTAGAAAATATATTTACTTTTAACAAATGCCTGAAACGAAGAGAAATAGACATCCGAGTGCATTATTCATATTTTGGTACAGTCAACTACAATCTGCGTCAATATCCAATTGTTGTTCAGTCCCGTACAAACCATAATTACTTTTAACAAATGCCTGAAACGAAGAGAAATAGACATCCGAGCACATTATTCATATTTTGGTACAGTCAACTACAATCTGCGTCAATATCCAATTGTCGTTCAGTCCCGTACAAACCATAATTACTTTTAACAAATGCCTGAAACGAAGAGAAATAGACATCCGAGTGCATTATTCATATTTTGGTACTGTCAACTACAATATGGCTTGTTCTCATATAATCCTTAATTTAAACATAAAACTAAAAAAATCATAATTTTCATTAAATTGTTTTTCTAAAATTAAAAGTTTATATTAAAAAACTTGTTTGCTTAATCTACATGGAATTGTATTTACGTACTCTACGTAATCTACTATTTTAGTTTGTGAGTATACTACAAAGCCGGCTATTTTGACACAACTAGCAAACGATGTGATTATTTCGAATTAGTGAATAAATCACCATTAGCCCAATCTATGCGTGTGTAGGTTATCGAAACTGTCCTCATTTCTACTTTCGATTACTTTCTACTTCTGTCTCGTACTCACTCTAAAGTGGAAGTGATCTCGATTATTCTCGTTTGGCACAAGTAGAAATCGTTTATATCTTGTGACTACCATGAAGATCTTGAGCAGTTCGAACGATGAGAACAAGTGGTGGAACCACCAGTGGCTTCAAAATGTGAACATGGATCGATCCACTGTGGAAGAAAAGCGATCTGAAGATGGTCACGTGACTATGCCCGATAAGTCGTTCGATGACCCAGCCGTCCAGGATGAGAACCAAAACCCTCTCGAAATGGACATTTCTCGACTCGAGACCCAGAAGCAGAAACTACAGAATGGCGCCACCCTCGATCTGATTAAAGCACGATGTGAGCAAAAGAATGCTCAAGATCGCCTTCGTTATCAAAAGAAAATGGCCTCGGAAACGGCAGAACAACGTGAGGCTCGTCTTCGAAAGGCGAAAGAAAAGTATCTGAAGCGAAAACAGAAGTCACAAACGGAAACTCATGCAGATGCTCAATATCGAGAGTGGGCCTGGATGATTGTCTCGAAGCAGCAAACCGAACATCGTAACAGGAAGCGAAAGCATCGCGACCAGGACGATCACTCCGACAGTGGCCATTAATCGGCTAATCGATGATCCATGAGTGAAATGGACTGGATCATCCTTCAACTTGTGGCTCATAGTCCACACACATAATCACCTTATCACAATATTAATCTTATTAATTAGTTTACCTCTCTTTTCATATAACAAACAATTAAATTATCGACTCATTCAACTATTCGATTAATCGTTTACTTAACTATTTCATTAATTAATATAACGTCATACGTCATAACCGTTAACATTTCATTATCTCATATATGGATAACTCCCTCATTTTATATACGATTCGTATATGATGATCATTCAGTATCAACATAAGTCCGCAAATAAAGTAAAGAGGAAAAGGAAGTGTTATGAAAGATCGTTTATTGTCGTTAAAGTGAATCAAGTCATATTTACCAATTCATATTTTGAGTATTTTCGATCGGTTGAATCATTTTATTGTGAAATTGTATGTATGATAAAGTATAATATAAAAATTAATTAAAATAATAATCTGATGATTGATTGAGCTCGGGAACTCTCACTCGAGTCTCCGTTGTAATAGTTTTCCAATCACCTGAACATAATCCTCTGGACTGCGGCTGTCCACAATGTTGAGTCGTGTCTGTTCTTTCTTGAGTGCAGGCAACTTGAAATGTTTGATACGAACATGTTTGACCACATCTGCCTTTCGCACAGCCGAATAATGACAATAGGGCCAAGAACAGGTGAATGGCTTGATGTCCAAATGGATACGTTCGTGCGGAATCAAGTGGGCCTGGTCTGGAAATGATTTGCCACAACCTGGCCACTTGCATTGATGCTTGTTCGATTTATCAGCAGTGACAGTGTTCTGTTGTTTGTTGTTGTTGGTAGATTGAGATGTACTTGAGTAGGATTTGCGTTTAGGTTCGGTTGAAATAGATGAAACATCTCGAGCATAGATTGTTCGGTATCGTTTGACTGGTTGAGAACTATCTTCTTCTTTATCATCCAATTCGATCACTTTAATATTGTCACCACCTTCTTGTTCCTCCACAATTTGTCCATCCTTTTGTTTAACATAGTCTTCGTATGACACAGTTTCGATGATCCAGTGAGATGGCAATTGATCTGTTGAAGACAAACATAAAACAGTCAAGTTCAGCATTTGCGTAAACCAAATGAGCTAATATTACCTGTGTTCACTCGGTCACCGTCTTCATGCTCCAAATTAGTCAAATTGTGATTGTCTGATTGTTCGTTTGACATTTCTGCTTTTGACAAACAAACCACCTTTTGAGAGTCGTCAACGATGTTGACAGTGTTCACCAGTCCACGACTCGTGTCTTTTTTATATTCAACAGACGATTTGGGTAAAGTACCAGACATGGTAGAGACGAGTAGTGACGTAGAACGTAGTTTCGGGCAAACTTGTAGTAAACAAAAAAAACTCAGTAAAATCAGTCTCATAAAAGTGATCACTTCAAAGAGGACAAGGTGAGATTAGGCATGAAGAGAAAGACACAATCGACCCAAAGTGAAATATAAAAAAGTAAACAAGAGGTCTGTGTTCTCGTGAGGGAAAATCAAAACAACCAAAGTGACAAACTGTCAGCTGACAAAAGGACATTGCATTGTGCGAGTTAGTCACACTGTAAAACTCACATTGTGCAAAGTGACTCTCTTTACACATTACGAATTGGCTTTAGCCGCCATCGATAGCCACCTGGTGAGAAAAACCCATGTGAAATTGAAAGGATAAATTTCGCTATATGGCGGCTATAATCGTGATCTATTTTTCTGCTAAAAACATACCCAAAACATTGACTTTTAGCAAATTTTAAGCCCTTTTTAGCCGTCTTAATGGCTGCTATAAATTGCTAAGCCAGTATATGCTGGTCAAATCCTTCTAGGATCCTGGTTTCTATACCAAAACTATACAAAATTTAAATTAATTGAGTAATTTTATTACAAGAATTTAAATACAAAGAAATAAAAATAAAATACACAGAAATACTGAATTTCAAATAATTAAACTAATAAATCACATAGACATAGGCACATTATAAAGCGAGTCGTTGTCCGAAAGATCATCATTTTCATTCATATTATTCAAATTGGCAGCAATGGATTCTAGTTCGAGTTCTTCGTTATTCATCAGTTTGGCCAGTTTTTGTTTTCGGTTGCTCAATTTCTTTGAAAAGCGAGACAATAAGAGATCTTTTCGACGACCTTGACTAAGTGTAACTTCATTGACTTTTTCTTTTCGTTTACGTTTGACGATTTCGACACTTTCAGAATGTTCATCTTTTTTAGATCGTTTGCGTCGGACAACTGGAACTTGTTGTGGATTGTCTTTCTCGAAAGCAATCTTGGCCTCAACGAATTTTACTAATTTCATTAAAAAAAATATTAGTTGAATTCATTTATAAAAATATATTTACTCATCAAGTCCTCAAGTTTAGTCTTAGTAGGTTGAGTCAATTTTTTCCATGTATTTCCTAAAGCGGCCTGCTCATCGATGTAAAAATTGAGAATACTTTCGGCTAACATAGAGAATCCTTTTAAATCAGTACTTTCTTCAATAGTAACACTGATGTCATTAGATGAAACAACCATTGGCTTCCTACCAATAACTTTCGCATCCTGAAAGATGAATTTAAAGTATAAATAAATTTTAAATTCAAATTAATATATACCTTTCTCTCTGGGCAAAGGTTCGTCTTAATGTAGTGCACCTCATAAGTCACATCGTTTACTAACTTTTCTAATCGATTTATCTTAATCGACTGAACAAGAATTTGTGATTTTAATTTCCGAATCACATCACTCTCAGAAGTATTCAAAGTGTCCTTGCTGCTTTTAACAAACTCACTCAACTTTGAATCAACCTCATTTTCAACTAAAAATAAATTTAAAATAAATAAATAAAAGTCAAACTGTAAAATAATAATTACATCCAATGAACTTGATTAATCCTTTGTTCATGACACTTGTCTTATGATCTTCGAATTCAACTTGATGCTTGGGCCATTTTGAAGAATCAGCAGAACGCCAAGAAAATTCAAACTTATCAATATGATAAAAATCGACCTTAAAGTAACCAACATCTTCACAATAAATAATCGCGAAGTAAGCTAAATTATAAAATAATTTGTGAATATCAGATTATTTATCAAAGAGTATCATACTTGACATATTGATCCAAATGGAACACAAATAACAAATTTGTAATAGTGGCAATAGTAATAAGATTCACTACAATGTGATCACTCGAGTGGAAAGGACAGACAGACAGACTGCTTCAATACACGTGTTGTCCATTCACAGAAGACGTAACAGGATTTGTGTTTATGTATTTGCTTGTCACAAGCAGCTTGTGTAATGTTGAATAACTGATTGGTAATTTTCGCAAATCAAAAGATGAATCGCAAAATAAACAAAAAACGAGTTTTAAACTTTCGCAAAGTCTTGAAAAGGAAACGAGAGTAAGTAATTTGCAATTTCTTCAAAGTTTTCTAATTAAAATTTCAAAGCAGAAATCCCCAAAATGATATTCTCGATTTAATGCAGCAACAAGTCGCAAATCGTGTTGACAAAATGAACTTGTTTCCTTCTCAAATCAAAATCAATTCCAACTCAGTTGACTCTTCTCAAAGTGATTCGTATCAAAATGATTCGTATCAAAATGATCATTCTTTTCAAATTGATTCTACTCACGATAGAAGTGATTTATTTTCTGAGAATAATTTTATTGATGAAGAGCCTGTTGCTAGTTTGGAATTTGAAATTAACAAAAATCAATGGAGAATTGATGAAGAACAACTTGACAACTTGAATCTCGAGAAAAATATCTTATTCCTTTCCTTAATCAAATTCGTCACAATTGGACGAATAAAGGGGTTATCGATAGCGCTAATGGAACTAATTTCGTTTGTAAGAAGGAACTTTATTGTCGCAGCTACAAGACAATGTGCCGCAGAGCTAATGTATTTGACCCACACGTTCGAAAATATTTTTATTCAAAATGTGGTCTTATTGGGCCTGTGGAACTTGACGAATTAACTTGCGAAAAAGTATGCAATAACGCTTGCAAATGTAAAATCATTCCAGTAGAGGCCATAAAGAAACGTGAAAGTTATTTTTGTTATATTCAACTTAATGATTCTCTTCAATATTTAATCCCACAAATCTACAAATTTCTTCGCTTCAACCAAACACGTGACCCTTCAATCATTACGGACATTATTGACGGGAGTGATTACTTAAAGTTGGCAAATGACGACACTTTGGTGATCTAATTTGGTTTCGATGGCGTTAATTATACCAACAAAGATCAAAAAAGTATGTGGCCACTTGTGGTGTACATTTGCGAGTTACCATTCGACCTGAGAATGAAGTGCGCGTTTCCTATCGCACTTCACGCTGGTACAACTCAGCCGAGCTGTGCAATGTTGGAACCATTTATACAAGAACTTTGCACTTATAAGAACAGACAAATATGTTTTGAAGTACTAGAAAATGGTAAAATGGTCACCAAGAAATTATTTGTCAAATTACTGTTCGGTATCTGTGATGCCCCGGGGAGAGCAAAAGTTCTCAACATGCTGCAACACAATGGCAAATCTGCATGCAATATTTGCAAAGTTGTAGCCGAATATGACAAAACCACCAGTTGTATGGTGTACCCTTTGGAGAAAACTTTCGATTTGAGAACAGATCACGAATGGCGAAAAACTGCCCAAAAAGTGAGTCGCCTCAAAAGTAATAAGCCAAACATTGATGGCATCAAAGGTAAGACTTAGTTTCATAATTTGTATTTATTAATTTTGTTTTTATTTATTTCACAAAGGCACAACTCCATTAATGATGCTTTCATATATCGATTTGCCATATTTCATGCCACCTGAATTTATGCACAGTCAGTTCTTGGGAACTGTGAAACTGATGCTCGATCATTGGCTTGGCAACAGGAAAAGCAAGCGAATTAACTCACTTGATCTGCTCAATCAAAGACTTTCGAAGATCAAATTTCCAACAAAAATTCTCCGTCAAATGCCAGACATAAACAGCAAATTGAAAGCCATTGAATTGGAGAATTTTCTTTATTATGGAATAGTTGCTTTGGAAGATATTCTGCCAGAAAATGAATTTGAAACATTTCGAATTCTTTCTTATATCATATCGACATTAAGTGGACGTTCTATATCTCATGACCAAATTGATCTGACTGAAAAATTGATCAAAATTTTTCTTCGAAATTATGTTAAACTTTACCCTTCTGAATTGTTCAAATATAATGTACATATGCTAATCCATTTGCCTGAAATTGTTCGTCGATATGGCCCACTTATCATCAATTCTGCTTATCAAGTGGAAAACTCTATGGGGCTGATTGCCAAATTGGTCAAGTCTTTTTGGAGAGTACCTGAACAGGTTCTAAATAAGTCGGTCATGTCATCCTCTGTTGTCGTCACATTAATTTCCAGTTTCGAGCATCATACAGATGAATTTCAAAAAGTTTGTTACAGATTATTATCCATCATTGAAGCATCGCGTCGATTCTCCACTGAAATTGAAAAACATACTCAAAAACTATACCTTAGATGAAGAAGAGATTGCTTTAATGAATTTTCATTTTAATGGAACTGATTGGTCATCAAAGAATATTGAAAAGATTAACAAAGTTTGCATTCAAAGTTATTCTATTAGCCCAAATGGTTACAGCAATAAACACAACAATTTCACCAACAATCAGTACATCAAGACCAAAGAAGGAAAATATTGTGTCGTTAATAATATCGTCAAAATCGATACTGAAGTTTATTTATTTTGTTTTGAGTTTTTGAATGTTCAAGGATATAAAGTTACAAACGATATTTACTTTGAACACATTAAATTCAGTTTAAATGAAGATTTATCTATCGATTTGAAACTTGTTCCACTTTCCCAAATTGAATGTCCATTCTCTGTTTTATTTTTTGAATAACAGACACATTATATTTGATTTATTTAACAGACACTTTTAAATACGTTTGATGTAATTTAAATATAAAATAAATTGTTATTATTAATAATATTTGCATCAGTTTTACTATTAACAAATGAAATGAATTTAGACGTAATTTAGCAAAAATTAGCATCACAGTGTGATGAAAAGTCAAAATGCTAAATCGCGGCTAAGTGGAGGCTATTTTAAAAAAATAGCAAATATATAGCGAAATTTATCCTTTCAATTCTACACGGGAAGTAGGCTAGTACTGCTTTTGTGTTGATGTAGCTCCACTCAAACTAACACCACTCCGAGCAGTACCACAAACAGAAGCTGAGCATGCAGACATGCACGTGTTTCAAAGTTCTGCTACATGCAATCCAATGTATGAACATGCATTTAAATTATATGGAAATGTTCAGAAGGACAAGGAAAAATTTACTGAATACTAAAATCACGATGATCTGTAGTTGTGAGACCGCATTTGGATTGAAATGGTAAAATGTCTTGAATGAGCAAGTTGGTGCTCATGTGCGTCGTGCCTTTGTTCACTTAAGTAAAAGTGTTTTCGATTTTACCGCACCGGAATTCTTTAGAAGAGTATAAAGACTCATTTTGTGTATATTTATTTGTGTATTAAAAATCATTTTATTTGTGTATATAATAAAGTCCAATTCCAATATACAATATTCAAGAGTCTAAATGTCCTTTGCAGATTATCTCATTTCAAGGACATGGATAACATTACTGAAAACAAAAATCTCGATGATCTGTAGTTGTGAAACCGCATTTGGATTGAAATAGTCAAATGTCTTGAATAATTCAATTTAGTTTTGTGTTTCAAAGTTCTGCTACTTGCAATCCAATGTCTGAAAATGTAATTCAATTATATGGAAATGTTCAGAAGGACATGGGCAAATTTACTGAATTCAAAAATCTCGATGATCCGTAGTTGTGAGACCGCATTTGGATTGAAATGGTCAAATTATTGAATGATTTATTTTAGTTTTGTGTTTCAAAGTTCTGATACTTGCAATCCAATGTCTGAAAATGTAATTCAATTATATGGAAATTTTCAGAAGGACATGGGACTATCGAGACGTTATTGACATTGACTCCAACTACATTCATGTTGACGCTTTTTTGTCGTGATTCGGTAGAACCATTCGAGCTGCCAGTGGAATTGGCAGTGAAACCTAGTGAAAAGTTAATTTACTTCTCGCTCGGCTCAATGGGCTCGGTTGATGTGCAGTTGGTGAAGCGAGTTTGTGCGATTCTATCGAAAAGTTGTCACAAATCGATTGTTTCAAAGGGCCCAATTGCGGACGAGTATGAACTACCAGAGAATTGTTGGTGCCGTGGCTTTCTACCTCAAACGAGCATCATTCCACTGGTGGATCTGGTGGTAACCCACGGTGGCAACAACACAGTCACTGAGGCATTCGCTTTTGGCAAGCCAATGATTGTGATGCCACTGTTTGGTGATCAGCTGGACAATGCACAGAGGGTGCATGAGAAGGGCTATGGAATTCGTGTGGAGCTGTACTCTTTTGAAGATGGCGAATTGACCAGCGCAATTGAAAGACTTATCAACGATCAAAAGCTTAAAGAACGTTTGCAACTTGCCACTAAACGAATCGCTTCCTCCAACAGTAAAGAGAAAGCATGTGAGAAAATTGAACAATTTGTGAACAAGTTTTATTAAGTTTAGTGTATCGCAATTTTAATCTTCCAAAAATTTCTATTTCAAACTCCCAACTGTAAATTAGCCATATTGATTTTTTGGATATAATTTTTCGTACAATAATAAATTTCACTTTTCTCTGTATAAATTTTCTAGTCAAAAGATGGATCTTTAAAATATTGTGCATTTTCATGTTCGACTCTGGGCATAGATTCTCCTATGGTACTGCTTGCCTGTACGAGGTCTGACTCTTGTTGGAACGCATTGAATTTCTCAGTCCGTTTTTGATAATTTCGAAATATTTCATCTCTAAATGAAAGTTTGTTACTTGGATCAAATAAACAAACAAAAACTTACAAAGTTAAATTGCTGACTCTAATTCCAAGTTCTTCCTCAAGTTCGGCATATGAATATTGAATTTTGGCCAAATTCTGTTTGAAAATAATTTAGAAAAATTAGTAAATTGTTTTATTTATTTTTTAAATACTATTAAACAAACCTCAATTTCATGTGGTTCAGAGAAGAAGCGATTTGGAATAAAGACGGGTTTATTCTGAGTAGTGTTTGAATATGATTGAAATGTTTGTTGAAGATTCATTGAATCTAGTGCAGATTCTGGGACCAGAGACTGTGATGTGAGTTTTGTGTGAAATTTGGATTGTTTGCAAGATTCTTGATAAAACAATTTTCAATTAAATTTTAGCAATTTTAGGTTAATCATTATTTTTACCTGCAACATATTCGTATTGTTATCTATGAAATTCTTGACAATCGTTGGTTTCTCTACAAATACAATATCTGCCATCGTCTCGGAACTTTGCATTGCACAAGAATTGGCCATTTCTAGATGGATTTTATGTTCAATTTGTTCAGAAATTTGTACCAAAGGACTTTGATCTTCTGTGAACATTTGAATCGCAAATTCGGGCTTTTTTAATGATAGTTGACCGAAATGGTGATTTATACTTTCTATTTCATCATAACATTCACCGCCATTTTGATTATCCAAACGTAAAGATTTAAATAGAGATGATAGTGTAGGACTTGTACTTGGAGATAGTTCAGGAGATTGAATTGTAGAACTGGAAGATCGATTGTTTTCGGAATTAGATATTTCATTTGTGGGCTCCATTTTGAAATATTAAAATTGAATGTTTGTGAGGAAAACTTTGTTGAAGATTCTAGTTTTAGTCAACTCTGTTGTATGATGAAGAGGTTTTCAGTTAGTTTTGTATAATTCGAATGCAATGAGAACTGTGAACACGCGTTGTACGAGCTTGTACACGCTTTTTGCGTACTTTGTACCGAAATGGTTACGTACAAAAAGTGTAAATAATCTCAGGTGAGCGCACTGATTTTTTTTGCAGTATTCGCAGGATTAGCTATACATAGAGAAGAAGAACAAGATGAAGACAGTACTTTGTTTAAATTGACAAAACAATTGATATCATAAATCAATTATCTCACTCGAATTCATTTCGTGTAAGATCAATCAAACTCACTTTTCTTTGTTGTAATTTTTGATGGACAATTGACAAACATTGACATCTTTTGAAAATTATGAAATTGAACTTTATTACACAAATATAATAATTTTAATTTACAAAATTCTTCTTCATATTCTTCTAAAGAATTCCGGCGCAGTAAAATCGAAAACACTTTTACGTAGGTGAACAAAGGCACGACGCACATGAACACGAACTTGCTCACCGAGCACTGCTTCGTTGTCTCCATTTTTGCTTGAATACAAATTTCCACTAACAATGGTCAACTGTTGCGCATTTGGAAATTGTCTTGCGAGAGTGACACAAAACAGATCACCATCAAACTGACGATTGGCACAAAAAATTTTTGAAAAATGGTTTAAAAGTTCACTACTGCACCAGGTAAGCTTCTTAACCAGTGGCAGTGATGATACAATTGAGCTGTCATTGTGCTCAAATAGACTAACACAAAAATTGTGTAAACGCAATTCATCGAGTTGCGATAATTTGGCCAGTTGCTTCATCCATTTGTGGCCAAATCGTAATTTCGTGATCCTAAGCCAGTCAGTCAATACTCTGGCATCCAGTTGAACAAAGGTCAATGAGGCAAATCGGTCACAAGCAAGTTGGAGAATGTTGACGGATTTATCGATGTGAATGTTAGGCAACCGTAAATGGGTCAAACTGTCCTGAAACTTTGCCCCATCGAACATTTGATGTTCTTGCGCAGTGATCAAACTACAGTTGAGACTAAGATCACTCAAATTAGGACCCAATTTTGCCAGCATTGGTTCAATGTACTCAACATTTGTGTAGAAATTGAACGAAAATCGTTCCAATTGTCGCAGAATGTTGTTTTCGAAATTAACATTGACTGCGTCTAAATTGTAATTATAGTTGATGCAAAGGTCGAGTTGCTTGAGGGCAGGAAATCGAACCGCGATTAGATTTCTCTCAAACATTTGGTACAGTGAAGGCAAAAATTTGACATTTTCACGAACCAGTGAACCTTCAGCTGTGAACCAAAAGGAGAATGTTCGCAGCTGTTTGCATGCAAATGATTGCAACAACTTTTCCAGTTTTAAAACATTAGTGGGGGCACAATTGCAGTCAAAGTGAATGCGCAAATCGGTCAAATTGTTGAACATTTCTGTCAACTTGCATTTTTTAATTGACTTCGGAAAGCGAAATTCCAAATAGTCGTGTCGATTTGTGCTTCTATTGTGAAGATAGCCACTCAAGTCTTCCATAAAGGACAAATCATTTTCATTTTCCCAGTACGGTCCTTTCTGAGAATAAGGTGCCAGTGTTAGACGTTCTTTACGGGCACAAATTTCGGTTATGTTTTCATTCCATGTGCAGGAAACACGTCGAAGCGGGATTAGAGTTCGGAGAGGGAAGCGAAAAAATATTATGAAGAAACAGTCGAAGGGTAGACGATTGATTCCGTTCGTCAAACGCTTGGCATCAGGTGATTTTGGAATTTTTGCTTTTGAAATAGATGGCAATGTGGGGTGATATCCAGAAGATTTACGTTTACGATTTAGTTTGGGTTCCATTTTGTTGGGATTGAGTTGAAGAGAAAACAGAAATATTACAAAGTCAAGAGATTGATTTGTTGAAGTTTTGATGAAAAATTAATTTGATCAGTACTGTTTTCAGCTTTTTTTCGAGGTACTGCTTTGGGAAAGGATTTGGGGTTGCTCTGTGAGTAAGCAAAATGTGTCTTCAAGTAAAACATGTGCATTTATCACTGACACCTGCAACTGATTGCATACTTAGTACTCGCTCTTTTTGTGTTGTTTTGGCCTCAAATTTGTGTAAAGCGCCACAGTCTTGTACAGTACTGATCAACTTAATTTACTATCAAATGTTTTGACTTCTCCTACACTAGACTTTCAAAGGTCAAAAAGTTTACCATGTGTAATGAATTATTATTAATGATTCTTTTTATACTTACAAAATTGATCCCGTGAAGCTGGTTCAAACATTCGTGAAACAATTCCCAAATTTGTAAGAACTGTGTGATGCAACTTGGTTTTTGAGCAATCCGATGCCTCTGATCGAGCCACATCAACAGCAAATTCATAAAAATTTGTATCAACATTTGGATAATCTTAGAATAGTAATCTACGAAACTGTAAATTCGATTTGAAAAGAATTTTAATATTTACTAATGCTCCAAAATCTTATGTCTGCTGCTTTTGTTCCAGGAGGCGCATGAATAGTTAATATGTTTGTCTGAATTATCTTTGTTTCTGTTTATTTGACTTAATAAACTTGAGCCTTGGCACAATCTAAACACCGAGTTTATCAATAACATAATGCATTTGTTTTGTATACAATTCAAGAGGAAACAGAGGCAGAGATTGATTGGCATTCCTCTGCACAAACACACACACAAAGCAGACAGTCCACAGAGGATGTTACAGACAGACAACCGATCACCTCCACTCACAACTGTGCTCACTGACTCAGTGACACTGAGCCGATCACAAGTTTGTTGTTGTTATTTATTTCTATTCTCTATTCTTTGTTCTTCATTTTCTTTTTGTGATAAAGTTTAAATTTATGAGATAAACGCTAACTTTTGGTAGTTTTACTGTCGATTCGGTATCTTTTTATACGTTTTCTATTGTCTTCTAAAGTATTTTTACATTTACCAGTAATTCTTGTTCATATTTTCTATATGAAAATGGCATCTACTGATCCTAACCGTAACTGCCCAGCTGCAGTAGTAGCCCGAACTGGCGTCAATCGCCTCCCACCCGAATGTCTCAATTTCATTTTTGTTCGTATTCCCCTCCAAAATCTACTTCCACTTCGACGTGTGTCCACCAAATGGAACTCGAGCATAATCTACGTCTGTGATCGTAAATCTCGTCTCACTTTGTTACCCTATTCTCCTGCTGCACCACTTGGCAAAAGTGAGTTTCATCTTTACTGGATCGATGATTTGGCTCGTTATTTGGTGGATCGAACTGAAAATGCACACGAAAGTGTTCACTTTTCAATTGACCAACTAACCAAACAGTCCACAGTTGGTTTGTCTCAACTTTTTCCAAATATAACCGAATTACATCTTCACTACGACTCTCGTCATCTCTTGCTGCCTTACCTTGCCAAACTTGTTTCCTTATTTGGTCACTTTTCGTTATCATCTGTCAATTTGCGCGTATTTTCTCTGACACTTTCGTCAAACGAACCAAATTTCTATTCAAAGAAAAGTGACATGTTGAATGCTCTGTGTCAGATAGCGAGCACCATCACCACCACTCGATTGGCTCACTTGTCACAACTCGATCTGTGCATTGAGGGTGACTATCTCGCGTACTTGTCTCCCTACTCTACACTGGACATTGACTTTAAGACCCAAAAGTACAATGACTCGCTTGTCCTCTTGAAGCGCTTCTCCTTGGGCTACAACAGTCCGTGCTGGGACACGAAGAGTACACTTGCAAAGCTTGGGCCCGGATTGGTCAGTCTCAGCCTCAATTGTCACCAATATCAAGACTTGCCAACTCTCATTTCAATGTTTGACAATGTCAAATTTGAGTCCACTTTGACCCATTTCCGACTGAGCCTTCTATTCGCAGAATCAAATCTTCATTTTATTAGATCTATTTTTGGTCGTTTTAAAGCATTGCAATTTGTTCAACTTCAAATTGTGCTGCCACAAATGGTCAGATTGACTCATCGTTTGAACGTTGTCTTTGATGGACTCTGGATCGGGCCACTGTCCATACTGAAACATCTTACTGAACTGCGTCTTCATGATTTTAATGTTGCTCGTACTGCCTCTGACTCGTTATTGCCACGCATAAAGAAGCTGACACTGTGCAAACGAGATCTTATTATTCCTCGACGCTTTGCTGCAAACCCATTCTGCCGTACTTTGGCAACTCAATTCCCCAATTTGGAAGTGCTGGTCTTGGTGTGTCTACCTTTTCTTGGACAAATCGACGAGGACAACAGAGCTCGTGAGGTGGAGCAACAAGTTCGTCACAATTTGAATCAGTTTACCCATTTGCTTTGATGCTCTTGGAAATGTCTTGTTACAATGTTCGCAGACATGTTTGCCTGCTCGAGATGATTGGTTTTCTGGTTCTTGATCAGATTGCTCGTCCACTTCTGTTTCATCATCACTCGATCCTTCACCATCAACCTCCATTTCATATTCCTCATCGTCAATTTCTGTTTCGTCGTCTCCACTTTGACTTTCATCACTCATTAGCTCATCAACACTTGCCTGATATTTTTCATTATGCTCACTTTGATTGTTTAATTCATTATGATCACCATTCTCACAATCTTTCACTTGACCATCCACTAACAAGTTTCCAACATTTTCGAAGCCACCCTCGTCCACCTCGGTTTCCTCACCATCAGAATGTCCACGATCTGCACCTAATCAACACAAAGTCACTCACCACCCACAGCACAACTCTCCTTACCTTTCTCGTCATTTGCCAGTTCACTCGAATTGGTCTGTTGATTTTCGGCTGCATTTGTTTGTTTGAGTCTCATGTCCTTTAGTCTCATCCTTCTGCATTGGTCACAGTCACAATCTTCGTCCCACTGCTCATCATCTTCCTCTTCCTTTTTGACACGTTTGCAAAGTGAGTGTTGACACTCAACCCCTGATTGATTGGTTTGTGATTGTCCAGAGGAACTGACTTGTTGTTGTTTATTTTCATTGTTTTGATTGAATTCAATTTTTATTTCTCGCTCCACTCTGCACTGCTCACAGTCACACTCGTCACCATTCCATTCCAATTTGATTTCACCCCCATCTTCCTCTTTCTTCACTTTAGTGCACCGTGCAACTGAGTTGTGGGATGGTTGGGACTGAGCGGAGATTGATGCATTCAAGTGATGGATTGATTGATGAGTCGATTGAACTGATGGTTCTACAAGAAATGAGTCAAAGTTTTCATAAACATTTTCACATTTAACACATATCAAGTGAACACAGAACAAGTTACCTTTACTGCTCTCATGTTGTCCTGCAATATAATCGATCGAAACTTCCTGCTGGTCATCGCTTGACTCTTGTTTGATATCCATTCGTTCCATTTGGAAATAAAAATTTTTCAAAACGACAACAAAATGAGAGACGAGTCACAAGACAGACTGAACAAATCCACACACACACACAACACACCAAGACAGATCACAACACAAAGCATTGTCATGGTGACACTAACTCAGTCTATTGTCACGTTATTTTCCAATCTCTCCCAGTGGCCCTTTTACGACTAAGCATTAAAATAGCTCGTAAATGATTAAGTCAATTGAAAATTGAAAAGTCTTTCTCATACCTTTGTTTGAGCTCTATATCGATTAATGTTGTTCACCATAATGAGCCTGTCGAACAAAACAAACGATTTAATGAAAGCTAATAATTTTCAAGTTTTAATAAAGTTTTTATATTTAGCATGCTGCAGCTCGATTTGTGCATCGCTAGTGCCTTTACGACTTTATTCAAATCCTTTGTAGTCGTTTTCATATGTTGACATTTGTGCAACTTCAAATTGTCGAGTCCAACCCTCGTCCTGCTCATTTTATTACTATTAATTTACTTTTACTTAAAGCGAATTGTTTTTCTTTCACCTTAGTTTGCCACCAGTGGAATTGTCATCAAGCTAGAAAAATGGTGATCTTTTTACTATTAAGATAAAATCATTATTTTACTATATCCATATGAGCATTTTGCAAAATAAGTTTTGATATATAATCATCAATGATTAGATAATCGTTGCATTGATTCATCAAACTCAATTGGATTTAAAATGCTACAATTTGGGGGGTCTATTTTGCTAGATTATTCATCCGGTTCTAAATTTCTCACTCACAACCATAACTTTTCATAATAATTTTATCGGATGATTTCAAGTTTTTTTTCTTTTACGGGCACTTTGAATAAAATAAAATAAATCCTCTTGTGAGAAAATTTCCATTTGCTCACTTGTAAGATGATGATAATAGATTTAAAACAAATAAATATGTCAAAAGTTAACAAAACTGTTTTTCCCTCTGATGCATACGAGTGCACCAACAGCAATTGATCATATGATCAGAGTTCAAGCTTCAAAAATCCAGAGTTCATGTTTGCATTATGATAACGCAGTAATTGAACTGGCAACTGTTCAATTTAAATAGCAATAGTCAAGCAGGCACAATCTCATTGACAGACAGACAGTCAGGGTCTGATGTGAACTTTGAGTGATTTAAAAGTTGCAAAATTAATTTTTGTTTTTCATGTTTTTCTCGAAAAAAGACTTTGAAAATGACTTCTAATCAAAGTCAATTGATCAAATGTGTTTGGTTGGCCTCACTTGTGATTGGTTATTATGTTGCTATCACGACAAGCAATTCGACATCTCACAAGCTACCAACATGTTCACCATCTTCATGTGAAATGTGCCAAAATTACAGCACAACTCTCAATGCCACAATGAATTTTTCCGTGAATGCGTGTGATGATTTCTATGGTCACGTTTGTAGCCAAACTTATTATTTGCCTTCCTATGAAAGAATTAAATACGATAGTATGATGGATCATGCTGCTAACACAATACTGCAACTTGCATTTGAAAAGCAAAAAACGAACCAAAAATCGATCAACTCAAAAGCCCTTCAATTCATGACTGACCTCTATCGAGAATGTGTTGACGTGTCGAGCCGTGAACGAGTTGGCACGCGGCCCATTGCACAACTGTTGGGCCAAGTACTCGGAGGTGGCGAACAGCGGTGGCGAACACTTTTTGGTAAACCAAAACCGTTTTTCGCTTTTATCAATCATGCAGTTAATGAAACAATCGACTACTATTCTCAATCAACAAAAGACGAATTTACAAAATATTGGACTGTGTGGAAGTCAAAGCATCAAAACATGTCCAAAGCAGAAGAAATGCATGCTGATCCGCCCAATGTGGAACAGTGGATGGACAGTTTCGTCGAAACAGCGCTGCTCGGTGTGAAGTCATCAATTTTAGAAATAGATTATCACAAGTTCAATTGGGTCGGCAATGTGATGAAAATTGTGATCAAATTTGTCGAGCCAAGTTATATCTTCAATAGAAGTAATACTAGTATGAACAAGTTTTGTCTATATCGCAAACTCAAAAGCAAAATTGCCTTTTATTTTGACATTAACAACACAAATGACTACCAAATGAACAGTAGCTCACTCACAGATGTGATATTTGAAATAATCGATTTCAAACTCAAATATGCACAACTGATCAGTGGAATCAAATGTGGACGAGACGATGATCGTTATGATGAGTGCTTTCACAATGACTACATTCGATTGGCAGAGCTGAAGCACAATTACACTTTTGATTGGACACTTTTAGTGGACAAATTTGCGAATAAGTTGACCGGTCATTCGTCTTATCAAATAAATCAAACAGAAGAGTATGATGTGACTATACGTCCACTTGCTAAGCTGTTTGGTCCACTTACGCAACTGATTGCGCTCACGCCCATTCGAGTGCTCCAAAATGTTATGGCTTTGGATATATTGGACAACGATAATATCATGTCACTGTTTAAAAGTTTAAATGTGCCCCAAAGAATTGACACAAAAGAAGTTCAAAGTGCGCGGTTGTGGAATGTTTTTGTTGGGAATGAAATTATCTTTGAAGCCTTTGAGGGTCTTTACAATAGAATCTACTATGATTATGTACAGGGAGAAAAGTTGAAATCGGCCGAGAAGAGAGCGAACAAAATGTTGGGCAACTTGAAAAAGACACTCAAATTGAACAATTTGCTGAGTGTGAGTGAGAATGGCGAGACAAAACAGCAGACACTCGATCGATTGGATTCAATCAAATTGGTGATTACTCAGCCTGATTGGATCTTTGACGATGACCTTCTGGATCTATCTTTTTTCGCTGATGACACTGCACTGCACTCTGCACGGTACGGGCATGTTAAGGGCGATTATGCAGCCACCTATTTCAATCTGATGCGAATGCTCAAAAGTCGCCACTTTCGAATGACTTCAGTGAAAGACCATCATTGGCAATATATTTCAAACCGAATGTAAAGTTATTTATTTGCTTCAAATGACTTTGTTATCTAATTCTGTTTGGCTTAGGTTCAATTTCATGAGTTCCATTTTGCCGCATTCAACTCCAAAGCCCAACACAATTGGTAATATATAAAGCACACTTTTGAAATGTTCAGTTGACTAAAGCAATCCTAACCTAACGTAACTTTACTTAAACTTAAATTTAAACATAGAAATCCGTCGTGAACGATTAGTCAATGAAGTGTTCGACAGTCCAATTGGACTTGCTTATGGCTCTGTTGGTATTGAAATTGCGCAGAAAATGTACCGTGAACTCGGTAACAAATGGAATTCAATTGATCAACTTTTGGCCAAGAATAGTTCTCAATGCTTCATTCAACTATATGATGAAGCTTTTAAATCTGACCAATGGATCAATGAACATGAATCTTGGGTATTATCATCTTAGTTATTTATTAGTATTTGAGTATATATGTTTTTGTGATTAAAAAAATAGATCAACGGAAAAACCACACTTAAAGCAAACCTGTTGGATAATGCTGCAGTGGGGTTGGCTTATGAGGCTTTCAAAAAACATCTCAATCAATTGGAATCAGGGTCTCAGTGCAGCAGCAGAATACCCTTTCTCGAACACTTTACACAACAAAAATTGTTCTTCATTGCTTTCGCAAAGGTATACAAAAATTTTAAAAATCACTAAGAAATTAAATTTTAATCCAATTATTAATCTTAATTTTTTTAAAAGAATTATTGCCCTTTCGGGCCCTTGTATACAAGAGAATTCCGTCAGCCCTGGTCCATGCAACTCCCTGAAACTCCAAGCATATACCGAGTGAACACTACATTGAGCAATTTCGATCAATTTGCTCGTGCATTCAACTGTCCAGTGGGCTCAAGGATGAATCCTCAAAATAAATGTCAACTTTGAATGTAAATGTCAATGGTACAAAACATTTTGAATGAATTTGTGAGCATATATTTCACAATTTCCAAATAAATGGACAAACATACAAATTCAAAATAATTTATTGTTAAATTCAAAATCAGTTTAATGTTTGCTGTTGAGCTGCTGATTAAATAAGGCGCTTTAATATTATTTTATTTCACTTTTTTATTGTACACAATTTGAACTTTATTATACAATTTATCCATAAAATGATTTTTATCGAAATTACACAAAGTAAATAATTCTTCTTCTTCATTGGAAAATCTTCATTCCGGTTCTTAAAAATCGAGAACTCTCTTACGCAAGTGTTCAAATTGGGTGAAATTGTATGTATAATAAAGTAAATCCAGTACAACAACAACAAAATACTTAAAATGTTTACCACAGTCAATGGTGCCACTTGAATTCAAATAGAGTAAGATCAATTAAACTCCTTTTCAAGTGCTTAAAATGAGTCAAATGATCCGAAATTCGTTGGCTAGCATGTTCGAGTCTTTCAGTTTCAAGTCTACCACTTTCATCATTACCGACAATAATCAATTCTTCCAAATTCTGGAATTGACCCGCAAGTGTACGACAGAATAGATCACCATCAAACTGCTTCTCAGTGCAAAAATCATAAGCAAACTTTTGGCACAATTCTTTAGTGCACCAGGTGAGCTTCTGGATTTTGGGTAGGGTAAAAGAGCATGTATCCTTTTCTGTGAATACGTGAACACTGATACAGTGAAGTCGAAGTTAGGTGAGATTGACTAATTTGGCCAGTGGTTCAATCCAGTCGTGATCAAACTGCCAATAGCTGCCACGTGCACCCCATATTGCATTAGTTGATTTAATCTGAACAAATTGTAACCCTTGAACATTCCCATACACTTAAATGCATTTCAATCCAAATTCGGTCTCACAACTGCGGATCATGGAGATTTTTGAATTCAGTAATATTGCCCATGTCCTTTTGAAAAATTCCATATAATTTAAATGCATGTTCATACATTGGATTGCGAGTAGCTGAACTTTCAAAGTCAAAATTAATTTGAATCATTCAAAACTTTCTCAATTAAAATTAAAATTCGATTTTACAGATGCAGTTCATCGAGATTTTAGAATTCAGTAATATTGCCCATGTCCTTCTAAAAATTTCCATATAATTGAAGTGCATACATTGGATTGCAAGTAGCAGAACTTTGAAACACAAAACTAAATTGAATAATTCATGACTTTTGATCATTTCAATCCAAATGCGATCTCAAAACTGCGGATCATCAATATTTTGTCATTCAATAATATTGCCCTTGTCCTTCTGAACATTTCCATACACTTAAAGTGCATGTTCATACATTGGATTGCAAGTAGCAGAACTTTGAAACACAAAACTAAATTGAATCATTCAAAACTTTTTACCATTTCAATCCAAATTCGGTTTCACAACTAAATAATATAATTTTTTTTGTGTATTAAAATCATTTTATTTGTGTATATAATAAAGTTCAATTTCGATATACAACATTGAAGAGTCTAAATGGCTTTGAACAATCATCTAATGATAGTTCAGTTTGATGCATAAGCACAATCAACGATTTCTTCAGTCGGCAGTAGTCCTCGACCAGGGCTTTCCATCCTGTTGACACTAATCTCAGGCGAATCAACTTCCTCACATCACCATCCAGTCCCAATTTGCCCATAATCTGTTGCATCATTTCGCTGGGAAGACGGCTAATAGGTTCATCACTAGTGGATGAATTGACGTTTGGATCCATTTGAATCGAATGTAGCGAAAAACGTTGTTGAAAAACGCATAAAAGGTAAACACGCGATTCGAAAGCAACACTGACAAAGCTGCCAACTCACAGCTCAACTCAACACTTGATGAGAGTGAGTGTCCGTCCACAAAGGACGTGTGTCTGTTTTGAAACAATATTTTTAAACTAACGAAGAAATCTGTCATACAATTTGACAATTTGTAAATCATCAATCATCAACAAATCATTGTTGTTATTCTGTTCATTCCAATAAAATAAGATGCCGCTAATTGAATAACTAAACAATACAATTTATACTCAATAATTGAAAAAAATCACAAAAATAATAATGTAATACTCAGATATTTTGTTGGCAAATTGAAAATATTTTCCAATTAAATAACAACACTCAGATAAGAAGAGTGACAGAAAGATATTTCAACGAAAGAACACAAAGTGACAATATCAAGATGAATAATTTTAAATAATAATAATAAAATTATGTAAATTATAGAATAATTGGGAACATATTCAAGAAAATGATAAAGCATCACTTGACAATATACAATCACACACGAATTGCCACTCACCAAATATCAATATTATGCTGGCGCAAGTTGGAAAATCTGGCCAAGTGTTGCGCAATTTCATCGTGCAGTGTGCCTTCAACATCATTAACATAAAGACACAGATTCAAATTGGCCACATTGGGAAAAATGATCGGAAAAATGTGCACAAATTGGCCACCATTGATTGGGTACCCGTTAAACTTTGTGGACACCAATCTAAGCCGAATCAACTTCTGCACATCACCGTCTAGTGCCAATTTGGTCAAAATGAATTGCATCATTTTGCTAGGCAAAGGGTTGATCGGTCCATCATCACCAGTGCTGGGATTCATTGCTGGCGGCACAAAGGAGGCGACTGATAAGCTGGCAGATGAGCCGGTGGCATCGATAGCCGCAGAAGATTTGGCGTTGTGATCCATTTGGGAAACGAGATTTGAGGTTTGCCAAAAGAACGAAAGACGAAAATGAAATAATCAAAGCTGCTTTGGCAAAGCTTTAAACACAAACAAACTTTCACGACACACAAACCGCATATATGCAATGTGTGTGCTCCGTCCATGAGTGTACAAAGGATGAAGGAGGGCTCTGTTACCGTAAATGTATGAAATCCAGTAATTGTATACAATTACTAGTAATAATAAAGTTCAATTCCGATATACAATATTCAAGAGTCTAAATGGCCTTTGCAGAGATCATCATACATTAAATTACGTGTATTTGTGAAGTTTATTTTCAAAACGACAATTTTGAGCTAAAATTTGTACTGAAATGTCAATTTCATCAATGCATCTATCACACTCACTATTGAGTAACTTTCAGTTGTTTTCAGTTGTCTAAAAGTGACATTCAGGCAAACAATCTAATCACTGATGCTGTAATAAGAGTTGAGAAGAAAGAAACTCGTTTTGTCTCACTTTATCCTATGTATGCTTAGTACTAAACAAAAAAGTACAACTGTGCAATCATTATCGTAAAGGTTAAATGAACATTTTGTCAAATTCAAAGTCAATGTCAAAATGTTATTATCGCAAATCAATAGATAAAATACTTACAGACACTTACGGCACTTAAGAAGATGTGCCTAAATTGCCCGAACAAATCAGCACAAAACAAACCAATCACTATAATTACGTTCTTTCGAGTGTCTTTACCAATATTACTGAGAAGGCCTTACATGATTTGTAATTTGTTCTAAGAAAGCTTATTATAAAAACCATTTGCTTTCTCAACTCGAAATATCATTACACAGTTTGACTTTGAATGTGTAACATTTGAACAAAATGACCTCCAAAAGCACTAAACCGTTGAAGATATTTTTCCACACCATGGACGGTGCTGGACCCCAAAATGCGAGTGTCGGAATGGCTCAAGCTCTTGCGACTCGCCCTCAATATTGTGCCGAGAAATGACACGGTTGCTCTCAGGACAGATCATTTCATTGAATAGTGGAATATTGTGTCGAGAAATGACACGGTTGCTCTCAGGACAGATCATTTCATTGAATAGTAGTTAATTGTGTCGAGAAATGACACGGTTGCTCTCAGGACAGATCATTTCATTGAATAGTAGTTAATTGTGTCGAGAAATGACACGGTTGCTCTCAGGACAGATCATATTATTGAATAGTAGTTAATTGTGTCGAGAAATGACACGGTTGCTCTCCGGACAGATCATTTCATTGAATAGTAGTTAATTGTGTCGAGAAATGACACGGTTGCTCTCAGGACAGATCATTTCATTGAATAGTAGTTAATTGTGTCGAGAAATGACACGGTTGCTCTCCGGACAGATCATTTCATTGAATAGTAGTTAATTGTGTCGAGAAATGACACGGTTGCTCTCAGGACAGATCATTTCATTGAATAGTAGTTAATTGTGTCGAGAAATGACACGGTTGCTCTCCGGACAGATCATTTCATTGAATAGTAGTTAATTGTGTCGAGAAATGACACGGTTGCTCTCAGGACAGATCATTTCATTGAATAGTGGTATATTGTGTCGAGAAATGACACGGTTGCTCTCAGGACAGATCATTTCATTGAATAGTAGTTAATTGTGTCGAGAAATGACACGGTTGCTCTCCGGACAGATCATTTCATTGAATAGTAGTTAATTGTGTCGAGAAATGACACGGTTGCTCTCAGGACAGATCATTTCATTGAATAGTGGTATATTGTGTCGAGAAATGACACGGTTGCTCTCAGGACAGATCATTTCATTGAATAGTAGTTAATTGTGTCGAGAAATGACACGGTTGCTCTCAGGACAGATCATTTCATTGAATAGTAGTTAATTGTGTCGAGAAATGACACGGTTGCTCTCAGGACAGATCATTTCATTGAATAGTAGTTAATTGTGTCGAGAAATGACACGGTTGCTCTCAGGACAGATCATTTCATTGAATAGTAGTTAATTGTGTTGAGAAATGACACGGTTGCTCTCAGGACAGATCATTTCATTGAATAGTAGTTAATTGTGTCGAGAAATGACACGGTTGCTCTCCGGACAGATCATTTCATTGAATAGTAGTTAATTGTGTCGAGAAATGACACGGTTGCTCTCAGGACAGATCATTTCATTGAATAGTAGTTAATTGTGTCGAGAAATGACACGGTTGCTCTCAGGACAGATCATTTCATTGAATAGTAGTTAATTGTGTCGAGAAATGACACGGTTGCTCTCAGGACAGATCATTTCATTGAATAGTAGTTAATTGTGTCGAGAAATGACACGGTTGCTCTCAGGACAGATCATTTCATTGAATAGTGGTATATTGTGTCGAGAAATGACACGGTTGCTCTCCGGACAGATCATTTCATTGAATAGTAGTTAATTGTGTCGAGAAATGACACGGTTGCTCTCAGGACAGATCATTTCATTGAATAGTAGTTAATTGTGTCGAGAAATGACACGGTTGCTCTCAGGACAGATCATTTCATTGAATAGTAGTTAATTGTGTCGAGAAATGACACGGTTGCTCTCCGGACAGATCATTTCATTGAATAGTAGTTAATTGTGTCGAGAAATGACACGGTTGCTCTCAGGACAGATCATTTCATTGAATAGTGGTATATTGTGTCGAGAAATGACACGGTTGCTCTCAGGACAGATCATTTCATTGAATAGTAGTTAATTGTGTCGAGAAATGACACGGTTGCTCTCAGGACAGATCATTTCATTGAATAGTGGTATATTGTGTCGAGAAATGACACGGTTGCTCTCAGGACAGATCATTTCATTGAATAGTAGTTAATTGTGTCGAGAAATGACACGGTTGCTCTCCGGACAGATCATTTCATTGAATAGTAGTTAATTGTGTCGAGAAATGACACGGTTGCTCTCAGGACAGATCATTTCATTGAATAGTAGTTAATTGTGTCGAGAAATGACACGGTTGCTCTCCGGACAGATCATTTCATTGAATAGTAGTTAATTGTGTCGAGAAATGACACGGTTGCTCTCAGGACAGATCATTTCATTGAATAGTGGTATATTGTGTCGAGAAATGACACGGTTGCTCTCAGGACAGATCATTTCATTGAATAGTAGTTAATTGTGTCGAGAAATGACACGGTTGCTCTCAGGACAGATCATTTCATTGAATAGTAGTTAATTGTGTCGAGAAATGACACGGTTGCTCTCAGGACAGATCATTTCATTGAATAGTGGTATATTGTGTCGAGAAATGACACGGTTGCTCTCCGGACAGATCATTTCATTGAATAGTAGTTAATTGTGTCGAGAAATGACACGGTTGCTCTCAGGACAGATCATTTCATTGAATAGTAGTTAATTGTGTCGAGAAATGACACGGTTGCTCTCAGGACAGATCATTTCATTGAATAGTAGTTAATTGTGTCGAGAAATGACACGGTTGCTCTCAGGACAGATCATTTCATTGAATAGTAGTTAATTGTGTCGAGAAATGACACGGTTGCTCTCCGGACAGATCATTTCATTGAATAGTAGTTAATTGTGTCGAGAAATGACACAGTTGCTCTCAGGACAGATCATTTCATTGAATAGTGGTATATTGTGTCGAGAAATGACACGGTTGCTCTCCGGACAGATCATTTCATTGAATAGTAGTTAATTGTGTCGAGAAATGACACGGTTGCTCTCAGGACAGATCATTTCATTGAATAGTGGTATATTGTGTCGAGAAATGACACGGTTGCTCTCAGGACAGATCATTTCATTGAATAGTAGTTAATTGTGTCGAGAAATGACACGGTTGCTCTCAGGACAGATCATTTCATTGAATAGTAGTTAATTGTGTCGAGAAATGACACGGTTGCTCTCCGGACAGATCATTGCATTGAATAGTAGTTAATTGTGTCGAGAAATGACACGGTTGCTCTCAGGACAGATCATTTCATTGAATAGTGGTATATTGTGTCGAGAAATGACACGGTTGCTCTCAGGACAGATCATTTCATTGAATAGTAGTTAATTGTGTCGAGAAATGACACGGTTGCTCTCAGGACAGATCATTTCATTGAATAGTAGTTAATTGTGTCGAGAAATGACACGGTTGCTCTCAGGACAGATCATTTCATTGAATAGTGGTATATTGTGTCGAGAAATGACACGGTTGCTCTCCGGACAGATCATTTCATTGAATAGTAGTTAATTGTGTCGAGAAATGACACGGTTGCTCTCAGGACAGATCATTTCATTGAATAGTAGTTAATTGTGTCGAGAAATGACACGGTTGCTCTCAGGACAGATCATTTCATTGAATAGTAGTTAATTGTGTCGAGAAATGACACGGTTGCTCTCAGGACAGATCATTTCATTGAATAGTAGTTAATTGTGTCGAGAAATGACACGGTTGCTCTCCGGACAGATCATTTCATTGAATAGTAGTTAATTGTGTCGAGAAATGACACGGTTGCTCTCAGGACAGATCATTTTATTGAATAGTAGTTAATTGTGTCGAGAAATGACACAGTTGCTCTCAGGACAGATCATTTCATTGAATAGTGGTATATTGTGTCGAGAAATGACACGGTTGCTCTCAGGACAGATCATTTCATTGAATAGTAGTTAATTGTGTCGAGAAATGACACGGTTGCTCTCAGGACAGATCATTTCATTGAATAGTAGTTAATTGTGTCGAGAAATGACACGGTTGCTCTCAGGACAGATCATTTCATTGAATAGTAGTATATTGTGTCGAGAAATGACACGGTTGCTCTCAGGACAGATCATTTCATTGAATAGTAGTTAATTGTGTCGAGAAATGACACGGTTGCTCTCAGGACAGATCATTTCATTGAATAGTAGTTAATTGTGTCGAGAAATGACACGGTTGCTCTCAGGACAGATCATTTCATTGAATAGTAGTTAATTGTGTCGAGAAATGACACGGTTGCTCTCAGGACAAATCATTTCATTGAATAGTAGTTAATTGTGTCGAGAAATGACACGGTTGCTCTCAGGACAGATCATTTCATTGAAAATTCACCAGAAACGACTTTACGAGGCCTTCAATTATCGATACACCGAGTTGGATTTGTCTCGAAAGTATTCCTCTTTTCCACAGTCTCGATTTGGCTACATCTATGGCTATCCTGAAGAGATGGACTATCAGGACGTGATTGACATTGACAGGCTCAATGGGCTCGGTTGATGTGCATTTGTTGAAGCGAGTTTGTGCAATTCTATCGAAATGTGGTCACAAATCGATTGTTTCGGACGAGTTGCGGACGAGTATGAACTACCAGAGAATTGTTGGGGCGCTGGTTTTCTGCCTCAAACGAGCATCATTCCACTGGTGAATCTGGTGATAACTCACGGTGGCAACAACACAGTGACTGAGGCGTTCGCTTTTGGTAAGCCAATGATTGTGATGCCACTGTTTGGTAATCAGTTGGACAATGCACAGAGGGTGCACGAGAAGGACTATGGAATTCGGGTGAAGCCGTACACTTTTGAAGATGGTCAATTGACCAGCGCAATTGAACGACTTATCAACGATCAAAAGCTTAAAGAACGACTGCAAGTTGCTACTAAACGAATCGCTTCCTCCAACAGTAAAGAGAAAGCATGTGAGAAAATTGAACAATTTATGAAAAAGTTTTTACTAAGTTTAGTAAATCGTTACATTTTAATCTTAAATACACGAAATCTATCTATCTCAAACTCCCAACTGAAAATTAGCCATATTGATTTTTGGGATATAATTTTTTGTACAATAATAAATTTCACCTTTTCCTCTAAATAAATTTTCTAGTCCAAAGATGGATCTTTAAAATATTGTGCATTTTCATTTTCGACTCTGGCCATAGACTTTCCAATGGTAGTACTGCTTGCCTGTATGAGGTCTGACTCTTGTTGGAACGAATTGAATTTCACAGTCCGCTTTTGATAATTTCGAAATATTTCATCTCTAAATGAAAGTTTGTTATACTTTGATCAAATAAACAAACAGAAACTTACAAAGTCAAATTGCTGACTCTAATTCCAAGTTCTTCCTCAAGTTCGGCATATGAATATTGAATTTTGGCCAAATTCTGTTTGAAAATATTTTAGAAAAATTAGTAAATTGTTTTATTTATTTTTAAATACTATTAAACAAACCTCAATTTCATGTGGTTCTGAAAAGAAACGATTTGGAATAAAGACGGGTCTATTCTGAGTAGTGTTTGAAAATGATTGGAATGTTTGTTGAAGATTCATTGGATCTAGTGCAGATTCTGGGACCAGAGACTGTGATGTGAGTTTTTGGGTAAAATTTGGATTGTTTGCAAGATTCTAGAATGTAAAACAATTTTTAATTAAATTCTAGCAATTTTAGGTTAAGCATTATTTTTACCTGCAACATATTCGTATTGTTATCTATGAAATTCTTTACAATCGAGGGTTTCTCTACAAATGCAATATCTGCCATCGTCTCGGAACTTTGCATTGCACAAGAATTGGCCATTTCTAGATGGATTTTATGTTCAATTTGTTTAGAAATTTGTACCAAAGGACTTTGATCTTCTGTGAACATTTGCATCGCAAATCCGGGCTTTTTTAATGATAGTTTTCCGAAATGGTGATTTATACTTTCTATTTCATCAAAACATTCACCGCCATTTTGATTATCCAAACGTAAAGATTTAAATAGAAATGATAGTGTAGGACTTGTACTTGGAGATAGTTCAGGAGATTGAATTGTAGAACTGGAAGATCGGTTGTCTTCGGAATTGGATATTTCATTTGTGGGCTCCATTTTGAAATATCCAAACTAAATGTTTGTGAAAATAATGGTTTTAGATTCTAAATCTAAATCAATTTTGTTGTATGATGAAGAAGTTCTTGTGTTGTTGCTGTAACTCGAATGCTATGTAAACTGTGAACACGCTTTGGACATGCTTTTTGCGTACTTTGTACCGAAAAGGTTATACACATGTACAAGAAGTGTGCATATCATCTCAGGTCCGTCAAGGTCTGCGCACTGATTTTTTTTGCATTTTCAATACACAGAGAAGAAGACAAAGATGAAGATAGTACTTTGTTGGGTTTGAAAATCATTTAAAAATAATTTTATTGTATAATAAAGTTCAAATTGACAAAAAATTGAAATCATAAATCAATCATCTCACTTCATTTCGTGTAAGATCAATCAAACTCACTTTTTTTGTTGTAATTTTTAATAGACAATTGACAAACATTGACATCTTTTGAAAAAATCTTTTAAAAACTATGAAATTGAACTTTATTTTACAAAAATAAAATGATTTTTAATTTACACAAAATTCTTCATATTCTTCTGAAGAATTCCGGTGCGGTAAAATCGAAAACACTTTTACGTAAGTGAACAAAGGCACGACGCACATGAGCACGAACTTGCTCACCGAGCACTGCTTCGTTGTTGTCTCCATTTTTGCTTGAATACAAATTTCCACTGACAATGGTCAGCTGTTGCACATTTGGAAATTGTCTTGCGAGAGTGGCACAAAACAGATCACCATCAAACTGACGATTGGCACAAAAAAATTTTGAAAAATGGTTTAAAAGTTCACTACTGCACCAGGTAAGCTTCTTAACCAGTGGCAGTGATGATACAATTGAGCTGTCATTGTGCTCAAATAGACTAACACAAAAATTGTGTAAACGCAATTCATCGAGTTGCGATAATTTGGCCAGTTGCTTCATCCATTTGTGGCCAAATCGTAATTTCGTGATCCTAAGCCAGTCAGTCAATACTCTGGCATCCAGTTGAACAAAGGTCAATGAGGCAAATCGGTCACAAGCAAGTTGGAGAATGTTGACGGATTTATCGATGTGAATGTTATGCAACCGTAAATGGGTCAAACTGTCCTGAAACTTTGCCCCATCGAACATTTGATGTTCTTGCGCAGTGATCAAACCACAGTTGAGACTAAGATCGCTCAAATTAGGACCCAATTTTGCCAGCATTGGTTCAATGTACTCAACTTTTGTGTAGAAATTGAACGAAAATCGTTCCAATTGTCGCAGAATGTTGTTTTCGAAATTAACATTGACTGCGTCTAAATTGTAATTATAGTTGATGCAAAGGTCGAGTTTCTTGAGTGCAGGAAATCGGTCCGTGATTAGATTTCTCTCAAACATTTGGTACAGTGAAGGCAAAAATTTGACATTAGGAAAATATAATGAAAAAACAGTCGAAGGGTAGACGATTGATTCCGTTCGTCGAATACTTGTCATCGGGTGATTTTTGAATTTTTGCTTTTGAAATAGATGGCAATGTGGTGTGATCTTCAGAAGATTTACGTTTACGATTCAGTTTGGGTGCCATTTTGTTGGTATTGAGTTGAAAGGAAAACAGAAATATTACAAGACGAATAAAGTCAAGAGATTGATTTGTTGTAGTTTTGATGACAAATTAATTTGATCAGTACTGTTTTCAGCTTTTGTTCGAGGTACTGCTCTGGGGAAAGGATTTAAATTTTTGAGGTTGCTCTTGTGAGTAAGCGAAATGTGTCTTCAAGTAAAACATTTAGCATTGACACCTGCAACTGATTGCATGCTCGCACTTTTTGTGTTGTTTTGACCTCAAATTTGTGTAAAGCGCCACAGTCTAAAACAGAACACAGATTGTACAGTACTGATCAAGTTAATTTACTATCAAATGTTTTGACTTCTACTACACTAGACTTTCAAAGGTCAAAAAGTTTACCGTGTTTAATGAATCTTTTTATACTTGGAAAATTGATCCCGTGAAGCTGGTTCAAACATTCTTGAAACAATTCCCAAGAACTGTTTATCGTGTGTGATGCAACTTGGTTTTTAAGCAATCCGATGCCTCCCCGATGATCAAGCCACCCCAACAACAAATTCATGATCATTTGTATCAACATTTGATCTAATCTACAAAACTGTAAATTCGATTTGAAAACTAAATAATTCAATATATTTACTAATGCTCCAAATTTTATGTCTGCTGCTTTTGTTCCAGGAAGCGCACGAATCTTTATAATTTGTTTGTTTAAATTATCTTTGTTTATTTTTATTTTTGACTTAATAAACTTGAGCTTTTGCGCAATCTAAACACCGAGTTTATCAATAACATAATGCATTTGTTTTGTATACAATTCAAGAGGCAGAGATTGATTGGCATTCCTCTGCACAACCACACACACAAAGCAGACCGTCCACAGAGGACGTTACAGACAGACAACCGATCACCTCCACTCTCAACTGTGCTCACTGACTCACAAGTCTGTTGTTGTTATTTATGTCTATTCTCTGTTCTTTTTTCTTCATTTTCTTTTTTGTGATAAAGTTTATTAGATAAACGCTAACTTTTTGGTAGTTTTACTGTCGATTCGGTAACTTTTTATACGTTTTCTATTGTCTTCTAAAGTATTTTTGCTTTTACCAGTAATTCTCGTACATATTTTGGTATCAAAATGGCATCTACTGATCCCAACCATAACTGCCCAGCTGCAGTAGTAGTAGCCCGAACTGGCATCAATCGCTTCCCACCCGAATGTCTCAATCTCATTTTTGTTCGTATTCCCCTCCAAAATCTACTTCCACTTCGACGTGTGTCCACCAAATGGAACTCGAGCATAATCTACGTCTGTGCTCGTAAGTCTCGTCTCACTCTGGCGCCCTATTCTCCTCCAACACCACTTGGCAAAAGTGAGTTTTCTCTTTACTGGATCGATGATTTGGCTCGTTATTTGGTGGATCGAACAGAAAATCCGTATGAAAGTGTTCATTTTTCAATTGACCAGCTAACCAAAGAGTCTACATTTAGTTTGTCTCAACTTTTCCCCAATCTAACCGAATTACGTCTTCACTACGACTCTCGTCATCTCCTGCTGCCTTACCTTACCAAACTTGTATCCTTATTTGGTCATTTCACGTTATCATCTGTCAATTTGCGCGTATTTTCTCTGACACTATCGTCAAATGAACCAAATTTCTATTCGAAGAAAAGTGACATGTTGAATGCTCTGTGCCAGATAGCGAGCACCATCACCACCACTCGATTGGCTCACTTGTCACAACTCGATCTGTGCATTGAGGGTGACTATCTCGCGTACTTGTCTCCCTACTCTACACTGGACATTGACTTTAAGACTCAAAATTACAATGACTCGCTTGCCCTCTTGAGCCGCTTTTCCTTGGGCTACAACAGTCCGTGCTGGGACACGAAGAGTACACTTGCAAAGCTTGGGTCTGGATTGGTCAGTCTCAGCCTAAATTGTCACCAATATCAAGACTTGCCAACTCTCATTTCAATGTTTGACAATGTCAAATTTGAGTCCACTTTGACCCATTTCCGACTGAGCCTTCTATTCGCAGAATCAAATCTTCATTTTATTAGATCTATTTTTGGTCGTTTTAAAGCATTGCAATTTGTTCAACTTCAAATTGTGCTGCCACAAATGGTCAGATTGACTCATCGTTTGAACGTTGTCTTTGATGGACTCTGGATCGGGCCACTGTCCATACTGAGCCATCTAACCGAACTGCGTCTTCATGATTTTAATGTTGCTCGTACTGCCTCTGACTCGTCATTGCCACTTATAAAGAAGTTGACACTGTGCAAACAAGATCTGATTATACCTCGACGCTTTGCTGCAAACCTATTCTGTCGTACTTTGGCTACTCAATTCCCCAATTTGGAAGCGCTGGTTCTGGTGTGTCGACCTTTTCGCGGACAAATCGACGAAGACAATAGAGCTCGAGAGGTGGAGCAACAAGTTCGCCTAAACCTGAATCAGTTTGTACATTTGCGTTCGACTGCTTTTGACTTTACTGCACCAGAATGGCGATAGACCTGCAAAATTTACATTTCATTTTGTTTTATACTGTGTAATCAATATATTTTATAACTTGTTCGCTTTTATACCTACTTTTAAATTTAACATTAAAAATTTAATATAACCACCTTTTTATTGTTCATACAATTTCTAGTTGGGGTCTTTTTGGAAATCAAGTAGAAATAGAACTGTTATGTTTGGTCTTGTGATGTCTAGCTAAATCTGCCTTATGTTTGTATTTCTTTGTACAATTCTCCAAATGACAAGCAAATAGTTTTTTACTTGAGTGAACACGAAGATGTGTTTTCAATTGAGCTTTACTGACAAAGTCTTTACCACAATTCGGACGATCACATTTGTAGGGTCGCTCACCGGTGTGGCTTCGCATGTGAATAGTCAAATAAAATTGTTGTCTGAATCCCTTTCCGCACTGTTCACAAACATTTGGGCTTTCGCCCGTGTGGGAATTGTAGTGCAACTTCATGCTGCTTTTGTGAGAAAATGACTTTTTGCATCTTTTCAGGGACATTTGAATGGTCGCTCCCCGGTGTGTGTTCGATAGTGAACATTCAAAGCATACAACGATTGCCATCCTTTACCGCAAAGTTCACAGACATGTGGCACATCTCCGGTGTGCATTTTGATGTGCAGCTGCAGTTGTTCCTTTCGAGCAAATGTTTTATTGCACTGTTTCCAGGAACATTTGAATGGTTTCTCCCCAGTGTGGGTTCGAATGTGAATAGTCAAGCCATACAAAGAATGCCATCCTTTACCGCAATGTTGACAGATATGGGGCCTAGGGACCTTACCGGTGTGGATCTTGTAGTGTGCCTGCATGTTGTATTTCTGAGCAAATGTCTTGTTGCATTCTTTCCAGGGACACGCAAATAGTTTCTCCCCAGTGTGGGTTCGAATGTGAACAGTCAAATAAGATGCTTTTCGGAATGTCTTATTACAATGTTCACAGACATGTTTGCCTGCTCGGGATGATTGATTTATTGGTTCTCGATCAGATTGCTCGTCCACTTCTGTCTCATCATCATCACTCGATTCTTCACCATCAACCTCCATTTCATATTCCTCATCGTCAATTTCTGTTTCGTCGTCTCCATCACTTTCATCCCTCGTTTGATCATCAACACTTGCCTGATCATTTTCATTATGCTCACTTTGATTGTTTAATTCATCATGATTCACACAATCTTTCTTGCACACTCGACCATCCACTAGCAAGTCTCCATCATTTTCGAAGCCACCCTCGTCCACCTCGGTTTCCTCACCATCAGAATGTCCACGATCTGCACCTAATCAACACAAAGTCACACTCACCACCCACAGCACAACTCTCCTTACCTTTCTCGTCATTTTTAAGTTCACTCGAATTGGTCTGTTGATTTTCGGTTGCATTTGTTTGTTTGAGTCTCATGTCCTTTAGTCTCATCCTTCTGCATTGGTCACAGTCACAATCTTCGTCCCACTGCTCATCTTCCTCTTCCTTTTTGACACGTTTGCAAAGTGAGTGTTGACACTCAGCCCCTGATTGATTGGTTTGTGATTGTCCAGAGGAACTGACTTGTTGTTGTTTATTTTCATTGTTTTGATTGAATTCAATTTTTATTTCTCGCTCCACTCTGCACTCCTCACAGTCACACTCGTCACCATTCCATTCCAATTTGATTTCACCACCTTCTTCCTCTTTCTTCACTTTAGTGCACCGTTGAACTGAGTGGTGGGAAGGTTGGGGCTTGAGTGGAGATTGATGCATTCAAGTGATCGATTGATGGATTTGTCGATTGAACTGATGGTTCTACAAGAAATGAGTCAATTCAAAGTTTCCATTAAGTTAACACAGAACACGTTACCTTTACTGTTCTCATGTTGTCCAGCAATATTATCGATTGAAACTTCCTGCTGGTCATCGCTTGACTCTTGTTTGATATCCATTCGTTCCATTTGGAAACAAAAATTTTTCAAGACGACAAACAATGAGAGACGAGTCACAAGACACACAGAACAAATCGATCAGTGCACACCAAGACAGATCACAACACAAAGCATTGTCATGGTGACGCCAACTCAGTCTATTGTCACGTTATTTGCCAATCTCTCTCGAAGTGGCACTTTTACGACTAAGCATTAAAATAGCTCGTAAATAATTAAGTCAATTTAAAAATTTAAAATTGAAAGTCTCCTTCAAACCTGTGTTTTGGCTCTCGATCGATTAATGTTGTTCACCAGAATGAGTTTATCGAACAAAACAGACGACTCAATAAAAGTTTATAATTTTAATAAAGCTTTAATAAAGTTTTTTATATAATTGATTGAGTTTAAGGGGACAGTAATGAACATGATTTGTGTATTTTACAATAAAAAATAATTAAAAACAACTCAAAAAACTATGAACGGTTGTGTTCATTGTTCCGAGAAAAAGCTTAATTTATTCGAATTTCTACTATTTGGGACCAGTTTAATAACTTTTCATAATAATTTACTTTTGATTTAATTTAAAGTTTTTTCCTTTTACGGACACTTTGAATAAAATAAATTCTCCTGTGAGAAAATTTTTATTTGATGACTTGTAAGATGATAATAAATTTAAAACGAGTAAATATGAATCTCGAAGGTCAACAAAATTGTTTTTCTCCTCTGATGCAGATCATACGATCTGAGATTGTAACAACAGCAATTGATCATATGATCAGAGTTCAAATTTCTACATTCCAGAGTTCATGTTGGCATTATGATAATGCAGCAATTGAACTGGCAACTGGTCAATTTAAATAGCAATACTCAAACAAGCACAATCTCATTGGCAGTGAGCTTTGAGTGATTTAATTGGAGGAGCGACCGCAATCACTCACGCTGAGCGAGCGAAGCGAGCGAGGTGTGAGTGATTGCGGGAGCGACGATATATACCCGAGAAAAATGTAACTTCAGTCATTTCTTGTTAGCAGAACTCCTCCGAAACTACTGCATGGATCGGTCTGAAAATTTAACACAGTGTTCTGATTGGGGTCTAGATGTGCTGTATAGTTTTGGGGCCATATAGGTCAAAGGTCAAAGGAGTAGCGATTTTGAGAAAAATCCGAAATTTTGTATTGAAATGTGAAGGAATCGAGATGTCAACACTGTGTGTGTGTCCCTCTGTGGCACACGCTTTCCCTGGCACGACCACTGTGCGCAATAGAGATGCGCAGTAGCAAGCACACTCAAAGGTGATTCCAGGAAATGGATGCGGACCATTTGACTTGAGTGTAGGTGTTGTTGGGTATTTGTTAACATTTTCCGATATATTTGAGAATTATCATTATCACATTTAATTAGTCCGAAATTTTAAACCTAACAACTTTATTTTAAATAATGCAGTGATGCTCATCTAATCATTGACATATTTAGTATGTAGCAAAAAGGCATAACATATCAATATTTCCTATAGTAAAAATTTAATTTTTGCAATATCGACTATTTCCTCACTAAAATGCCTTAACTGTAAAAGATCGCATTTACGAATTCGCAAAATTTGTAGTATTTTACAATTACATAAATTTATATTTTACGAGTACGGAAATTTTCAAAACTTTACGTAGGACCTGCAGGGCAGGATTGTACCTATTGAATATATCCAAATTCGTGAATTTTAAATTCACATATACGTAGATTTTAACTAAGATTAATTTACGAGTTTGTAAAAATTAAAATTTTACCTATACGGAAACAGGTACTATTATTTTTACGAATTCGTAAATTTTTGGAGGCAAAATTTTTAACGGTGTTGCTGAACTACTCTGACAATCATTGACATTGTATTAGATCTATGGATAATGTCACATAATTAAAACCGCTGGACGTACCATTGCAACCTAACAATGATACAGAACATAAAGATAAACAAGGACAAGAACAATTGCACGAATGTGATTTCTAATTGGAGAATCTATCTTCTGATCTTGAAAATAGTTGAATTTCTATTTGGATTTGTTAACCGAGTACCAATTTTCGATTTTTTGCTTTATTATTCTTTTTTGAAAAATGTTTTCTTTTTTTATTTTTGAAAATTATATGAATCTGTATATTTAGTATAAGCGACTGTTTCTGGGCATTAAAACATGGTGGTCCAAAGCATATGAAAGGAGAAACAATAAGAATTGCATGCTGTGACCATAAAAAAACGATGTTCATGAACTTAAGTCTATGACTTGTGATGTAAATCGAGAATTATTCTGTGATATGAATTGCTTTTAAATGAATGCGATTATCTGCGTATTTAGGTACATCGTTTGCATTTGTTTGATAAAGAGACAAATTAGATTGATACGCTAAACTTTTAATTGTCCAACCAAATTTGCCGAAATTGAATTCTCAATTTTAATGTAACAGTGATTTTAGCGTTTCACACACTCTCGCTCCGACTTTCATGCCAATGGCATTATCTATTTTTATTGATGATAGCTATAATCTTTCAAAATGCCAGCTGCTGGTTCAAATACTAGTATTTAAAAAAATCATTGATTTTTCATGTTTTTCTCAGAAAAAGACTTTGAAAATGCCTTCTAGTCAAGGCCAATACAAAAAGTGTGTTTGGTTGGTCTCACTTGTGATTGGTTATTGTGTTGCCATCACGACAGACAATTTTCACAAGCTACCAACATGTTCACCATCTTCATGTGAAATGTGCGAAAATTACAGCACAATGCTCAATGCCACAATGAACTTTTCCGTGAATGCGTGTGATGATTTCTACGGTCACGCTTGTCGTCAAATTTATTATCCGCATTTGCCTTCCTATGCAAAAATTAGACACGATAGTATGATGCATCATGCTAATAACGCGATACTGCAACTTGCATTTGAGAAGCTAAAAACGAACCAAAAAACGTTCAACTCAAAAGCCCTACAATTCACGACTGACCTTTATCGAGAATGTGTGGACGTGTCGAGCCGTGAACGAGTTGGCAAGCGGCCCATTGCACAGCTGTTGGGCCAAGTACTCGGAGGTGGCCAACAGCGGTGGCGAACACTTTTTGGTGAACCAAACCCCTTTTTCGCCTTTGTTAATCATCCAGATAATGAAACAATCGACTATTCTCAATCATCAGAAGACGAATTTACAAAATATTGGACTGTGTGGAAGTCAAAGCATCAAAACATGTCCAAAGCAGAAGAAAAGCATGCTGATGCTCCCAATGTGGAACAGTGGATGGACAGTTTCGTCGAAACAGCGCTGCTCGGTGTGAAGTCATCAATTTTAGAAATAGATTATCAAAAGTCCAGCAATCCAATTCGGGGCGGCTATAATATGAAAATTGAGATCAAATTTGTCGAGCCAAGTTATGTCTTCAATAGTAGTAATATGGACAAGTTTGGTCTATATCGCGAACTCAAAAGCAAAATTGCCTTCTATTTTGACATTAACCACCCAAATGATCACCAAATGAACAGTAGCTCACTCACAGAAGTGATATTTGAAATAATCGATTTCAAACTCAAATATGCACAACTGATCAGTGGAATCAAATGTGGACGGGATGATCGTTATGACGAGTGCTTTCACAATGACTACATTCGATTGGCAGAGCTGAAGCACAATTACACTTTTGATTGGACACTTTTAGTGGACAAATTTACGAACAAGTTGGCCGGTCATTCGTCTTATCAAATAAATCAAACAGAAGAGTATGATGTGACTATACGGCCACTTGCTAAGCTGTTTGGTCCACTTACGCAACTGATTGCGCGCACGCCCATTCGTGTGCTACAAAATGTTATGGCTTTGGATATATTGGACAACGATAATATCAAGTCACTGTTTAAAAGTCAAAATGTGCCCGAAAGAATTGACCCAAAAGAAGTTCAAAGTGCGCGGTTGTGGAATGTTTTTGTTGGAAATGAAATGATCTTTGAAGTCTTTGAGGGTCTTTACAATAGAATCTACTATGATTATGTTCAGAGAGAAAAGCTGAAATCGGCCGAGAAGAGAGCGAACGAAATGTTGGGCAACTTGAAAAAGACACTCAAACTGAACAATTTGCTGAGTGTGAGTGAGCATGGTGAGACAAAACAGCAGACACTCGCTCGATTGGACGCAATCAAATTGGTGATTACTCAGCCTGATTGGATCTTTGACGATGACCTTCTGGATCTATCCTTTTTCGCTGATGGCACTGCACTGCACTCTGCACGGTACGGGCTAGTTAAGGGCAATTATGCAGCCACCTATTTCAATCTGATGCGAATGCTCAAAAGTCGCAAATTCCAAATGACTCCTTGGCAATATATTTCAAACCGAATGTAAAGTTATTTTTTTTTGCTTAAAATGACTTTGTTATCTAAATCTGTTTGGTTTAGGATCGCTTTCCTTTTTCCGCGTTCAACTCCAAAGCCTAACACAATAGGTATGAAGAACATTAATTAAAATGTTCAGTTGACTAAAGCAAACATAACTTAACCTAACCTAACTTTACTTAAACTTAAATTTAAACTTAGAAATCCGTCGTGAACGATTAGTCAGTGAAGTGTTCGACAGTCCAATTGGACTTGCTTATGGCTCTGTTGGTATTGAAATTGCACAGAAAATTTACCGTGAACTTGAAAAACAGAATTCAATAAATCAACTTGCATTCAAGAATAGTTCTCAATGTTTCATTCAACTATATGATGAAGCTTTTAAATCTGACCAATCGATCAATAAATCTTTGGTATTATTTTCTTAGTTATTTCATAGTATTTGAGTTATTATGTTTTTTTGTGATTCAAAAAATAGACCAACGGAACAGCCACACTTAAGGCAAACCTGTTGGATAATGGTGCATTGAGGTTGGCTTATGAGGCTTTCAAGAAACATCTCAATCAATTGGAATCAGGTTCTCAGTGCAGCAGCAGAATACCCTTTCTCGAACGATTCACACAACAAAAATTGTTCTTTATTGCTTATGCACAGGTATGTACTACTACAAAAATTTTATAAAATTACTAACAAATTAATAATTTGTAAAAATTGTAAATTGTAATTCAATTATTAATCTTAATTTTTTAAAGAATTATTGTCCTTTCGGGCCCTTGTATACAAGAGAATTCCGTCAGCCCGGATATAAACTCGCCGAAACTCCAATCAGCTACCGAGTGAACACTACGTTGAGCAATTTCGATCAATTTGCTCGTGCATTCAGCTGTCCAGTGGGCTTAAGGATGAATCCTCAAAATAAATGTCAACTTTGAATGTAAAGTCAATGGTACAAAACATTTTGAATGCATTTGTGAGCATATATTTCACAATTTCCAAATAAATGGACAAACATACAATTTTAAAATAATTTATTGTTAAATTCAAAATCAGTTCGAAATGATTGTGCAATTTAGTGAAATTTGCCAACAGTAAAAAATCAAAGATAATTGTATGTCAAGTTAATAAGTTAAATACAAGGGATTTAGGTAAGATTGCAAATATGTTACAGAGTCGATGATGAATAAATAAAAAACAAAGTGACTAACAAATCAATCGAAACGATTAGTCTAAAATCGTCACTATTGCATAAATCGACTACCAAACATTTAAACAGCGTTTGAGCGTAGTGATGGGTAGGCTTAAGATTCTTAATAAGAAGTGGTGCGCAAAAGGGTTATCCACATATAAGCATTTTAGTGAAGAGAAGCCAGCTTTTTGCTTATTTGTGGATCACCCTTTAGCGCACTTCTTCTAAAGCCTAAAGTTTCATACATTCTCTCGAGCGAACGAGGTCAGAGGTGGTCTTAGGCATGCACATTTCGCTGTCTGTGTTTTGCATGCACACACAGGCTTATAGCAACAGCAGAACGGTAGTACTCCACAGTAGGACTATGTTTGACGTAAGCTCGGTGGTATAAGAGCTGGTCTCTCACGCGCTGGAGGCCAAGATCGAATTCACCTGATTTATGTCAAACATAAAATCCTTTTTTTAATTTTTAATTTTTTCCCCTTTTCAATGTATAATTTTTTCTTATATTTCACAATTTCGTAATTTTCAAAATAATAAGCTCAATAAGGAGAATATCTGTCTTCTTATAAGATATGAGCAAATTTTTGTTTTACAATATTGTTTTAACCATCATTATTTAATCTACACTGTTACACTGATGGGCTCGATGGAGGCACAGTGGACATTACGAGTTGGTGTGTGAAAGCAAAAGTGAGGTGACTCGTTGTCCTCTTCAGGTATGAAATCAATCATCACTTGATCAATGTCGAATGGCTGAATGGAGAATCGATTGGACAAATGTGTGGCCAAATCGAACATTAATTTGACTAATTTCACCCGAACTTGTCATTAATGCGACTGCGTTATAAAGTCGTTGTCGCATTTTTGCAAAACTCTTATCAAATATCACCAACTGCCGGGCTCTGGTTCACTGACCACTCATCAATATTTTGAGTGATAATGAGAATTGATTAGTCTTGTGTAACTTGCAATATGTTTGACTTGTCAAATTCAATTTCAGTTAAAATCAATAATTTTTTTGTATGCATGGTTAGCCCAGACAATCGAATCTATTCGATCAATTTGAAAGCAGAATTCCTAATTTTACAAGAACTTAGAGGCAGATAATGCAACAATTGACCCTAAATCCTCTCATAATATTTCTAAAATCTAATTACACTAGCACAACTCGGACCAACAATGTCAAAAATAGCACTATAAATAGGTGTTGTGCGGTTATTGGTGAAATCGAGTTTCATGTCACAGCATATTATCACGACCTTTGACCTTCAACCCCTTACAACACTGATAATGGAACCCGTTCTTGCCTACACCGACACAACCCTTAGCGCTAATCCAGGGCATCTAGTACTCAACTCGCACTTTACAAGCGGTACAACAGTGCAAAAGCTGATTGAATGGCGCGATATAAGTTTTGTTCAATTTGTGGGTGCTGCAGGTAACCCATACTTAAAGGTCGATTACAAAGATGAAGACCGTCAGCCTCTGCGCCTTCCCATGACCCTGCCCAATGAGAAAATCCAGAAGTTTTTGGCATTGGTTCGCAAGAATGGAATCAATCTGGTTCGACAAGAACAACAATATGGACCCGTATTCGCGGTGATGAATTTTCAACCTGCCGATCGTTTGCAGGTACCAGAAGTTTTGCCAACGATTCCAGAATAGGAAGATCCAATTTGGCAATTGCAGGGCGCATGCGCACTTTACACTCATAATACAAACAAACCAGTGCGCTATTTTATTTTAATTATCTAAAATTTCGTTATGTGAAATAAAAAATTTTATTTACTATTTTTCACCGTTTACTTGTACGTTTACGTATAATTTACGTTCAATTAGTTGATTAGTAAATAAGTTCAATTTCGTAGTTATCAAAAGATAAAGGTTAAGGTTTTATGTAAAATGATTGAAAAATTACATAGTAAATCTTCATTATCCTCTTCATTGGGGTTAGTAATATTCTAAAACACTTTTACCCAATTTTGTGGGTTGCTTTTTAGTTTGTGGTTGAATATAGTACAGATTTATGTGTACAGGGGATTATGTAGGTGAATATTTGCAATATTAAAAAAACTCGTTGGCTTATTAAATGTGACAAAAAAATAGAATGCAAATTTAGTATGAGCAAAAGTGTTGATTTGCTGAGAACAGTAATAAAGCTTCATTTATTAGCCAAATTTGTATTCTTCTAATTCTCCAACTTGTAGCATAGCAATTCGTAGAAAAGTTTTGGATTTTTCTCTTGAATCACTTTCAGTGCATCGTTCTTGTTCAATACAGAATGTTTGCTAAAATTGCTAAAATTATAATAATTCAGATTATAGTGTTCATGTTCAAATACCTGCGAATATATTCGAATGCTTTGTCTTTGAGAATTATGTTTGTCAGCGAGCATTACCAAATCAGCAACATTATCGTCGTTTAGTTGATCACACAAAGCATGCTGGCACACCTGTTTGAGTGAATTCAATTCGAACTGAAAGTACAAAACAAATGTCACTTGAGATTAGCAAAACAAATCAATCAAACCTTGTCAATCAATGGCAACATTTTGTGTGCCCATTGAGTTAATCCTTCTGTTTGACCATACACGAGTGCAAGCATGCACTCGAATGCATCAACATCGTCAATTTGCATTCGATTTGTGTTGGCAAACATTTGAGCAAACACTTCCGATCGAGCCGAGACAATTGACTTGTGAACTTTGAATTCTTTGTCTTCGAGCACAAAAACTACATCAGTGAGTTTTCGACTCTCATAAAATTTCGACAAATCGCGAGCAAAACTAAATTCGTGCTCTTTGGCAAAAGTGTTCTCACCAGACACAGTTTCGGGATCATCAATGTTTTCGATGTAAAACACTTCACAGAGCAAAACAAATTGGTCATCTGTGCCGTTGAGCAATAGTTTCTCGTTGTCCATCAATTCCTTGTGTGCAATAAACTTTTGCCATCCAATCCAATCGCCATTGGTCAATTTTTTGCTTGTCTCTGAAAAATAAAACAAAATAATAAATCAAATGAACACCAACACTTCACATTTCAGTTAAAAACATACCAAAAGTGTATCCTTTCGCACTCTTTTTATTGGCTTATAATTAATGGGCCAATAAATATAGTTACTTTACCAATAAGAAATTGTTATTTTCCCAATTAGTGATCTGGCCAATAAAAATAGTTTTTAATCCCAATAAATTTAGTTATTCAGCCAATAGTTAAAAATTGTCAGATAAAAGAGTAATCCAAACGTTTATAGCAAATTTTATTTCACAATTGGTCTAGTCTCTCGTGGATCCTATTCCCAGAGCCTATCCTATTTGGCCAATTCTTGGAACTAATTTTCAATGGACAGCGCATAGATGGCTTCCAATTGATTAGATGTGAACGAAACCCTACCCCATGTACTGGGAAGTTGTGAATGGAACAGCTAGAGACGAACCGCACGGCATCACGCCCTCAAGCACGAAATCGCCGACATGTTGACAGAGAAAGGATTCACCTGTGTAGATGAGGTGCTCTGTACGGATGGTAATGGCTCGAAACGATACGCTGACATAGTTGCGTTCGAGAAGAACACCAACAAAGCCTACAGATGCGGGTAATTTCAAACACTAGGGATGAGATCTTATTGACATGTTGACATTATTGAAATGATTTCCTGATCTATTAGATACTTATTGGGATAATAACAAAATTTGCAAATTTAAAAATTAAAATTATTGGCCAAATCACTAATTGGGAAAATAATTATTTTTTATTGGGAAAGTGACTATATTTATTGGCAATAAAATTATAACCCGTTTTTATTGGCCACAATCGAAACCCTCAACTTGACAGCCACTTTTATCTTCTCGTCACACTTCAACTTCAAATACAACGACAAATGTTCTTTGCAGTCATTGTTCTCTTTGTGAGAAAAACAACTTGACACGAAACTTCAGTAGCGAATCATTGTTTTGTGGAAATTCTGGTGATTTGATGAAGACATGTTCACCTTCATGATCAACTGACAAATGATTAGCATTGAATTCGTCAATAGTCCAAATTTTAGAACATTTCATCACTCTCGAGCAAGTGTATGACCAACTCAATGAGAACAAATCTGCTGTAACTGTTGGAGGTGAAAATTTGAGAGTCAATGACTCTGCAGGAACGTGTTTGAACACTTCGTAGTACAATTCAGGTCTTGCAAGCATGAGCTCTTTCATGCTTTCACTTTCCACAACACAAATTGGGTGACTGCAAAATGATGTAAAAGTTGTTGATAAAAACTCAAGTGAATTATGTGATGTACAAGGATATATACCAGTGGATGTACTCGATGCATTTCGATTTGAGCAAAGCGACATTGTGCATGTCTGCGAGCAACAATAAATTGCCAACTGATTCGGGGTTGATTCGGAAACAGAGTTCACTCTCACAGATTGACTTGAGCGAATGGAGCTGATACTAATGAAGAAGAGGAATGTGTAAATCAATTTGTCAAAAAGAACAGTGAACATTAATTTACTTTGTCTGCAATAGGGAGAAGCTTCTCAGCGTACAAATTAGGCTTGGGAATATCTGAATAAAAATAATCCAAAAACTTTTTCCCCACTTCAGCATCTACATCAGTAATCTCCACTCGACTGTCCTTCTTTTCTCGCATGTCGTGATCGAACATGGCAGCAAACACTTCTGACCGAGCACCGAGAATGGCTTTGTGTGCATTAATCTCTTTCTTGTCTTCTCCTTCTCCAAACACGAGCACAACATCGCACAATTCATTGCTTTGCTTGAGATCACAACAATCATACTCAAGCTCATTCAAAGCAATTTTATCACATAACGGAGCATCATCAGTTACTGTGATTTGATAGAAAATTTCACAATATATTGATATTACATTTCCAGGTATCAATTTGGACAACGAATAGTTCAGAATATTTTCGCGAATCAAAAAATTTTCGGTTTCCCAACTATCATCTTTAAAAAAATTGCATTTACTGTCTAAAAGTTGAAAATTAATACAAATAATCTAAAAGAGATAATAAACACAATTTTAGCACAAATCAATACTTACCAAAATCATTTTCACATATCCCATCCGAATTCATAATATAAAATCTATATTTCAAATTAATTTTGTTTTTATCACAATTGCAAAGTTTCAGGTACAAAGATACATTGCTTTTGTCGTCCTCAGCATTGCCATTTGGATATAACTCTAGACAAAATCTAAGCTTATCATTCGAGGGCGAGCTAAAAATTGATGAACAGATGACTGCATATTCTTACGGGTTGCATTTATCCAAACAGTAATACGAGAAATTTTCGATGATCCATTCGTGGGTGAAATAAAATTCTTGGGTTTGCGACTTAAAACAATGCTGTTGCCTTGCAATAGATTCCACAGATGGTGACGGTACTAATGCACGCTTTGCTGGAGAAGATTCCGAATCAGAATTAGGTGGAGAAGAATCACTTGTACTGGAAGACATTTTGGAATAAAGTTTATTGAAGGTTCACTTCACAGGTTGGATAAAAAACAAAATTGTACAGAAAATAGTGCGGAAAGGCTACAAAAACCCACAAGCTCCTAGGAGCTTTTGTGTGTGTGTGTCTGTGTACATTGTTCACTGCAGTGTGTTTGGACTTTAGAGAGAAGTGAGCCACTCGTGGAAGTGATCCACTACAAGTGGACAAGAGCAGCATGAAATAATGAAGGACTCTGGCTTAAGGCTAAAGTACAGCGTTAAGTGTAATTACAATTACAACTTCAAGCGTAATAAAATAATTTGAGTTGCCCAATTGTGAGTTAATCGGAATCGCAATGTTCATAATCTTTTCTCCATTCCCTTGCGTCAAAATCTAAAACACTCTTTTGCAAATGTACAAAATGGCGATGCACGTTTACACGAACTTGTTCTCCAAGTTCCGCTTCATTGTTTGCTTCATTATTTTTTCTAAATCCGATTTCAAGTGAATCCAAATTTCCACTGACAATGGTCAATTGTTGTACATTTGGAAATTGTTTAGCCAGGGTGAGACAGAATAGGTTACCATCAAACTGTTGGTTACAGTAAGTGATGGCAAAATCGTTCAATAGTTCACATTTGCACCAGGTAAGCTTCCTGACCAGTGGAAGTGACGATATAAAATCATCTGAAAATCGATGAACACGAAATTCGTGTAAACGCAATTCGGTGAGTTGTGACAATTTTCCCAGTGGCTTCATCCAATTGTGATCAAACATACATTTTCCCATAAATGTGACCTCCAATTGGACAAATGTGAATCGATCACAAGCGAGTTGGAGTAAACTTGGAGTGTTTCGAAATTCATTGATCCGAATTCGATTCAACCGTAAATGAGTCAAACTCTCCTGAAACTTGACTCCATCGAAAAACAGTTGAAGATCTTTATGAAAATTGATCAAAAGACAATTTAGACTCAAATAGGTCAAATTGAGAGTCAATTTTGCCAATATTGGTTGAATGTTCTCAACTTTTGTGTAGAGATTGAACGAAAATTGTTCCAATTGATCTAGAATGTTGTTGTTTGCAAAATCAAAATGATATTGTTTGCGTGCGAAATAATAATCGTAATTATAATTTATACACAAGTCGAGTTGTTTCAGTGCAGGAAATTGTGTCACGATTAGATTCTGTTCAAACATTTCATAGAGTGAAGGTAAAAATTTGATATTTTCACGTGGACTTAAGTTATTGGCTGTGATCCAGAAAGAGAATGTTCTCAACTGTTTGGATTGTTCAAATGATTTCAAAAATTGTTCAAACTTGTGCACACTTTCAACTGAACAGCAGCAATCAAAATGAATGCGCAATTCAGTCAAATTAATGAACATTTCATTGAAATTGAATTGACATTTTGAACCCGATAAACGAAATTTAAGAGAATCTTGTAGATTTGTGTTTTGATTCGAGACACAGTCACTCACATCATCCATAAAAGTCAAATCTTTTGTTTGCTTTGTGGTTGTGAAATGGCTGGCTGGAATTAAAATTTTATTAATTTATGAAGTTATTAACATATTTCTATCATATTCTTAATTTAAATGGCAAAAGAACGCAATTCCGCCCATTTTGACACCCCACATGCCTGTACTTCAAAATTTTAATTTTTGACCTTTGACCTTAGGATCCCAGGCCTTCGAAATATTTTTCTAATTAATTTTAAATTAATATTTTAGCATTTATGATTAATAAATACGGGTATTTTTAAATTAATTTGAAATTTTGTTAAATTTTGACCTTTTGGATCCATATCCTGGGTCCCAGGGCCCCTGTACATCCAAACCGAGTTTACCATTAAATTTCTCGTACCCGAATTAGTAAATTTTGACTAAATCAGCCCGTTTCCTCTTGTACTTTTAGAGATATAGAAAATCGGTCAAAAATCCAACTTTTTCCCCATATAAACCATGGGAAAACTTCTGGGACCCTGGACACCGGGAAGATGTTGACCGATTTGGATGAAACTTTTTGTTTTGTCTTCAGTAGGGCAAAAGGCAACTGTTTAGCACCCAGCCGGTCCAAAATACACAAGTCGGTGTTATTCACCCACCTTAACCTATCCACTAACGCATCAATTCTTATCCACTAGGCAATGCTCAATCCAGTCCAATCACACTTTAACCAGCATTCATCTGCGAATATCTCTTTGCCTGGCAGTGCAATAGAACGACAAGAGCAATGTTTTGGTGTACCCATTGCGATGAAAGAAAAAGCAACTGATCTTTTGCAAGAGATTATCAAAGTGTGTTTTATTTCTTTTGTTATTATCTTTAATCCAATTTTTTAAGCCTTCTGGTTCTGTCAACTTTAGTGGAAATTCGGGCCAGAACTCTAGGGGTCTACCTTTTCGTCTACTGAAACTTGTCGTTATGTATTGTGTCGTGGCGAGGCTAATCTCCAAGGCAACCTGAGGCCAGCGCTTTGTGAAGCTCACTGGAAGAATGTACTTGCTCTTGCTATCGGCAAACTTGAATGCTCGGGATACCTCTTTGGATTGTCCATAATCGAGCGTTGCAAGCACTATCACGCAGTCGCACTCTCGAATAGAGTTGGTCAGTTCGTCGGGAGCATCCACAAAATCATTACAGTCAAGTACTTGGAATTCCCCCGAAGGGAATCTGCCCTTCAAAATTTCTGCCGGCTCATGCGCAAACAAATTGCTCGGTTCATAGCTAAACATCAACAGGGGAATGTCCTTCTTCAAATCTATCGGGTCTGAAGGCAATTGAGCTGACATTGAGGAAAGTGTGTTCCAGAGGGTCAAATAAAAGTGTGATCAACATGTGACAAGTGGAATGGAGCACTCGGATGTGAAGTGAAGAATTACTCAAATGGTCCCAAACTAGGCCCTCCTAACCTCCGTTTTGCTGTATTGTTGCATTTCCTGTTGGATTAAAACAATTTTGTTTAGTCCTATTTGCAAATTAATTAATTTGTCCATTTCCGCCGATATTTCAACAATGTGCAATAATTTTGGGATTTATTTGAAAGTACTATCGACTGGATCAAAATGTGGAACTTCTTGAAGATATATTTTGCTACTAAAAAATCTAAAAGTTTGGTCAAATAGTATGACAAATGTTCCACCATAAAATAAGTCCCATCCCAATTCCAAAAAAAAATTAATCTATTTCCAAAAGTTTTTCGAATTCTAATACTGAAAGTGAACACTTTTCAAATTTTCCAAACCAAAACCATAAATTTTCAATTATTTTAATCTAGTTCTCTTGTTGTATACCTATAGTGAAACCAACAACTGCTACTACATGAAAACTCAGGAACATAATCTCAAGTAAAAATTTTAAACTGAACTATCAGTCAGGGTCAAAGTGCTCAAGAACTTTTATCACTTCAATCAGCGCGCTTGCAGATGTTGATTTCAGTGTGTACTTGTACAAGTAGCATATAAATGTATAAGTCCAGTTGGGTTCAATCATCGATCACTTACTTGAAAATAGTCTTCATCGAATCAACAAACTCAAAATTTAATTTGAATTATTCAAATATCAACATTTTCATACTCAAACTTGTGCCTAAAACATGAATTTCCAACACATGCCCGACGTTTGCCTAATGAACATATTCTCTCGTATTCCACTGATGGAATTGCTCATCACCATACCGTTGGTTTCAATCAAATTGAACGGCTTCCAGCCTGTAGCACGCAGCCAACGAACTGAAGTAAACCCAATGGGTGTGTTTACATTGGTCCTGTCGCCGGCGACAGCGACCGAAAAATCAAAATATTTGATTGTTTTCTGCTGTCGCTCGAGCGATAGGAGTGATCCACAAAAGTTGGTACTCTGCAGTCCAAAGTAGGTCTAGCGACACCAATCGCTGGCGATAGTTTAAGTGTAAACACACCCATTGATTGGAAACAATCAACGGCTGATTTGGGATCCATTTTGTGTTCAACACTATCACAAACTTGTCTTTTCCCAAGCAGACGAACAAAAAATATCTTCACTTTCAGTGGCGAATTCTCATTTGCGCCGGTTGCGCAGCTTGCAACTGCCAAATCTGTATCGATCAACACTGAACGCGCTGAGTAACGCCTTGAAACGCATACTTTTCTTGGAAATATCAATTTCATTGGATATTTATGCACCACAAGAGCAGCACAAAGTGGAGCCAATTATTGGTGGCATCAAGCGACTACTGCACAAGTGTGCACCACAACTCAAAGTACTCAAACTTCACTGTAATGTACAACTGACCGCTGGACAAATTCAATCATTACTTCATTCTATCAACTCACTTCCTGTATTAGACAAATTGTTACTCAATCTCCAGGCTCAAACGATTGGCAGTAAAGAAGCCGTATTTGACATTCGAATCCTGCGGAGATTGAGTGAATTTCACTTTTACACCCTTAGAGGCTATTCGGCGTCGATTATAGGTTCACTCAAAAAGTATGCCGTAACCAATGGTTCACTGAAAAGAATTGGCATTGGCGATGTGACCAATGACTGTCAAGAGCTTTCATCGTTTATTTCCACTTCAAAATTAGCATCAAAGTTGTATTGCCTAAATATGCCTTCTGATGGGTTGGCCAAGTTTGGTCAATTAGAGTCAATTGTAATGTTGCACTGTCGACTCAAAACTGATCTAGTCACGCTAGCTCGATCACTTGAACCAGCCACAAGCCACCTACAGGCACTCTATCTCGATAGCCAATTTTTTGTTGGCATTCCCAAGCATACTGTCCACCTGTCTGAAGTGCCATCACTTGTTTCGGTCAAACTACTCACACTCCAATTCACCCTTGAACATCATGCTCAATTTGAGTTTGCTCATTGGTACAAGCTTTTTCCCGGCCTACAAATACTGGTCATTGGTCAGTGCAGCTTTTTCCAAGCATGCAGCCTGTGCACCTCTACATCACCAAAATTACCACGCACAAACAAATGGTCCGATGAATGTATAACCAAATTGATCAACCCGTTCAAGCAGCAATACGCTCAAATTAAACAAATTTACTTAATCATCAAAAGATTAGGATACGATGAGATTGTTATGATGACATTTTAAATTTTGACAAGGGGTTTTAATGGATGCATGAATGCATGGTTAACGGATAATGTTCTGGTATTTGCTTGTTTTTTAAATCATAAATTAATAATTTAAAATTATTCTCAATTATTCACATTCTCTCATAAATTATTTAACAGATAAAACAAAGTTGGTACCCGAATTGTACATTTATAATTGCTTTGCTTAACTCTTAAAAGCTCGATCACGTAACTTCAACTGTTAGCAGCGCTTTTTCAAAGTGTAACCCTACACGCTAACAATGACAGACATTTTTGCAATAACAAGACACCAACAAACTAAACGAATAATCAAAATTTGTCCCAATTTATTTTATGATCAATAAGGAAAACACTCAAATTTGGTCAGGTGTAATATGAAAATTGCCAACAACACGTATGGGATTGTTCATTGAACAACAATGTTCAAATCAGCCCGTGTTGATAAACAGGATCTAGTGAAATAGATATTACGTAATGTGACGCACTGTTTGAGGGACTTGACTGATTGATGAGCACAGTTTTCGAGCAATGCTTGACCATCGTTGCCATCCAACTGTTGGTGAACATCCGCCAAATGATAGTCACAATCGACACATGCAACAAAAGAAGGTCTTCCATTTCTAGTTCCGATTGATTGCACAAGTTTGATCACTTGAACATTTGGGAATAGTTCTGGTATAGAGAGACGATCAAGGTGACTGTGGCCGAATGAATGGTAGAAAGAAATGTCCAGTGCTTTCACTGATGGCATCACACTTTGAGCAACCAAATCTGTGGCACGAAAATGTTTGTCGTCAAAGAAATGGTCTATGCAACAGGGCAACTCTAGCAAGGTCAACTGGGACAGATGAGATATTTGACCAATCAGTTGGACGAATGATAGATTGAGTAGATCGAGTGGTCCACAAAGTGAGAGTGTGTCCATTGAGCTGAAACGTGACAAAACAGTTAGAACATCACCCGTATTGTAAAGCCATCTATTGTAGTCTAATCGATAGTTGGTCAATTTGGATGCTAATCGAGTGGAAAACAGTACAACACGTCCTAGTGCTGCTCGTGGATCGAGGGTGACCGTTTTCAGTGGACATTCGACTCTTTTCAAAGCCATTTCAATGTCATGGTAAATGTGCTCGTCAAATTGATCATTCACGACTCCATAGTCGAAATGTTCGAGACGTGATAACGTTGGACACAAACTGGTGGTCAATTTAGCATGAATTTCCATTCCCTCAAATAGTAATGTTGGAATTTTCAAATGAATTGCGAGTCGCGTCAATGTGCTTAACTGGTTAAGACGGTCAAACAGAGAATCGATCAGTGTTGAGCAATAGCCATTGGTATGTTGATAATGTTCGTTGTAGAGCCATAGGCTACAGTCAACTAATTTGGATGACCATTTCTGTTTTCAACAAAAAAATAGTAATAAATGATGTATAGTCAAGGTATTATCAAGAAAAATTAGTCATAAAGCTTAGTCACTCACCTTGAGTAAATAGTCAACTTGTTGGGTCACAGTTGGCCAACATTTAACACTTTGACCAATTTGCAATGATTTCATGTGTGGCAATAGTGTCACCAACTGTTGGCACACTCGATTGCTCAATTCAGGCAACATCAAACCATTCATGTGCTGCTTCCAATTCAATCTACTACTACTGAAATGCATTTTACCATCATTGTCGATAACTTGCCTTCGAATGTCTCCATCTTGATATATCAATTGAATATTTTCATCAAAAATGTGTTTCCAAATTTTCTCGTTGTCAGACAACAGAAACAGTGAATGCCGTCGATGACATGCCACTGGGTGAAGTTGGGCCCATCGATGACAGACTAGATTGACTGTGGTGAGTAGGTCATGGAGTGGGATTCGGTCCAGGATGGTGAGCAAACATAGCGAGGGAATGGTGGAGAGAGACATTTGCGAGCAGTTGGACAATATTTGAGAGTACAAAACACTAACACACAAACAGGAAATGACAAGCAGGAAGCAATCAACGGAGCGTGCTTATAACTCAAATTGAAATTTTGACCTTTGACTTTTAACCTTTAGAATGCATGCATTGAATGATGTGGAGCATTTCCACCTCCAAATTGCTAAACTAACTCACAAACAAGCACATAATCAAAAGATTTATTAATAATCAAATTATAATCCAAAATTACTTATTATAAGCTGCAATCCATTCAGGGGCATAAAAATCGAGCGCTGCGTATAATATGACTGCCAATAATAATACCAAATAAATCAAATAAATCTCAAAAACAACCGATTCTGTGAAAATCTGCCTGGATCCAAGAATATGTATTGTTGGAACTGTTGAGTTTATTTGATCATTCAATGTATGCTCTCCAACAATTGACTCAATTCTTCTCTTAGTATTCACAATTTTGGTTCTTTGGTTCAATTCATTCATTTCACTTATTTTGGCTATTCAACTGCTTTTAGAGTTAGCCTAACTCATTTTCATTTCCGATTGAGATTGAGATTTTGTTTGAATCTGTTATGGTTACGCCTCTCGAGAACATCAAACAACGCACTCTTGTATTGTGCATCTCCAACAGAATACTTGAACAGCTTGGGTTGAAAAGAAAAAAGTTTTTTTACAAAAAACTTTTGCGGTGAAGAACCGGACGATGCGACGTTCCACGAGTATGGCCATCTCACCCAAGTGCGAGTTAAAATATGGTCCAAATTGCGACTGAACGAACTGAACAACGTTTTCAGTTTGGACGTTCCAATGCGCCAATCCAAACAAACGAGTTTGACTGAAGATGAATGGTTGCCGATCGTGGGCAAGAAGATTGTAGTGGACAAGCGGAATGTGTTTGTCAGAAAACTCACAGACAGAGAAGTGACACAGGCTGTATGGTCCTTTGATCGGACATGAACTAGCTGAACTGCTGCAAAGATGGGAAGTGCAGTAGAGATGTGCAGAACTTTGGTAAATGTCTTGCATTTTAAATTTTTATTTTTCCCAATTAAATGTTTTTATGTTGCAGGTGTACCTGTTAAAGAAGACAAAGGACTACAAGCCAGATACAAAGCTACAAAACATCACTGAAATTAGGTGGGACTCGATGCTCACGATGGTTGAATCCATCTTGAATAACTGGGGCCCAAAGATGTTCGAGTTTGTCAAGCGCAAGATGACTTCATCTTATGCCAAGTTTATCGAATGTCATGATATGCTAGTTGGATTGAAACACATCTTGGGTGGGTTTCCAAGGATCCGACGAGTCTTCTGGTTTCAAGTTCCGAGTTTCTAGAAAGCCAACGGCTTCAAGTACCTAGTCATGTGCGAGCTTATGAAAGCAATCTACGGCACCCCAGCAACGCACATATTTGTTGAGGAAACTTTTTCGAGGATGATATCCACATGCTGACTATCAACCGTTCTCGCCTGAATCCTCACCGAGCAAACAAGATGATAACGGTATGGGCAAACAAGGGGATCGAAAATGAGCCGTTTGCACGGAATTTGGATTTAACAGAAGAACTGGAGAACATCAAACACATAACCGAATGTGTTTTCACCGAGGTTATACAGTTACAAGTCCGCTACAGACCGATAAAACTTTTATCGGTAGTTAAAATAGCAGTTTAATTTTTTAAGCTCCTCCCTTAAATCTCCGCCTCTTTCTCTTAACTAGCTATATCGGTTAAATGCATAACGTTGATTGACAATTGACAGCAGATTGTTAAAGTCGAAATTTTAGGCTCTTGAGCCGCAATATAAAAGCACGAGGACATCCAACTCGCTCGTCGAATCCGAGGAGAAGCACTCACTTTTGCATCAGAACGGATTATTTAGATATTTTTTAAATAATATTTGTATATATGTTTTAAAATTAATAAAGCATTTTTTTTAATTGAATGTTATACGTGAACGTGTCACACTCTCAGTTCCTATCTCGACTAGTCTCCATTTCTGGTCCACAAACATCCTAACTCTCTCAACATTCTTCTAAAAGATCCCAAAAGCAATTTCAAATAGCTCAAATGCGGTCACGAATGCGAATGCTTAACAATTTGTGCCTACTCTTGTGGCTTCTTTACTTGTGTAAGGTAAATGATTCATTTACTAAATGTGATGATGATTTAACAGACAAAACAAAGTTGCCTAACGAGCTACACAACAAAACAACACAGCTGATTGTGAAAAGAAACTTATACGCGGCAATAGAAAAACTTTACGGCAAAGCAGTGCAAATGCTCTCTTACTGTAATTTACAAACAGACAGAAAAACAAAACATTTTCCTTCTAGTGTTGCTCCGTGAAGGTCTCTCGTCCGTTGTGATTTATCAGGTCTGTCTTATGATTTCTGTCGTGATTTTTCCTGTAATTTAATAATACAGCTTCTCCTTCTACCTTTAGATCACTTATCCCTTCACCAGAATTTGCGTACATTTTCTCTTGTTTAATTTCGTTAATTGCTTTTGTTTTCTCTCGTACGTGATTAACCAGGTTTGTTGTTTTATTTTTGTCGTGATTTTTCCTTGATTTTGTACCTTCTCCTTTTTCCTATAGATAACCAATCCCTCCACCAAAATGTGCTCCATCCCGTACATCAACGCGTACACCACCAATCGACGTGATTTACGCACCGCCCTTCAAAGTATGTTGAACTATCACTTTCCATCGGACAGTAAATCAGACGACAATGTCACAGCCACTCAAACTCGTGCCATCGCGGCCAATGCAGACAATCTTCTCATCAACGACACTCAACTGACACCGAAATCGTTGGCCGAAACGACTGCTGTCATGGAACTGTGCTACCGAAAGGCGCAAGGTCAGGGCAATCCGAGTTTGATACTCAAATGTAATGCTGAGGGGGATGCTGATCCGAAGGAAGTGGGCTCGTATTTGGCTGTGTTCACTGGACGATTGGAAGGACGAATGATTGAGCATGTCTTCAAGCGTGAGGTGATCAAACACTGTCGTACGGTTTTTGGTGAGGCTCAATTTGGCTTTATGGATGGCTGGACGGTGTTTGACGCTATCAAACAGGCGAAAGAGGTCATTTTGGATCATGTTGGATCATCGCAACCAGTGCTGGTGGTACAGCTGTCCATCCACTCACCACGTACCACCGCCTGGTGGCCCGCAATCCGTCGCTGTGCCATCGAGTGCACCTTTCCTCGTCAACTGTACAACTTTATCGATTCCTACCTACAGGATCGGCACATTGAGTTGATCTATCCATTCCGTGGACAAGATGTGTCCGCCCGTCGGCTCCAATTGAAAGGACTGCCAAGTGGCTCGGTGCTCGCTCCCACTCTGTACAACCTCCTCTTGTGGAATCTGATTTCAATGTTCTCGAAAGCGAATCCTCAAGCCAAACTAATCTCGTACGGTGATGAACTCTACCTGGTTGTCTCAAACAAGAATCCCGCCACTCTACAAAAGCTCGCACAGCAGTCGATTGATTTCACCCAGAACTGGTGTGTGAACAACAAAATGGAACTCGATTCGGACGCTACTAAAGTGATGTCTCTGTTTGATGGTGGTTCAACAACCAAATCAACTGACCTCAGCATCAAGTCTCTAAAGTCGGGCTTAAAGAAGATTGAAAAGGTGGAAAATATGAAGATTTTTGGAATCAACATCGCGAGTGCTCTCAAATCAGATGAAGCAATTTGGAAGCGTAAAATGGAGAAACGTTTGGCCGTACTTCAAGTTCAACTGTTGGAACACATCAAACACATTCAACGTGATTATTAACTTTTTTATTCTCTTTTTATGTTCCGAATTTTCTTTTTCTATTTTAAAATTTCTTTATTTGTATCTCGAGCTTATATACAATTTGTGTTCTCAATAATAATAAACTAATAAATACTTAACGTTCAAGATTACTAGTTGTACATTTAAATTCTGGTTCATTTAGACATTGAGGCGTGTAGAAATTGAGGATTCAAATTGAATTGCATTTCAAAGTTAACTTTTGTAATTGTAAATGTAACTTTTTTTTGTGGAATTTGCCAATTAGTAATTTCATATTACAATTTGTAATTTACAAAAAAAACAAGCGCCATCTAGTGGCCAAACTGAACAAGCTCCTTTGTTGACAAAGTGTTTTTGAGTAATTTACGTCGACAGAACAGATCTGTCCTTGTTCTTCGACATTTTCCCTTCTGGTTTTTGAATATTTTGATCACTTTTACGCGTAACTTTTCGTGGTACATCATCATCATCACGTGATTCATCATCATGTCTTTCAACATTGAGAAGATGCGTGCACTAATCAATCGTCAATTGGCTTTTCATTTCCCGGACGATGACCAGGCGAGTGATACTCGACCTATTACGCTCGAGACTCGTCGTATGTCACGTGATGATTCTCTACTGGCCGCTCTCAACCAGGAACCACTTCGACCTTCATCGGTGGACGAGCTCAAGCCAGTGATGTTGTCCCTTGGTGTGGATCTAGATCTAGAACCCATTCCTGAGCACATTGTGAAATTGTTGGAAAATCGTAACCCACACGGCTACACAATGTGGGAGGGCTATCTCATGACGATGGACGCCTGCTTGAGACTTGCCTATTTCGCTGACCTGTTCAAGCAAGGTGATGTTCGCTTTGTCACTCCAACTCGAGTTCAGTTGGATTTTGAGGCTCGTACAGTCAAATTCTTGGGTTCACCCTCGGATGGCTCCTTCTATCGCCCAATTGTGCTTCAGCCTATTCATGCACGCATTCTCGAACGACTCGTGAAGCAACGTTTTAACGATTTCACTCGTGGAATTTTTGGTTTTGAAAACAAAAGATTTGGATTTATGGCCAATTGGACCGTGTTTGATGCTGCCAAACAGGTGAAGGATGCGATTCTGGTGGATACACCATCGATTTTGGTTAAACTCGCAATCAAATCACCACTGTCCAACGCATGGTGGCCTGCGATCATTCGAGTCATGATTGAACTTGGTCTGCCAAAGAATCTAATTTTGCTAATGAAAAGTTATTTCGACAAACGTATTGTCAGCAACGTGTGGACCAGTGGCCCGAATCATGTTCCAGTACTAAAGTGCGAGAAGCTAATGACCAAAGGTTGTCCAGTTGGATCGGTCCTTGCGCCCATGATGTGGAATCTACTTTTGTGGGATCTGATCTCCAAGTTTCAGAAGGCGAATCCTGAATCTCAACTAATCTCGTATGGTGATGAACTCTACCTGGTGGTTTGTGCTTTCAAGAATGTGAAGAATCTGCAGAAGCTCACTCAGCAATCGATTGATTTCACCCAGAACTGGTGTTTGGACAACAAAATGGAACTCGATTCGGATGCCACCAAAGTGATGTTTCACCTTTTCGAATCGAACCGCATCAATTTCAATATAAAGAATCCCGAAAAGTCCGAAGTGAAACAGATCAAAACGGTGAAAAGTATGGACATTTTTGGATTGAACGCTCAAACTGTCATTTACGGAGACGAAGAAATTTGGAAGCGCAAATTGAATGCTCGTTTTGCTAATGTTAAAGCCAAATTTGATGTCTATTCAAAGGTAATTCAAAAGAAATAGTGAAATTTTTTGTATCTTTTTTTTTAATGAACCTATAATTTTCAATAAAGCATAATTTGATTGCATTGACTGAATTTATTTGAAATTTACTTTAATTCTTAATACTTTAATTTGAATTTTAAAAACAATTGTACGTTCTGTTTCATAATCGAGGATTCTTATTCGCAAAATGATTCAAATTGTGAAATGAAATTTATTACACATTGTACATACGATACACATGAAATGAATTACAATTTGCAGGACTCGAGCTTACAAAATATGTTCTCAACAATAAACTTTACAATACTTAATATTCAAGATTACGAGAAGAACATTCAAATTCGGGTGCATTAAGATCGAGTATCACACATCGTAGATTCACAAAATAGCGATTCATATGTCCACGAATTTGTTGTTGTTTCAATTGAGTTTGTGTCGAGTTTGCCTCTAAATCACACAGAATGGTCAATTCTTCCAATTTGGGAAATTGTGCAGCGAGTGAACGGCAAAGTGTGTTTCCATCTGATTGTCCATTCTCGCTATAGAAAAGGTCGAGTAGTTCCGCCTTGCACCAAACGAGTTTTCTGATTGATGGCAGTGAAGGCGTAGAAATTGTCGATTCAAATTGATGCATTTTGAAGTTGTGAATCCGCAATTCGGTGAGTTGATCAAATTTGGTCAACTGTTCGAACCATTTGAAATCAAATGTCAAATCACGATGAACGTGAGTCAGTTTGAGTTGAACAAACTTTAGCGCCTGAAATCGATCACAAAACAGTTGCAACATTCGAACAGTGGGGCCCATGTCGTCCAGTGACAGGTGGCTCAACTCGACCTGGACACTGTCCAACAAAGTGTCCGGTGGGTCAACGTCATAGTCAAAACATGAACATTCCACATTGAGGACGGTCAATTGTGGTCCAAGTTGACCCCAAATGAGTTCACCCGCGTTGCCATTAGAGCGATAGTTCATTGAGAAACGTTCCAATTTGTACAGAATGTTGACGGCATTGTTTGGTTCTGTTTCTTTTGTAAAATCAATTCGGAAATCAGTTTCTTCGGGCCAAAAATGTTTATCGGGCACAACGCACAGATCGAGTTGAGTAAGACTGGGAAATCGGGCTCGAGTCAGCTGCTCACCAAACATTTTGTACAGTTGGAGTATTAAACGATATTTGTCTTGAATGTTAATTGGATTAGTTGGAAGCCAAAATTGAAACGATTTCAGCTGATCTGAAGCAAAGTCTCGAATCATGTGACCCACCAGTTGAGCACTAGCAAGTGCAGCTGGTTGAGATGATTCGTAGTCGCAATCGTAATGAATTCGCAGTTGGGTCAGTTGAGAAAATAGTTGCTCGAGTCCATCAAATGAACGTTCAGTTAGAGATGTCATCGGAAATTCGATACAATCGTCACGATTTATGAAACCACGATCCGCAATGTAGCCCTTCAAATCATCAATCCAGTAGATGTCCAGTGTATTCTCACAGTGAGGTCCAGTGCCAGAGTAGGGAATGAGTGTGAGACGCTGCTTACGTGTGCACAATTGACAAATGTTGTCGTTCCAAGAGTGGGATACACGTCGAAGTGGAAGTAGTGTTCGCATGGGTAGGCGTCCAAAGATGAGGAAGAAACAGTCAAATGGCAGACGATTGATGTTGGTGCGGGCTCGTTTGGATGGTTTGCTTGATGATTTACGTCTTCGGGTTGGTGTTGTCGAAGCAGCATATGTGGAGCATTCGGCAACTTTACGTTTACGAAGCACAGGTGCCATAGTTGAGTGTAATTAACGAGTGAGTGAAACAGTGCAAATAAGTACAGGTAGGTCACAAGTTGTGTGATCACAACATCACAACATTGTGTCATCGATTCACAACATATGACTACAGCGCGGATGTAAACAAACCTCAAGTGCAATGCTGCAAAACATATTTGAACATGTTCATAGAGTACGGTACGGCACACAAAATTAACAAAGGTTTCCATTAAAACTGGACCATGAAATCGGAATATATCTTTTACAGTATAACAATTGTTGCCACATTAGTCGTCTTGAGTAAATTTTTTATCTGATTTCAAGTACAGAATATTTGTATAAGTTGTACTTTCTCGAGATATGCCTCAAAATACCAAACAGAATCAATGATGATGATTACAGAATCATCAATCCAAACTAATCTCGTACGAACATTTCCTGATTGTCTCACAAAAGAATCATTCAACTCAATTTCAATACAATCATTTATTTGGAGCTTAGAATATATGTTTTCAATAAACTAAATACTTATATTACGATCTGTAGATTTAAATTCTGGTGCTTCAAGATCGAGTAACACAGTTTGTAGGTTTACAAAATTTTGATTCAAATTTTCACGAATTTGGTACTTCAATTGAGTTTGTGTCGAGTTCACTTTCAAAACGCACAGAATAATCAATTCTTCTAAATTGGGAAATTGTTCAGCGAGTGTACGGCAAAATGTGTTTCCATTGAATTGTCCATCACGACAGTAACTTTCGAGTAGATCTGCTTTAACCCAGGTGAGCTTCCTGATCGATGGCAGTGATGGCGTAGAAATTATGGATTCAAATTGATGCATTCTAAAGTTGTGTATCCGCAATTCGGTGAGACGATCCAATTTGGCCAACTGTTTGAACCATTTGAGATTAAATGGGGAAGCACGATAAATGTCACAAAGTTTTAGTTGAACAAACTGTAGCACCCGAAATCGATCACAAAACAGTTGCAACAATCGAACATTGGGATGGAAATTGTCTATTGACAGATGGGTCAAACCATCAAACTGGACACTGTCCAACAGAGTGTCTGGCGGATAAATGTTACCAAAAGATCCAAATTCAATGCTGAGGGCGGTCAATTGTGGCCCAAGTTGACTCAACATTAGTTTACCCTCGTTTTGATTAATGTGATAGTTCATTGAGAAACGCTCCAATTGGTGCAGAATGTTGATGTTGTTGTTGTTGGGTTCTGTTTCGCTTGCAAAATCAATTCGGTAATGTTCATTTTCAGGCCAAAGAAATCTGTCTTTTACAACGCACAGATCGAGTTGAGTAAGACTGGGAAATCGAGCCCGAGTAAGATTCTCACCAAACATTTTGTACAGTTGGAGTATTAAACGATATTTGTCTTGAATGTTAATTGGATTTGTTGGAAGCCAAAATTGAAACGATTTCAGCTGATCTGAAGCAAAGGCTCGAATCATGTGACCCACCAGTTGAGCACTTGCACTGGCAGCTGGTTGAGATGATTTGTAGTCACAATCGTAATGAATTCGCAGTTGGGTCAGTCGAGGAAACAACTGATGAAGTCCGCCAAGTGCATCATCAGTGAGAGATGTCATAGCAAATTCGATACAATCGAGACGATTAGTTTTGGTTCGATCCAAAATGTAACCCTTCAAATTGTCCGTCCAGTAGATGTCCTGTGTATTCTCACTGTGAGGTGCATCGCCAGAGTAGGGAATGAGAGTTAGACGCTGTTTACGTGTGCACACTTGAGTTATGTCATCGTTCCAGGAGTGTGATACACGTCGAAGTGGAAGTAGTGTTTGTATGGGAAGACAACCAAAAATGAGGTAGAAACAGTCAATTGACAGACGATTGATGTTGGTGCTGGCATGTTTGGATGATTTTGTTGACAATTCACGTTTTGGTTTACGTGATTTACTGGTTGTTGTTGTTGTTGAAGCAACAGATGTGGAACATTCTGGAACTTTGCTTTTACGAAGTACAGGTGCCATGTTTTGAAGACAATTAAAATGAGTAAGTGATACTGTGCAAACAGGTAGATCAAAACAAATTTATCTGCAGTGCGAATGTAGCTCTTTTCACAAAACAGCAAGCCAAATGAGCAGCGTTAGTCATAACAATGCAATATTCCCAGCCCACTCCAGATGGCGGCACAATGGTTTCAATTCAATAGAATTTCTAGGGGTTCTAATCTACAAAATCTTTGACATTTTTAGCAATCTGAGGCAAATAATTTTATAATTATGAGCTTAGAGTTTAACTTAATAATAATAATAAAGTACAATATATTTGATTCTACTCGATTTATTACAGGTTATTGGTCTACAAATAAAACAATATTCAATACAAATTCAATGAAGCAATATATGCTGTGCGCAAGGATGGTCTTCCATATGCGACTTTGAGTCGGCCAAAAAATTGTTCAACGTGTCCTTCCGCCTCTTGTTGAGCATCAAAAAAATTTCTACGGAGCGTTTTGATTCGAATTGACTGTAAATTTGGAAAGCAATGAACAATTGTGGGCACATGAGAAGAATTTTGTAGAAATTGTTTGATATCAAAATTATTAGAATCAGTGAGATAGTCTAGGGCTTTGAGAGATTTGATCTGAATAGTTAAATTTGGATTGAATGGTTTGTTGAATGTGATTGAATTAATGTTTAATTTAAGGTGAACTAGTTTGGTGAGTGGGGAAAGGGTGGTGGATAGTTTGTCGAGTGAATTGAAATTATCGCCTAGGATGATGGAGATTGTGATTAGTGATGGAAATTTGGTTACAATTCCTTTCATAAATTCTTCATCAACATCGTGGAGACTATTTGGTAAAAATGAACAAAGATTAGCTAGATGTTTTGGATTCTCGAATTCTTCCCAAAGTTTCCAGTGTGCATCAGAAAGATAAAATTGTTCCAATTTTTCCAATTGCCCGGCTTTGTCATATTTTCGCACCCAATCGAGCATTCCACTACATAGAGATCTATTAAATTTGAAATAAAACTTCTTGATTCGAGTTAGAAATTTTGGTTCTTCAATTTGTGGATTTATTTCATTCATGAAACGCCAATCATCGTATTCAAAGTTGACGCTCAAATGTTGTAGCGAGGTCAGCAAATTGAATTGATTAAACAAATTGCCCATAAGTTTGCTTACAAAAGATTTTTTTCCGCGATATGATTCGTCACAAGCAATAAAATAAAGCCTCAATGTGACCAGTTTGGATGAGTAGCGAGTGATCAGGTCAGTGAATGATTGAAGATATGGAGATGAGATGATTTCAATTAATACACTCAGTGCGTGCAAGTTGGGAAATGCTTCGATTAGACGCTTAATCTTTGGATCCTTGTTGGGTGAAATGGAAATTGTGAAAAGTTCCATTAAAAATCGATTGTTGCATAGATTGCCATTGTGATCAATGCTGTGCACAACGAATGGTTTGATGTAGTTTTGAGCAACGAATCCACTCAATGCCTCTTCTCCTTGCACAATAATCAACGATTTACGTGCTCGACAGTTGAGTTGTTGATGCATCATGGTGTTGCCAGGTACGGGAAACAAGACGAATGTGGAGTAGAAGTTGATGAGTTGGAATGCGATCAAAGATTAGTTGGACACAATCCGAGGGTAGAGTGCTGATACGAGTACTCATGGTGATGGTTGAGTGTTGGTGGATTTGTGGTTGTCAATAATAATATAAGTCAATCAACCAGTCAGCCCAGTGCAATTGCCAATTGTAGAAAACGTGTGGACATGTCCTTTGTCTTGTCGATTAGCTAGCTTGACTACTGTGGATGATTTAGGCAGTGGTACTGCTCGGTGCTGTTTTGAGGGGAGAGGGGTTGATCATAAAACTGACAAGTAGTAGTGGTTCGTTGCAGTACAGACACTGTAGCCACTTGCACCTAGAATCAATTGAATTGAAACCTCAGTGCCTCCATCTAGAGTGTGCGACGAATGTTGCATTGTTATGACCAGCGCTGCTCACTTTTCGCTTGCTGTTTTGGGAAGTGATTCATTCGCACTGTAACTAAATTCGTTTTGACTTACCTGTTTCACTCATTGTAATTGCACTCAAACGATGGCACCTGCACTTCGTAAACGTAAAGTTCCAGAATGTTCCACATCTGAAGCTTCAATAACAACAACAACCCGTAAATCACGCAAACCAAAACGTAAATCATCAACCAAACCATCCAACCGTACCTGCACCAATATCAATCGTTTGCCATTTGACTGTTTCTACCTCATTTTTTGTCGTCTTTCAATGCGAACACTACTTCCCCTTCGACGTGTATCCCACTTTTGGAACGACAACATTAATCAAGTGTGCTCACGTAAGCAGCGTCTCACTCTCATTCCCTACTCTGGTGATGCACCTCACAATGAGAAGAATACACAGGACATTTACTGGACTGATGATTTGAAGGGTTACATTTCGGATCGAACCAAAACAAATCGTCTCGATTGTATCGAATTTGCTATGACATCTCTAACTGATGATGCACTTGTCGGACTTCATCAGTTGTTTCCTCGTCTGACCGAACTGCGAATTCATTACGATTGCGATTACGAATCATCTGTTCCAGCTGCCATTGCAAGTGCTCAACTGGTGGGCTACATGATTCGAGCCTTTGCTTCGGATCAGTTGAAATCGTTTCAATTTTGGCTTCCAACTAATCCAATTAACATTCAAGACAAATATCGTTTTATGCTGCCACTGTACAAAATGTTTGGTGAGCAGTTAACTCGAGCCCGATTTCCCAGTCTTACACAACTCGATCTATGCGTAGTTCCCGACAGATATTTTTGGCCTGATAAAGAACGTTATCGAATTGATTTTGTAAACGAAAAAGAACCCAACAACAACAAAATCAACATTCTGCACCAATTGGAGCGTTTCTCAATGAACTATTACATTAATCACAACGAGGGTCAACTAATGTTGAGTCAACTTGGACCACAATTGACCGCCCTCAGTATTGAATTTCGATCTTTTGGCAGTAACATTAATCCACCGGACACTCTGCTGGACCGTGTACAGTTCAATGGTTTGACCCATCTGTCAATAGACAACTTGCAGACCACTGTTCGATTGTTGCAATTGTTTTGTGATCGATTCCGCTCGACTCTTCAGTTTGTCCAACTCAACCTGTATCACATTTATAATATTGCCACTTTTGGTCTTGTGTGGTTCGAACAGTTGGCCAAATTGGATCGACTAACCGAAATGCGGATACACAACTTTAGAATGCATCAATTTGAATGCACAATTTCTACGCCTTCACTGCCATCTATCAGGAAGCTCACATGGGTTAAAGTGAATCTACTCGACAGTTACTATCGTGATGATGATGGACAATTCCATGGAAACGCATTTTGCCGTAATATAGCTGCACAATTTCCCAATTTGGTAGAATTGACCATTCTGTGCGATTTAAAGGCGACCTCCACTCAAACTCAATTGAAACAACAAATTCGTAAACATTTGGATCATCATTTTGTGAACCTACACTGCGTGGTACTCGATCTTAACAATCGCGAGGCCGAAATGCTTTTTACAAATCGCGCGGCCGAAATGGTCCAAAAATTGACCCAAAAATTTGAAATTGATTTAAATCAGGTTTTGATTACTTAATATGCCACTTTTTATGTTAAATATATTCTATGACTCATCAATATCAATTTGAAATACATTTTGTGTAAGAATATTTATCTGATTACTTATAAGATAAGATTTTGTAAAACAAATCAAAATTTTGCTAAAAATTAATTTAACATTTTATTTTTTAATCTGTGGTTTGCAATTGAATTTTCTTGATATTATGCATTATTTGCGTAGACAAATGTCCTTGGTTTTAATTTATTCATTAAATTTAGAAAAAATCATCAAATAATCGTTAAATCGATTTATCAGATGAAAAATTATAGTTGATATATGACGGTTGACTTCACTTCATGCTGAAATCTTATCAAAATAGATCGTTTTCAGAAAGTGGTATTTCAAAAATACACACAAAATTGAATATATTCCTATATAATGTTTATATATTAAAGCTGATAAAGCTGTGTTCCGTCTTTGAAGCTCCGTTATCAACACTACGGAGTACGTGAATATGAAGTTATTGGACTCTGGTTTGGAGCCAGAGGTGCCGTGAGCAAAGAAATCGTTTAGTTCTTCAACCGATTCAAATTAGACAAAAAGCGTTTGCCGGACTTTGCAGAAATGGTACTTGCAGACTCAATTCAAATTGTACGTAGTCACATTTACTCACAAGAATAGACTTTTATATGTGATCAAACACTACTTGTTTATACCATAATGTTCTCATAGTTTTAATTCTATTATATTTTGCATAATCTTTATTCTGTAACCCATTTGTTTGTATTTTGTGTGCAATTGTCCTTATAAGATTCAAAATGTGGAAAATATGAAGATTTTTGGAGTCAGTATCGCGAGTGTGCTCAAGTCAGATGAAGCAATTTGGAAGCGTAAAATGGAGAAACGTTTGCCTGTACTTGAAGGTCAACTGTTGAAATACGTGATCATTAACTTTATTATTCTCTCTGCATTTCTTTTTCTTATCTTACAAAATTTATTTATTTTTTTCCTATTTTAAAAAAATCTTTATTTGGATTTCGGGCTTACAATTTATGTTTTCAATAATAAACTAAAATACTTAAAGTTCAAGATTACTAATAGAATCACGTCATTATTTTGATGAATAGCAACCAACAAAATGTTTTATATTTTTAGCAATCAGCAAATAATTTTATAATTTTGAGTTTAGAGTTAAAAATAAATACAATAAAATACAAAAAGTTGGTCGTCTAGTGCTTACTCTCTCATTTTAAACACAATGTTCAAACACTTTACTTAAAATAAACGGCCCCGCATGATTCAATGAATCGTGCAATAAAATAAAAATAAATAAAATACAACAATATAGTTGATTATACTCGATTTATTCTAGGTTATTACCAATAATGGTCTATACAAGTAAAACAATATTCAATACAAATTCAATGAATCAAATTCAATATATGCTGTGCACAAAAATGGTTTTCCAAATGCGACTTTGAGTGGGCCAAAAAATTGTTCAACATATCCTTCCGCCTCTTGTTGAGCATCCACAGAATTTATACGGAACGTTTTGATTCGAATTGACTGTAAATTTGGAAAGCAATGAACAATTGTGGGCACATGAGAAGAATTTTGTAGAAATTGTTTGATATCAAAATTATTAGAATCAGTGAGATAGTCTAGGGCTTTGAGAGATTTGATCTGAATAGTTAAATTTGGATTGAATGGTTTGTTGAATGTGATTGAATTAATGTTTAATTTAAGGTGAACTAGTTTGGTGAGTGGGGAAAGGGTGGTGGATAGTTTGTCGAGTGAATTGAAATTATCGCCTAGGATGATGGAGATTGTGATTAGTGATGGAAATTTGGTTACAATTCCTTTCATAAATTCTTCATCAACATCGTGGAGACTATTTGGTAAAAATGAACAAAGATTAGCTAGATGTTTTGGATTCTCGAATTCTTCCCAAAGTTTCCAGTGTGCATCAGAAAGATAAAATTGTTCTAATTGGTCCAATTGCCCGGCTTTGTCATATTTTCGCACCCAATCGAGCATTCCACTACATAGAGATCTATTAAATTTGTAATAAAACTCCTTGATTCGAGTTAGAAATTTTGGTTCTTCAATTTGTGGATTTATTTCATTCATGAAACGCCAATCATCGTATTCAAAGTTGACGCTCAAATGTTGTAGCGAGGTCAGCAAATTGAATTGATTAAACAAATTGCCCATAAGTTTGCTTACAAAAGATTTTTTTCCGCGATATGATTCGTCACAAGCAATAAAATAAAGCCTCAATGTGACCAGTTTGGATGAGTAGCGAGTGATCAGGTCAGTAAATAATTGAAGATAAGGAGATGAGATGATTTCAATCAATACACTTAGTGTGTGCAAGTTGGGAAATGTTTTGATTAGAAGCTTAATCTTTGGATTCTTGTTGGGTGAAATGGAAATAGTGTAAAGTTCCATTAAAAATCGATTGTTGCATGGATTGCCATTGTGATCAATGCTGTGCACAACGAATGGTTGGATGTAGTTTTGAGCAATGAATCCAGTCAATGCCTCTTCTCCTTGCACAATAATCAACGATTTACGTGCTCGACAGTTGAGCTGTTGATGGTGTTGCCAGGCACGGGAGACACGACGAATGTGGAGTAGAAGGTGATGAGTTGGAATGCGATCAAAGATTAGTTGGACACAATCCGAAGGTAGAGTGCCGATGTGAGTCATCGTAATTGATGATTTTTGGGTGGATTCGTGATGACCAAGAAAAATATAATAGAATGCATAGAGCAAATCAATCAACCAGTCAGCCCAGTGCAATTGCCAATTGCCAATTGTAGAAAACGTGTGGACATGTCCTTTGTCTTCACGATTAGCTATAGCTTGAGTATACTGTGGATGATTTAGGCAGTGGTACTGCTCGGTGCTGTTTTGAGGGGAAAGGGGTTGATCATAAAACTGACAAAAAGTAGTGGCTGGTTGCAGTACAGAGTACGACACTCTAGCCACTTGGGCCTAGAATCAATTGAATTGAAGCCCCAGTGCGGCCATCTAGAGTGTGAAACGAGTTGCATTGTTATGACTAGCGCTGCTCACATTTGGCTTGCAATTTTGGGAAGAGCTACATCCGTACTGTAGCTAAATTTGTTTTGACCTACCTGTTTGCACAGTTTCACTCATTGTAATTGCAATCAAACTATGGCACCTGTACTTCGTAAACATAAAGTTCCAGAATGTTCCACATCTGAAGCTTCAACAGCAACAACAACAACCCGTAAATCACGAAAACCAAAACGTAAATCATCAACCAAACCATCCAAACGTGTCCGCACCAACATAAATCGTCTGCCTTTTGACTGTTTCTATCTGATCTTTGGACGCCTACCCATGCGAACACTACTTCCACTTCGACGTGTGTCCCACTCCTGGAACGACAACATTAGTCAAGTGTGCTCACGTAAAAAACGTCTCACACTTATTCCCTACTCTGGCGATGGACCTCACTGTGAGAATGCACATGACATTTACTGGACGGACGACTTGAAGGATTACATTGCGGATCGAACCAAAACAAATCGTCACGATTGTATCGAATTTGCTATGACATCCCTAACCAATCATACACTTGGCGGTCTTCAGCGGTTGTTTCCTCGGCTGACCGAACTGCGAATTCATTACGATTGCGAATACGAATCATCTGATCCAGCTGCCATTGCAAGTGCTCAACTGGTGGGTCACATGATTCGAGCCTTTGCTTCGGATCAGCTGAAATCGTTTCAATTTTGGCTTCCAACTAATCCAATTTATATTAGTGACAAATATCGCTTAATGCTGCCACTGTACAAAATGTTTGGTGAGCAGCTGACTCGAGCCCGATTTCCCAGTCTTACTCAACTCGATCTGTGCATTGTGAAAGACAGATACCTTTGGCCCGAAGAAACTAATTACCGAATTGATTTTGCAAGCGAAACAGAACCCAACAACAACAGCATCAACATTCTTCACCAGTTGGAGCGTTTCTCAATGAACTATCACATTAATCACAACGAGGGTGAACTAATGTTGAGTCAACTTGGACCACAATTGACCACACTCAGTATTGATTTTCGATCTTTTGGTAGTAACATTAATCCACCAGGAACTCTGTTGGACAGTGTAATGTTCGATGGTTTGACCCATCTGTCAATAGACAACTTGTTTACTGTTCGATTGTTGCAACTGTTTTGTGATCGATTCCGCTCGACTCTACAGTTTGTCCAACTCAACCTTTGGTTCAATTTTTTGTTCCCAAATCATAGTTCAACCCAACCAACCCAAAATTTTATTTTTTAATCTGTGGTTTGCAATTGTATTTTCTTGATATTATGCATTATTTGCGTAGACAAATGTCCTTAGTTTTTAATTCATTCATTAAATTTAGAAAAAAAACCATCAAATAATCGCTAAATCGATATATCAGATGAAAAATCTAGTTGATATATGACGGTTGACTTCCCTGCCTGCTGAAATCTTATCAAAATAGATAGTTATCAGAAAGTGGTATTGCAAAAATACACTCAAAATTAAATATATTCCTATATAATGTTGATATATTTGCTAGATAAGCCAGATTATATCACAATTCAATGTAATCTGATGCACACGCAGAACACTGTGACTCAGATTGTCCAGTGACAGATGAGTCAGCCCATTGAACCGGACACTGTCGAGCAGAGTGTCCGGTGGGTTAAAATCACAACCAAAAGATGGACATTCGATACTCAGGGAAGTCAATTGTGGGCCAAGTTGAGTCAAAATGAGCTCACCCGCGTTGCCATTGGTGCGATAGTTCATTGAGAAACGTTCCAATTGAAACAAAATGTTGTTGTTGGGTTCTGTATCGTTTGCAAAATTGATTCGGAATTGATAATTTTCGGGCCAAACAAATTTATCCGGCGCAACGCACAGATCGAGTTGTGTGAGACTGGGAAATCGGGCTCGAGTCAGCAGCTCACTAAACACTTTGTACAGTGGCAGCATGAATCGATATTTGTCATTGTCAAAATGTGGATTAGTTGGAAGCCAAAATTGGAACGATTTCAACTGATCCGAAGCAAGCGCTCGAATCATGTGGCCCACCAGTTTAGCATTTACAAGTGCAGCTAGATCGCATGATTCGTAGTCACAATCGTAACGAATTCTCAGTTGGCTGAGACGAGGGAATAGTTGCTCGAGGCAGTCAAATGTATGAATGGTTAGAGATGCCATTGGAAATTTGATACAATCGTGACGATTTGCAATGTCTCGATCTGCAATGTAACCTTTTAGATCATCCGTCCAGTAGATGTCCTGTGTAGTTTTTGTATGGGAAAACGACCAAAGATCAGGTAGAAACAGTCAAAGGGCAGACGATTGATGTTGGTGAAGGCATGTTTCGATGGTTTGGTGGATGATTCACGTTTTGCTGTTGTTGAAGTTGAAGTTCCAGATGTGGCACATTCTGGAACTTTACTTTTACAAAGTATGGATGCCATAGTTTGAGTGTAATTATAATAAGCGAGTGAGTGAAACTGTACAAACAGGTAGGTCACAACATGTGACTACAATGCGGATGTAGCTCTTCCCAAAACAGCAAACGAAAAGTGATCCACGCTGGTCAAAACAAAACAACCCTCGTAGTACAATCACCGACAGTGCCATCTATAGATCTATAAAAAACTATAGTCGCAAACTGAATATGCTCAAATGTTGTCAAAAGTGTTTTTGAGTTATTTGAGTATTCCCGAGCGTGTCTGTCCTTATTAAAACTGTTCCTCAACTGTTTCTCTTCTTGGTTTGTGAATATTTTGTTTGGTTTTAAGCGTAACATCTCGTCGTACAACATCATCACGTGATCCATCATCATGTCAACCAAAGCCATCCTCGAAAACTTGCGTTCATCAATCAATCGTCAATTGGCATTTCATTTCCCAGACGATGATCCAGCGAGTGATACTCGACCTATTACGCTCGAGACCCGTCGTATGTCACGTGATGATTCTCTACTGGACTGCCTCAACCAGGAACCACTTCGACCCCCATCCATGGACGAGCTCAAGCCAGTGATGTTGTCCCTTGGTGTGGATCTGTCACTACCAATCAATGATTTCTATGTGAAACTGCTCGAAAACAATAATCCACATGGCTACTCATTGTGGGATGGCTATCTCAAGTTGATGGAAGCCAGTTTGAGAATTCCCTATTTTGCTGACAATTTCAAACAAAGTGAAGTTCGCTTTATTGGACCAACTCAAATTCTGTTGGATTCTGCATTGCGATTTGTTGGATTCTTGGGTTCACCTTCGGATCTGTCCAACTATCGACCAGTGGTGGGTCATCCTATTCATGCACGCATTCTCGAACGACTGGTCAGACGACGTTTCAACGATTTGACTCGTGAAATTTTTGGTTTTGAAAACAAAAGATTTGGATTTATGTCCAATTGGACTGTGTTTGATGCTATGAAACAAGTGAAGGATGCGATTCTGGCAGATTCTCGATGGGTTTTGGTGAAACTCGCAATCAAATCACCACTAACCAACGCATGGTGGCCTGCGATCCTTCGAGTCATGATTGAACTTGGACTGCCAAAGAATCTAATTTTACTAATCAAAAGTTATTTCGACAAACGCATTCTCAGTACCCAGGGGACCATGACCATGAAGGACAATCCAAATGAGGATGAAATTGTAAAGGGCGAGAAGCAAATGACCAAAGGCTTTCCTGCTGGATCAGTTTTGGCTCCGGTTTTGTGGAATCTACTTTTGTGGGATCTGATTTCCAAGTTCCAGAAAGCGAATCCAACTCAATCTCAACTAATCTCGTACGGTGATGAACTCTACCTGGTGGTTTCTGCTCCCAAGAAGAGGAAGAAGAAGAAGTCGATGAATCTGCAACAACTCACTCAACAATCGATTGATTTCGTCCAAAACTGGTGTTTGGACAACAAAATGGAACTTGATTCAAATGCGACCAAAGTGTTTGACCAACAACAGGAATCCACCATCAACCTGACCATCACGAATGCAATGTCCGAAGTGAAACAGATCAAACCCGTGAAAAGTATGAACATTTTTGGATTGGACGCTCAAACTGTCATTGAGAAGGACGAAGCAATTTGGAAGCGCAAAATGAATGCTCGTTTTGCAATTATGCAAGCCAAATTTAATGTCTACGTCAGTGCAATTCAACAGAACCAGTGAGATTTGTTTTATCATTTAAATCTTTTATTTTTCAATAAAACATAAATTGATTTGAAGCAGGTTTCAATTGGAACAAAAACCTTGGAATAAAAATATTTTTTAAAATTGTAAACGTGACAAATTTTTAGTCAAAAAAGGTAATATTAATTACGTACTTTAATGACAACATGCTGTGCACTTTGAGATGAATTATTTTACTGCTTTCCTATTTCCTTCTGCATTGTCACTGCTTTAACTGCTCCGACTGCAGCAAAACATTAAATTCGCTCTTCCTTGTGCCATTTGGAATTTGTGCCACCATGTGTGTTTAGAATGTTTAGATCACCTAATTTCAGAAAATACAAAAACCTTTGAAATAATGGCTTGACTTTGTTATCAAGAATCTAACTCACCTGTATCACCTCTAACTCAATTGAATTTATGGTAAAATTTTTACCTCTCGTTTCACTGTTTTTGTAAACTATTCTTGAGACACCAACATGACATTCAAATCGAAATCCTTATTTTGTATCATTTTCGCAATTAATTCTTTCAAAATTGTCCAATTTCTCACTGAATGGTATTGTTTGTGTATTGCTTGGTTTTTTGTGATTTTTGATTGGCTAACTAATCTCGTTTTATCTAAATAGGAAACATTTTCGCAAGTGGACTCAAGCCACAAATCTGCAAATCAAGTCTTTGAGTGATAAAACTTTAGGCAATTCTGATGACAACCATTCAAATGGTACCAAGTTGACCTCCTTGCCAAGTGAACTTCTGCTCACAATTTTGGATCGAGTGCCAATTGGACAACTTGTGGTCACTGTGCCACTGATTAGTAAACAGTTTGCTCAACTCGCCACCATTGCTCGTGGTAGACGTCGTTCGTTATCGCTCATTTGTGGTACTTCCAACGGTTCCTCCGAATGGTCACCATTTTGTTTATCTGGATCAATTGCTGCCACACAAAGCACCACATTTGTTGCACCACTGAATCGTGTGCACACGCTGACCCTCCCCCGTATCACTCAACTCAACCCCCAACTGTGCACTCACCTAGTGTGCACATTTCCACGAATTCGTTCACTCCAGTTGGGAGCAATTGCGCTAACTACTGCTCAGTTGGACGAGTCAATCACAGACACACTGCTCACAAGTTGGCACACTCAACTCTGTGCACTCAAACTGACACTCTGGTTTAATGATTCACAGTTGATTCGTCATCCGCACCATCCAACAGTGCCACCGGCAGCACCACACGAGACAGCCAGGACACTGTGTCGTATGGTCGAGAGAACAATCAATCGGGCGACACAACTTCGAAAGCTGATTCTCATCTCATCGGGTCAGCTTGATGATGATGATAATGCAACAGTACCACAGATTCAAATCATTGGTCAGCTGAGTGAGTTTTTCTATTTCTTCCAATCCGCAAGTGCGATCCACAATTCGTTGATCAAGTATGGCGCAAATTTGGCAAATGAAAACAAGAACAAACAAATTGGAATTGCTGCAAGCATCACTAATGAAGATGAACTGAGAAGGTAAGGTGCAATTAAATCTGTAACCAATTCATTCTGTAAACTTTATCCTAAAATATATTTCTTTGTTGTAGAATTATTCTTCCAGTCAATAACAGCAGAATTAGCACAGAATTTTCTCAATTAGCCAGCTGCATCACATATCTCAATATCAACACAATTGAATTTGCTTTTGAGCAGTTGGACAATTTTCTGCTCTGTTTGCCCAATCTCGCTGGTCTCACTGTTTCTTGGCCTACAAACCGTCCGCTTGTTCAACTAATACGCGCCCTTCATTCAAGCACAAAAGTCAACTCAAATCTCACTTATTTGTGTTTGCGCATTAGGCAGCCTCCTCCTCATCAATTTCGACTAATGTTCGACACTTCTCCGCTGGATTTGTCAACACTAACAACCAAAGATTTTCAGCTTTGTTCCATTACTAAACTGTGTTTAGACTTTTCTTCCATCAAACACACAGACTATCGATTGTTCAAGTTTGACTTAATCTTTCCTCAACTTAAATCGGTCTACTTGTTGAATTGCTGTTGGACATGCACAATTTGTGCGATTCGGCCAAATGATTTTTTGTTGGAGCACTCAATCTACAGGGCGAAACGTGCTGGTTGTGTCAAATGGATTACAACCTACTTGAGAGACACTTGTCCGCAGTTGAATGCGGCCAAATTTGCTTGTATATCAATTTCACAATTGAAATTAATTGAAATTGACTTTTAAATGTATATCATATAAGTCAAATGTGTTTAGGTTAAATAACAAACAATGTAAGATTTTTACAAATTTTTGTTCAATAGAACTTGAGGTGGAAAATTGATTTGCACAACTTTACGACAAGGCAATTCAGAGTATTTGTTAGTTTAGGTTAGTTAAGGAATAGAACAGAATCACCACAATCAAAATCAAAAATAGAAAATTACCTCGAAATTGGATGATCCTCGTACTAGATACAGAGAAGGTCGTTCAGCTGAGTAGAACAATTTGAGGAGTCAGATTCACAGATTTTTCGATAAGTTCAAACTGTCGAGAAGGGTTGAAGAAATAAAAACAAGAGGTTGATGTACTTTCTACTTGTAATAGAAATTCACAATGCACGTAATGACAACTTTGAGCAACAACAACACCAAGTCAAACAAAACTGAATTTTCTCTTTCGTCGAAAGTAGAAATAAAAACTCTTCTTATCACAGTTTGAGGCTTATCGGACTTAGAAATTTTTGCTAGGACAAGAGTGGTAAACAGAATGAACAGACGTATCAGCAACACAACAATTACTGATAACGACAGTCAATTCAATCAACAAAACGCTATATTATTTTTCATTTTTATTATTATCAATTCTCGCATTATCAATCCAAATCCAAATGCACGCCCCAGCAAATGCTGCCAAGCTAACAGTAACAAATGCACCATCGAGAAAGAACAACAGAATAGGATGTGTCTTGAATGTCTGTCCCATGATCAGTGGAATGATGAGTGAACAGGTGCCCGACATGAAAGAGTACAGTGAACAAACACGGTCAGACAGTTGGAGATGACGCTCGGTGAAGGCTAATATTGCGGGCCACATGGCAGAGAAGCTTAGCACTACATTCGAAATTGTTATCCAGGTTTGATTTGCTCGTCCAAAGTATTGCACAATCAACGATCCATAGATAAACACAAAATGATACGAAATGATATAGTCGGGAATGAGTTTGATGGTGATAAAAGCTGTTGCCAATCGTCCAAATGCATTGACCCCAAACATTATAGCCAAAACATGGTCCGCAGTGGGTGCACTCAAGGGCACTGTGTATACTTATAAGAATAATGGACTTGTTCGAATAACCGACTTTAGAGAGGAAAATCAGCAATTTTTCGTATGTTTGTGTTTGTTTGTAACTAAAGTTGTGTGAGGTTAGGTTATGTTTGAAGTGTCACTCTGGCACTCGAGTGAAAGCTGCCTGATTCGAACCTCTATTTCACTCTAACGCACCTTGAACGGGTTAATATATTAAATTGGTACAATTTTAATGGAATGTTGACAATTTATTATTATTAATATGATAATTATCAAAATCGCATTGCAGGCAATACACGATTTAATTGATCCAGATGTCGTTACTGTTTGAGTAAGGCATCGTAAACTTGGTCCAATCGATGGTGACCACTTGGGGCCCGCCATAGTCCACCGTGAAGATGTTGGTCTTGTTGTCCACCTGCACAATCCTCATTTGAGTGTCTGGCTCAAGGTGAAGCTTGAACTCGGAGAGTTGACGTTTAAAGATAGCTTTCTTCAACATGTCCGTTCGGAAATGTCCAGGCCAGGCGATGACCCGCACTGATGGCACTTGACAGGCGGGACAGTGCACGTCCAGTTTGCGGTTGAGGTGACGATAGTTGTGGCGTACCAGAGGGAGACAGTCCACGTGCACACAGTGGTCACAGTTTTGCATGTGAATCCAAATCGAGTTGGGCTCTGCTGACTTGCGACAGAAGGAGCAAACGAGGCGCTGTGAGGGCTCGGGCACGACCACTGGTGACATAATCAGGTTGGCCATCTTGCATGCGAATCCATCTATGTCCTTGAGATCGTGGGAAGTGGGGTGCAAGTTATTGGTACAGCGAGCCAACTCTTGTGGATGTCCTCGGATTAGTTCACTGCATCTTAGGCCATATGAGAAGCTTCTTGTGTGGCCCAGGCAAAAGAAGCTTGGGAATTGACGCACAATCACTCGTTCCTTGATGAAGGAGGGAGTGTCCTGGGGCCATGCGTGAAAGAATTCACATTCCTCCCCTTCTGAGCAGTAACGTCCAGGTCGGGGATCTTCTAGTCGGCGGTGTGGACACCAAAACTGGAGCAACATCTTTTCACGCCTTATTACCTCCCTCAAAGGTAACGGTTCTGGTAATATTTCGTGCAAAGCTTGAAACTGAGGATTCTCTTCCAGTGGGAGAATGTCGCCGAGATTGAATCGCCTCGGTTGTTCAGCCAAATGGAGCACCAGGATAGCTTGCACCAGATCGGGCTCGGTCACCTCGTACTCAGCTCGAATGAAAGGCTCCATTCCCAGTTCTGGTTCCACTGGTGCTGCGGCATTTGCATTGGCTGGTTGTTCAACTTGGGCCTGTAGAGGTGGTGGCGCTTGTGCTGGTTGTTGTCCTGCTGCTGGTCCTTGGGCTGGGGCTGGTGCTGGGGCTGGTCCTGGAGCTGGTCCTTGTGCTGGCGGTTGAGGTCTCGGAGGTAACGGATTGACTGGTTGCTTCCGCAGAGTAAAAGCCTTTCGGTTAATCGATAAGCAAACATCAGGATAGTCCTTTAAGCAATACACGCTCAAACTGGTCTCAGGCTCGACGTCCAGTCCAAAGCAACGTTTCTGTAGTTGGAAAAGTTGGTTCTTTGCTGCAGGCTCACTGAAGAGTTGAGGCCAAAGTATGGTACGGCTCGAGAGCGTCCGACAATGAGGACAGGTCACCCCATCGAATTCCCATCGTGAGATTCTCCATTCCTCGTAACAGTGGTAGTGAAAGTTGTGAGGACACTTTTCCATGTACATCACCGGGGAAGCTTGACTTGGCACTATCGGGACCATACAGACTGGACACTTGTCAGCAGAGGCTTCTTCGGGTGGCGTATCCTTGGCCAAGATCACATCCGCAATTCGGCCATACAGCACATGCAGGTCCTTCATGTCCTCGGGAGTAACGTGGAATCCACTTGCGCAACCATCCAGACCATCACCATACTTGACAGCGGGCTTGGTGCATGGTAGAACACATACGAACGGGGGCAGAATTCGAGGTGGGTCTTGGTCGCCAGTAGTCACAGTCGTTCCAAAAAAGTCAGAAGGCTCGGTCATTACAGTCAAACTTGTGACAGGTCTCTAGAACACACACAGAATAAGATTACTCACTAAACCAAAAATCTAACTATACAATAACTCGAATGTGCTCGAGTTTTCTTTTTATACACAGTTCAGTACTGTTCTGTTCGATTTGTCAAACTAACAGAAAACGTGTACATCTAAATTGGAGTATAATTTCAGTTTGTCAACTTTATCCTCAAATATATTTCTTTATTGTAGAATTATTCTTCCAGTAAATAGCATTAGAATTAGCACAGAATTTCCTCAATTAGCCAGCTGCATCACATATCTCAATATCAACACAATTGAATTTGTATTCGAGCAGTTGGACAGTTTTCTGCTCTGTTTGCCCAATCTCGCTGGTCTCACTGTTTCTTGGCCTACAAATCGTCAACTTGTTCAACTAATTCGAGCCCTCAATTCAAGCACAAAAGTCAACTCAAATCTCACTTATTTGTGTTTGCGCATTAGGCAGCCTCCTTCTCATCAATTTCGACTAATGTTTGACACTTCTCCACTGGATTTGTCAACACCAACAAATACAGACTTTCAGCTTCAGTTCCATTACTAAACTGTGTTTAGACTTTTCTTCCATCAAACACACAGACTATCGACTGTTCAAGTTTGACTTTGTCTTTCCTAGTCAATCATCACAACCTGACAATACTCAGTAACTACTATTTAGTGATGTTTGTTATTATCGATTTATGTAGTTTGTGCCACACGCCCATCTGTCGATAGTTTGTAAATAATATTCATTGAATATTATCGGCAAGACACTGTATTTCGCTTATTGAGCACACAAATATTGGTGCTAACTAATTTGTGCTTTATCACTTCTCGTTGATGGTGCCTGAATAAAGTGTTCCAAATATCTCTCACCACAATTACCACGGTAATCTACAAAGATGTATCAACATTGATGGCGTCATTTGTAATTTTGTTCAATTCTGATTGTATCGTCTCAAAATTGAACTTTCCTCTGCGTCGCACATATGAACAAATTGAGCTTAAACAAATTGTTACTCAAATTCAAAGTTTTCTTGTCCACCATCAATTCAAGTAAACTATTTTCGGCCAATCTGATCATAAGTATCCGCAGTGTTGATTGAGCTCAAACATTTCAGAGGATACGTGCACTGTGGTTTTTGTTTATAAACAACAATTGTTAATTAATGAACATTGTCAATTTGGTCAATGGTGGACATGATTTGTTGCTGATAAGTGAAAAAAAATTCAAAAAAAGAATTTTACTTTTCTCCCAAACAAAACGAGGGGAATGTACATTTTATTCGTTTGTTCTGCAAGTCTGTGCAGAATTTTTAAGTTTTGATTTTGGAAATCATTTTGAATTTTGAGTTTGAATAAAAAATAAATTTGATTTAAATCAATTAGCTTAAATTTAGAAAATATCAAAATTTCCATTTAAATTGTTTTTTATTTAATTTAGTTAAAATTAAAAACCATTTGTTTGCTCAATCTACTTTTTGCATTGTATTTGCGTTTGAGCCGAGTACTTTACTCGACGGCTATTTTGACACAACTAGCAAACGATGTCATTATTTAGAATTGGTGAATGAATCACTCATAAGTCATGTATGTGTAGGTTAGCGAACTTGTCGTGATTTCTACTTTGGACTTTCTACTTCTTTTTCGCACTCACTACAGTTCTACATCTGTATAGAGGTTGATTTCGATAATTTTCGTTTGAACAAATCGATTATATTTCGATTATATCATGAAGATCTTGGGCAACTCGAACGATGTGAACACATGGCGGTACCACCAGTGGCTTCAAAATGTAAATATGGACCGATCCACGGTGGAAGAAGAGCGATCTGAAGATGAGGCTTCACAAGACGAAACTTCTCTACTCGAGGCCCAAAACCAGAAACCACAAATACCGAATGACGCAACTCTCGATCTGAGCGAAGCACGACGTGAGCGACAGAATGCTCAAGTGCGGATTCGTTATCACAAGAAAATGGCAGCGGAAACAGGAGAACAACGTGAGGAACGTCTTCGAAAGTCGCGCGAAAAACAGCGAAAGCACAAAAAGAAGCTACCAACGGAAGCTCAGACGGGTCAAGACGAAGTGGATGATGATCAGTATCGAGAGTGGGCGCTGATGATTGTCTCGAAGCAGCAGACCGAACATCGTATCAGAAAGCGAAAGCTTCGCGACCTGCAGGACGATCACTCCCACAGTGGCCATTAATTGTCTAATCGAGTGATGATGATCCATGAGATAAATAGACTGGATCATCCATCAATTTGTGGCTCATAGTCCACACACATAATCCATTACCACAATATTATTTTTATTAATTAATTTGCCTGTCTATTCATATAATAAATTAAATTATCGACTTATTCGACTAATCGATTAATCGTTTACTTAACTTTCTATACCATTTCATTATTTCATAAACGGATAACCCCACTTTGCTTTTGTGTTGTTGTTAATGTTGGTGGCCAACACTTCTGCTGTCTGTTTCTAATTGGGTTGTTTTGCTTTTGATATTCCCTTACTATTTCATTTTGCCGTCAATTCAATTAGTGCAACAATGTGTCTGCATCTCAATAACCTGCCCGACGATTGTCTTCTTCCCATCTTTGACCGAGTTCCACTGTTCGACCTGTTTCAGCTGGATGACATATGTCCACTGTGGACAATCTTATTGCTGAGGGCCTTTGCCCGACGGCGCACTCTGGTCTTGATTCGTGGTGTTAGTCCACTGGCTGAAATGCGCGAATTCCGCATTCCCTTCAACAACACTTTCGATGTGTCCTTCGATGCCTTTCGCCCACATTTTGCTCTTTCAATGATTGAACAGAAGGCATCGCTAGCTTTGCCCTTCTCGATGCCCGACCCCACTCTTAGTGGTAGCACTGACAAGTTGTGAGGCCGATTTAACCGAACTGGCTCTACTACGCCACACGGACATCACTCCTCAACTGGTCTCTCATCTGTCCATTCTATTCCCCAATGTGGACACTCTCGTGGTGACCAATGCAGAGTGTCACGAAAACAAACTCTACTCATTGATTGGTCTTCTTAGATCATCATCCTGGCCATTGAACACTTTGAAACTGTGGCTTCGAATGCGCCACGATGATTTTAGTTTCACCGTGCAAGTGTGCTGTGAATGTTGTGCACTCTGGAAGTATCGCAGCAAACCATCACAGAACAATTTTTACAATTTCAATTGAAACAAACCCAAGAACTGCTGAGTGCAGCGATTGACAAGTTAGAGGACAATCGAAATGCCTACAAAGTACTCGAGAAGGAGAATCACGAATTGCAGTTGGACAAAGCGAAACTGCACCACGAGAACAAACAACTTAGCAACCATCAAATGGCTCTCATGGCGCAAATCAATGCACAAACACCAACGATGGTCAGTACTGAGAATAGTCAATCTACTTTTAACAAGGGCAACAACTATCCACTAATTCCGATCTGTTGTACAATCTTATTGAAATAGGACCGATCAACCATTCTGTTGTCGAATCGAATGAGCCTTCCACCAGTGCTCAACTACAATCAAATCGAATTGCTTTTAAACCACCAACTGGTTCCAATCGCCAAAATCTTAATAAACGCAAACAATCTCAATCACGTGGTTCTGTTAAAAGATTCAAGAAAATTGTTGAAGATAAAGTTGAAGAGAAGGAAGAAGAAGAAGACATTGCCAAGGACCATCGAATTGCTGACAAAATTAAAGTGCTTCATTTGGATTTTATCGAGCAGAATTGTGAAGCCAAGTTGAATTCGTTAAACCATTTCAACGATCACTTGCTCACCGCACATGGACTTCTGCCTTTTCGATGCTTTGCACAGGATTGTACTTTGCAATTTGACAATGGGTAAGTGTGAACTGAGTTGTTCGAATGTGCTTACTTTCATGTGAATTCTTCTTTCAGCACACAAATGAGAAATCACATCAAACTTGAACATTCTATTGCAGCAAAATTTGTGTGTAATGTTTGTCGCAGGCAGTATTCTTCACATAAGGTAACTTATGTTCACTGGAACAAAAATCATTTGATTGGCCAATTTGAGTGCAACCTGAACGGCTGTCGCCATGTGTTTGACACTCGTGCGAAAGTGCACAGTCACCAACAACGCAAGCACTGTACCGAGTCAGACCGATTGCAGTGCCAGCACGATGGCTGTGAGGCATCGTTTGTCACCAAGTGGCATTTGAAACGACACCAAATGATTCATCTCGGTAAGAAGCCTTTTCAGTGCAGCTGGGACAAATGCAGTCTCAGAACCAATCGACGTTCAAGCATGGTGAAGCATATTTTTGTTCAATAGAACTTGAGGTGGAAAATTAGTTTGCACAACTTTAAGCCAAGTTCAATGTTTACGTCAAGGCAATTCAGAGCATTTGTTATTGTATTTTTAGAATCTGATTTTTCAATAAATATGCCCATAAATTGATTGCTCAATAGCAGATTTTTATTATTAGACATTCAAAATTCAGGAATCAACAAAAAATGGAATTATATAATGAAATACATTGAATATATTGTTGCATGTGAATAACAATTTTCAGGATATGTAGTATCCTCTAGTAAGTAGATTGCATTTGTACTTGTCAATGTAAACAAACTCTCATTATAGTGATCGAGCAGCGAATTGTTTATAATTGAATCTATACTTTACAACAATATGTAAAATATCATCAATTAATTTCATCATGTCAATAATGCAACCTATCAGAGATATAATCAAAATGTCCTTTTAGTTAAGTCTAATGTGTTTTTTGACCAAGCATGCAGTACATACTCACAGACGATGCTTATAGAGCGAGTGCAACTTGCACCGTGCAAGTGTGCTCTGTTGTGATGCAATGTGTTGTGTTCGTTGCCTCAACCGCATTGCCTTTCTGTCGATAGACGTCTGTTGTTCTCGCAACTCGTTTCGATTTTCTTGTTCGCCTTTTCGTCATTTTTCCCCACCGAATAAGCTCGTCCCATCATGGCTCCGTGTCTATCCAAACTGCCCTCTGTCTGTCTCGAAGCCATCTTCAAGCACGTGCCTCTGGCCGATCTGATGTATTCCGTGGGACTGGTGTGCTCGAGTTGGCACGCATCACGTCATACCGAACTGATGAGACGTCGTCGTTTGTCGGTCATCCAATGTAATGACCAACAAAATCTCAACATCTATCGTGTGTCCAACTGTTCTTATCAAACCAAATTGATCGAACATGTTCGGCGTGAAGACGGCTTGCCTTGGTACACACTCGAATCACTGGAACAATTCAAGTTCAATCTACTGTTTGTACCAGATGACATGGAGACTATTCCATTTAACGCTTCATTCACCAACTTGACCAACATCACGCGACTCTATTTGAGCCTAACTCGTTCAACCCTGCATCTCACATCAATCACTCGACTTGTTGAACATTTCTCACAGCAATTAGTCGAGTTGAAGCTCAATTTGGATTTCAATTTCAATCTGGACGATGATGTAGGAGAATATGATAGAGGCGAAGATGATGTTTTGCCCGTACTTAGCCTCAATTTGACCAATGTGATTGATTGTCTTAATCGTTTACAATCTGTTCGACATCTCAATTTGGTTCTGCATTTTAATCCTGATACGCGAATACGCCGCATTAGGGCACCACTGCTTTCGTGCATCTCCCGATTGGCTACATTTTCTGTCAATCTTTGGGACCTTCAATCTAAAGATAATTGGCTTTTTGCTTCAATCGAGCAATTTGCTCAAAATGTGACTTCAATCGAAATCGGCGATACAGTGAAAATACGAGCCATGCTTCAATTTGACGCTCAACTTGCCGCCAAATTCAAGGTTCTATCTGTGTGGTTCAGTCAGTTTGATGAAGACAACCGCCTGTTTTGTGCGGGTTTCAGTTCGCTAACCAAATTGGCAATCAAGCCAAGCTTCCGCTCAATTCCAATGAGCAAGTTGGCCCAATATTTGCCATTGCTCACTCAACTTGTGCATCTTGAAGTACACTTTATCCATATCCCACCAGTTGAGCAAGTGCAGGCACAAGAAAATGAAGGCCAAATGGAGGATGTTGAGGAACAAGATCAAGGAGAACAAGATCAACGTGAAATCACTCGCGTTCCTTCTGTCCGTTTACTCGAAATTTACTTTACCACCAAATCACACCTCGACACAGAACGTCTTTTCATCTCGGAGATTTTTCCCAGCCTGCAAGTACTTCAATTGGTGCATGACTTTGGTGAATGCACAGACTGTGAGATAAATGGTTATGATCATGTGGATGGACTTGTTGATGAGACCAATCCCGAACTGGGACGTCGAATCGCCGAATGCAAACGTCTTACACGACAGCCATTTCGTCAATGTGCCAACCTGCACACCGTCGCACTTTTCAATTTAGGCAAGCAAACTTTCATTAGCCTTGATGATCTGTGAAAGGGGCTGCTTTATGATTTAACATTAACATTTGTATACTTTTAATATATCAAACAATAAATTCATTTCGTGATGACAATTCAGTGTTACTATGTTCGAACCTTATTATTACCTTATCCGGACAGTCAAAAATGTTGATTAATAATCATTTTTTAAACTAAATGTCAACATTTAATGGTCTGGCGAAATAAATTTCAAGCATTTTTAAACAAATTTCACTTTGAACATTTCTCACAACTAGCTCCAAGTCCTCTGTGCAGATCAACATACATGCGATGTTTGGAAGTGAGCTTGTGTGCTTCCCTCCCAAAATGATGATACATTTCACGTGTGAAATTCTTTCCACCAGCTTTACTCGATTCATACTCGTTATAGAGCTGCTCAAATTGTTCATGCTCTCGCGCAATTGCACTCGATGGACACAGACCTACCGAACGATCACAGATCGAGTTGGCAAATTGTAACTTGAGTGCTGCTGTCACATAGTAATCGGTGATTTGTTCATCCACATGTTTGCCTAAAAGATTAAAAATGTTACGTCAAAATACAATTTTAAATTTGTCTTCAACCAAACCTTCCACTTTGTTGTACAAATCATCGATCATTTTAATCGCTTGTTCTGGGTTGATTGAGGAAATGTTTGCTTTGACAAAGGCCTCAACTTGTCTTATTGCAACTCGGTCCTCGGCTGAAGGTTGAAAATAAAACTCGGCAAATTGGTGCGCACTCTTCAACTCTCCCAAATACGAATTGATTCTGTACATTTCACTGGCGATCTTAACTTTAGCTTTCATTTTATCGTCCGCAATCAAATCTTCCAATGGTCTCAAAAAGTATTCTGTAAATCCAGGAAGTTCGTACAAACTATCAGAAAAATTACCATCTTCCCAGTAAAGACGTCCGTGAAAATTGTAACACTCCACATTTGAACAAATTTCATCAAAATTTTTTGGTTTCTGTACATTATTGTTCACATGTGCCCATATGCCCAGTTCAATCATAAATTCCGCTTTCAAGGTGTCCTCAATGTCCTTCTCGTTGGTGGCGTACTTGTTTCGAATTGGCTTTGACCAATAATCTGTTGCTCCAAAGCTGGCTCGTTCAATGTAGTGTGTGCCATAGCTTTTAGCAAATATTAGATACGCCTCTGGATTCATTTCATACTTGTCTGGTAGCATATTGATTTGATCCACAAACCTAGAATCCAGTGAGAGTTCGCTTGGGGGCTTGAACTCAATGCTATAGACAGTGACTTGTGAGGTCAACAGAGCAAAGGAGTCATTGTCGCGAAAGTGGCTTTTAAGGTACTCGTTGTAGATTTGATTTTGGGAACAGGCTCCAATCAAGTTGGCCGGCTCTTTAGTCATATTCAAAAGTATGTTTCGCATGTCGATCATGTCGTGTGCAAAAGAGACTTGTGGCGAGTGGAGATCATTCCTTTCGCTGAGTGTAATCTGTGCAACCTGATCAGCCAGTGCAAATGTACTATTGGGAAGATGTTGTGCATTGGACCAGGTCAGATTGGCATCACAGCTCACATCCAGTACACCAGCACGAATGTGGTCAAATGTGTGCACACTGAATTTGGTAATGTCAATTCCGCGTAACATATTCGACACAGCGGGCATTATGTTGGTGAAACATTCGGTGGGGGGCTTGTGGGTTGAAGATGGCGTGACCCAAAGTGAGACGATTGTCAAAAGAAGCGCAAGAAATGGGAGTTTGAATTCCATTTTTGAACGAGAAATGTAGATGAGAAACGTCAAGAAAAGTTGACTCAATATTGAAGCTGTTGAAAGTGTGGATTATGAAAATAAATGGCCAAACAAAGATGACTTTATATAATCATTAAATGCGAATGTTGATTTACAAATTCATAAGCATTTGAATATGTCATGACATTTGCTCACATTTGAGTAAATGCAATTGAATGTTCAAATGGTGTACATTAATCATTTTATTCGAAATGTCATCATTTTTTATTAATGCAAATCACACTTTTCAAAATGTCAACATTTCTCACTACAATCTCCAAGTCCATTTTGAAAATCAACATGATTCCAATCTTTAGTATTGAACACTTGTGCTTTCGTCCCAGAGTGATGCATCTTTTTCCTATGAAGTTATTGCCATTTACCTCAAAATGTGTTATAAAAGTTTTTATCAAAACAAATTTCAGAGCCCAAAATACATAGTCCAGAGTTCAGGGTTTACTGAAATCGAGAAATTTGAGTTTTTTAATCTTTAAATGGCCAAAATGCGTTCACAAATAAATTGGAAACAAATTCTGGTTTTAGAAAAGTTTTACTTTTTACACAAATGTGGTTATTGTGGTTATAATTTGGTTTGTGAAACACAAATAAACAAATTTTTATTTATTAAAGATTCTTTAATTTAAACAATCGACAATTGATTACAATCAATCAATCAAATTAGTCTGTCATATTGCATTAACTATGAGATTGGTTCGATCTTTAATTGCAATGATAACAAATTGAATTTTTAATCAATCAAAATTGTCATTTCTGGTTTATAAAGAACAATCTTTTGACGGTAACAAATGTGTTCACTATTTCATTCAAACACAAAAATAAATATGAAAAATTTTGCCTAATTTATTCATTTGAAAAATGGCTTTGCTTTAACCGCAAGTCCCTGATAGAGTTCATGTAACAACAGAAAATTCTTTTCATTCTTCATCATTGCCTTCCACCCATCGGTCTGCATAACTTCGGTACAATTCTTGCTAATGTAATCGATGCATTTCGATTTCAATTCAGCCGAGTTGTGCATGTCAGCAAGCAAGAAAATGTTAGTCACCAAATCGATGGTCAGGTTTGCACCAAGTGATGTCGCACAAATGTCCTTGAGAGTGTCTAGTTGATACTAAAAGATTAAAAACGATTAGATTTTATTTGATTGAATAAAACATAATTTACCATGTCAGCAGCTACAAACAAGTCGAGAGCGTATTGATCGATCGAATCATAATTAGCTGTGTAAATGAAGCTAATCAATTCTTCGAATACTTCCACCTGAATATCTGAAATGTCAACTCGATTCTGTTTACTCTCTTCTAGGTCGTTAGCAAACATTGCTTTAAAGACGGGCGATTGAGCAACCAGAATATTCTTGTGTAGTTTGAATTCTTTCTTTCCAACCACACAGATAACATCACTGTACTTGTCATTCTCCAAGAGTGATTTGTAATTTTCAAGTGATTTCTCTTTTATCGATAATTTGTTTAAATGTACATTATTTAACAGCGTTAACTTAGATACAAAATAATGAATTTAAAATTTTAATAAAATTTAAAGCCTTACCTCACACTTGATCGTGAGTTTACCACCTGGCAGTAATCTATTTGCGGCATTCATAATGCAATCACGATTGAGAAGATACAAACCACTTTTGGTTGCATTTTCGCCATTTTTGGAAATAAAGCTTGTGGCACATTCTGGGCATATTTAAAATAATACTGTACTTCAAAATTTTTAAGTTTCAAAATGCAAAACATACCACTGACAAAACATTCATTGCCATTTTCATTAATCAATGCAATTTTATACAGTACATCCACTGTAGTGTTTGAGGAATTAGCTAAACTTATTGCAGTTTGATTGTAGGTAGAGTCCCCATTGTAAACATAATAAATTATTAGGGCAAAACTGTGGTTTCTAATTTTAATGTATCGTGTGCATCCGTTTGTTGAATCTTCAAGAGAAGTTTTATTTTTAAAGTTTTTAATTTCCCACACAAATGTTGCTGAATCGGCTTGTTCCATTCTGGTAATAACAAAAATCAATAATTAAAAAAGAAACAAATGAGTAACTTACGTTTAATTTTTGCTTGACTTTTTTGTAAGCGTTAGTTGTGAGCCAAAAAAAGATCTTATGACAGGTTGAGGAGCATATGTGTAACCAAACTTACAACTTAAGTATTGCCATGTCATGGAAACAAGATAAGCGCAAATTGTGTCCACACAAATAAAGCAGTTTTATCTTATCAGGAAGATTATAATAATCTTTAATTATTTTTGCAGTGCATTAAAGCACAAATAAGACTACCACTGAATCAAAAGTATAACAATTTTTTGAATCCAACAAACAATTGGAAACTTTTTCACAAAGCAGTTAAAATTGCAGCACTTAACTGGATAGGATCCAATAGAACAATTGGGGAAATTATTCTACATTTTTTGAGTCGGGACCATTTGTAGGGAAGCGAATAACTTATCTGGGTTTGTTTTGTCAACAATCAATTTGGAATTATGAATCTATTTGCGTATTGGGTTGCGTTTGAACAACATAAACAAAATGAGAAAATATTAATTTTAAAAATTGATTTGCATGGATTTCGAATGTTATGTAATATGCCAAATTATACTCCAATTTTGATGGACACGTTTTCTGTTAGTTTGACAAATCGAACAGAACAGTACTGAACTGTGTATAAAAAGAGATCACTCGAGCACATTCGAGTTATTGTAGAGTTAGATTTGTAGTTTAGTGACCAAGTCTTGTTCTGTGTGTTCTAGAGACCTATCACAAGTTTGACTGTAATGACCGACTCTGTTGACCCTTCTGGAACGACTGTGACCACTGGCGATCAAGACCCACCTCTACGAGTGCCCCCGTTCGTATGTGTTCTACCATGCACCAAGCCCGCTGTCAAGTATGGTGATGGTCTGGATGGTTGCGCAAGTGGAATCCACCCTACTCCCGAGGACATGAAGGACCTGCATGTGCTGTATGGCCGAATGGCAGATGTGATCTTGGCCAAGGATACTCCACCCGAAGAAGCCTCTGCTGACAAGTGTCCAGTCTGTATGGTCCCGATAGTGCCAAGTCAAGCTTCCCCGGTGATGTACATGGAAAAGTGTCCTCACAACTTCCACTACCACTGTTACGAGGAATGGAGACACGCACGATGGCAATTCGATGGGGTGACCTGTCCTCACTGTCGGACGCTCTCGAGCCGTACCATACTTTGGCCTCAACTCTTCTGTGAGCCTGCAGCAAAGAACCAACTTTTCCAACTACAGAAACGTAGCTTTGGACTGGACGTCGCACCTGAGACCAGTTTGAGCGTGCATTGCTTAAAGGGCTTTCCTGATGTTTACTTGAAGATTAACCGAAAGGGTTTTGTTCTGCTGAAGCAACCAGTTAATCCGTTACCACCGAAGCCTCAGTCACCAGCACCAGGACCAACAACAGGACAACTACTCGCACAAGCACCACCACCTCCACAGGTCCAAGTTGCACCACCAGCCAATGCAAATGCAGCACCACCAGTGGAACCAGAACTGGGACTGGAGCTCATCATTCGAGCTAAGTACGAGGTGACCGAGCCCGACCTGGTGCAAGCGATCCAAGTGCTCCATTTGGCTGACCAACCGAGGCGATTCTATCTGGGCGACATTCTCCCACTGGAAGAGAATGCTCAGTATCAAGCCTTGTACGGACCAGTGCCACCTTTGAGGGAGGTAGTTAGACGTGAAAAGTTGTTGCTCCAGTTTTGGTGTCCACACCGCCGACTAGAAGATCCCCGACCAGGACATTACTGCTCAGAAAAGGAGGGTTGTGAATTCTTTCACGCCTGGCCCCAGGACACTCCCGCGTTTATACAGGAACGAGTTATTGTGCGTCAATTCCCAAGCTTCTTCTGCCTGGGCCACACACGAATTTTTTCAAATGGCCTAAGATGCAGTGAACTAATCCGAGAACATCCTCAAGAGTTGGCTCGCTGTGCCAACTTCTTCCACCCCACTTCCCACGATCTCAAGGACATAGATGGATTCGGGTGCAAGATGGCCAACCAGATTATGTCACCAGTGGTTGTGCCCGAGCCATCACAGCGCCTCGTTTGCTCCTTCTGTCGCAAGTCAGCAGAGCCCAATTCGATTTGGATTCACATGCAAAACTGTGACCACTGTCTACACGTGGACTGTCTGCCACTGGTACGCCACAACTATCGTCACCTCAACCGCAAACTGGACGTGCACTGTCCCGCCTGTCAAGTGCCATCAGTGCGGGTCATCGCCTGGCCAGGACCATTCCGCACTGACATGGTGAAGAAAGCGATCTTTGAACGTCAACTCTCCGAGTTCAAGCTGCACCTTCAACCAGACACTCAATTGTCTATTGTGCAGGTGGACAACAAGACGAACATCTTCACGGTGGACTATGGCGGGCCTCGAGTGGTCACCATCGATTGGAACAAGTTTATATGCCCAAACAATAACGTCATCTGGCTCGATTAAATCGTGTATGCGATTTCGATAATAAATTGTCAACACTCCATTAAAATTGTTGTTCCAATTTATTACTATATTAACCTGTTCAGTGTGAGTTCAGTTTACACAGATGTAACATTTTCTGTTACTGATATTTGAATATTGACGAACAAATGTACTTTTCTTTCTTTACTTTACTTTTGAAAGCTAATTGATAATGTCTCGGTAAAATGTCAACATAAAATTCACATTGATTTATTTATCAGGTGTTCTTATATAAAATGATATAAAATGAAAGTGGTTGAGGAGTGATAGAATGTTATGTCATGTTCCAAATTGGATTGACACGTGTGTCTGTCGAATAAATCGAACAGAACAGTACTGAACTGTGCATAAAAAGAAAACACTCGAGCACATTCGAGTTATTGTAAAGTTAGATTTTTAGTTTAGTGATCAAGTCTTGTTCTGTTTCTGTGTTCTAAAGTTTGACTGTGATGACCGACTCTGTTGACCTTTCTGGAACGACTGTGACCCCTGGCGATCAAGACCCACCTCTACGAGTGCCTCTGTTCGTATGTGTTCTACCATGCACCAAGCCCGCTGTCAAGTATGGTGATGGTCTGGATGGCTGCGCAAGTGGAATCCACGCTACACCCGAGGATATGAAGGACCTGCATGTGCTGTATGGCCGAATGGCGGATGTGATCTTGGCCAAGGATACTCCACCAGAAGAAGCCTCTGCTGACAAGTGTCCAGTCTGTATGGCGCCGATAGAGCCAAGTCAAGCTTCCCCGGTGATGTACATGGAAAAGTGTCCTCACAACTTCCACTACCACTGTTACGAGCAATGGAGACACGGACGATGGCAATTCGATGGGGTGACCTGTCCTCACTGTCGGACGCTCTCGAGTCGTACCATACTTTGGCCTCAACTCTTCTGTGAGCCTGCAGCAAAGAACCAACTTTTCCAACTACAGAAACGTTGTTTTGGACTGGACGTCGCGCCTGAGACCAGTTTAAGTGTGTATTGCTTAAAGGGCTTTCCTGATGTTTACTTACAGATTAACCGAAAGAGTATTGTTCTGCGGAAGCAACCAGTCAATCCGTTACCGCCGAGGCCTCAACCGCCAGCACCAGCACCAGCCCCAGGACAAGCCCCAGTACCAGCACCAGCACCAGGACAAGCCCCAGTACCAGCACCAGCACCAGAACCAGCAGCAGGACAGCCACCAGCACAAGCACCACCACCTCTACAGGCCCAAGTTGCACCACCAGCCAATGCAAATGCAGCAGCACCAGTGGAACCAGAACTGGAAATGCTCTTCATTCGAGCTAAGCACGAGGTGACCGAGCCTGACCTGGTGCGAGCGATCCAAGTGCTCCATTTGGCTGACCAACCGAGGCGATTCTATCTGGGCGACATTCTCCCACTTGAAGAGAATCAAGCCTTGTACGGAACAGTGCCACCTATGAGGGAGGAAGTAAGACGTGAAAAGATGTTGCTCCAGTTTTGGTGTCCATTCCGCCGACTAGAAGATCCCCGACCTGGACATTACTGCCCAGAAGGGGAGGATTGTGAATTCTTTCACGCCTGGCCTCAGAACACTCCCGCCTTCATCAAGGAACGAGTCATTGTGCGTCGATTCCCGAGCTTCTTCTGTCTAGGCCGCACAAGACTCTTCTCAAATGGCCTAAGATGCAGTGAACTAATCCGAGGACATCCTCAAGATTTGGCTCGCTGTACCAACTTCTTCCACCCTACTTCTCACGATCTCAAGGACATAGATGGATTCGGGTGCAAGATGTCCAACCTGATTATGTCACCAGAGGTAATACCCGAGCCCTCACAGCGCCTCGTTTGCTCCTTCTGTCGCAAGTCAGCAGAGCTCAATTCGATATGGATTCACATGGAAAACTGTGCTCATTGTGTGCACGTGGACTGTCTCCCACTGGTACGCCACAACTATCGTCACCTCAACCGCAAACTGGACGTGCACTGTCCCGCCTGTCAAGTGCCATCAGTGCGGGTCATTGCCTGGCCTGGACAGTTCCGCACGGACATGTTAAAGAAAGCTATCTTTAAACGTCAACTTTCCGAGTTCAAGCTTCACCTTGAGTCAGACACTCAAGTGGCAATTGTGCAGGTGACCAACAAGACGAACATCTTCACGGTGGACTATGGCGGGCCCCAAGTGGTCACCATCGATTGGACCAAGTTTGCGATGCTTTACTCAAACAGTAACGACATCTGGATCGATTAAATCGGTGTATGCGATTTCGATAATAAATTGTCAACATTCCATTAAAATTGTACCAATTTAATATATTAACCCGTTCAGTGTGAGTTCAGTTTACACAGATGTAACATTTTCTGTTACTGATATTTGAATATTGACGAACAAATGTACTTTTCTTTCTTTACTTTACTTTTGAAAGCTAATTGATAATGTCTCGGTAAAATGTCAACATAAAATTCACATTGATTTATTTATCAGGTGTTCTTATATAAAATGATATAAAATGAAAGTGGTTGAGGAGTGATAGAATGTTATGTCATGTTCCAAATTGGATTGACACGTGTGTCTGTCGAATAAATCGAACAGAACAGTACTGAACTGTGTATAAAAAGAAAACTCTCGAGCACATTCGAGTTATTGTAAAGTTAGATTTTTAGTTTAGTGACCAAGTCTTGTTCTGTTTCTGTGTTCTAAAGTTTGACTGTAATGACCGAGCCTGTTGACCCTTCTGGAACGACTGTGACTACTGGCGACCAAGACCCACCTCGAATTCTGCCCCCGTTCGTATGTGTTCTACCATGCACCAAGCCCGCTGTCAAGTATGGTGATGGTCTGGATGGTTGCGCAAGTGGATTCCACGTTACTCCCGAGGACATGAAGGACCTGCATGTGCTGTATGGACGAATGGCGGAAGTGATCTTGGCCAAGGATGAGCCTCCCGAAGAAGCCTCTGCTGACAAGTGTCCAGTCTGTATGGTGCCGATAGTGCCAAGTCAAGCTTCTCTGGTGATGTACATGGAAAAGTGTCCTCACAACTTCCACTACCACTGTTACGAGGAATGGAGAAGCTCACGATGGGAATTCGATGGGGTGACCTGTCCTCACTGTCGGACGCTCTCGAGTCGTACCATACTTTCGCCTCAACTCTTCTGTGAGCCTACAGCAAAGAACCAACTTTTCCAACTACAGAAATGTTGCTTTGGACTGGACGTCGCACCTGAGACCAGTGCGCATTGCTTAAAGGGCTTTCCTGATGTTTACTTGCAGATTAACAGAAAGAGTTTTTTTCTGCGGAAGCAAGCAGTGAATCCTTTACCGTCGAGGCCTCAACCGCCAGCACCAGCACCATTACCAGCACCAGCCCCAGGACCAGCAGCAGGAGGAGCAGCAGGACAACCACCAACACAAGCACCTCTACAGACCCAAGTTGCACCACCTGCCAATGCAAATGCAGCAGCACCAGTGGAACCAGAACTGGGACTGGAGCTCTTCATTCGGGCTAGGTACGAGGTGACCGAGCCCGACCTGGTGCGAGCGATCCAGGAGCTACATTTGGCTGACCAACCGAGGCGATTCTATCTGGGCGACATTCTCCCACTGGAAGAGAATGCTCAGCATCAAACCTTGTACGGACGAGTGCCACCTTTGAGTGAGGTAGTAAGACGTGAAAAGATGTTGCTCCAGTTTTGGTGTCCATTCCGCCGACTAGAAGATCCCCGACCAGGACATTACTGCCCAGAAGAGGAGAATTGTGAATTCTTTCACACCTGGCCCCAGAACACTCCCGCCTTCATCAAGGAACGAGTCATTGTGCGTCAATTCCCGAGCTTCTTCTGCCTGGGCCACACAAGACTCTTCTCAAATGGCCTAAGATGCAGTGAACTAATCCGAGGACATCCTCAAGAGTTGGCTCGCTGTACCAACTTCTTCCACCCTACTTCCCACGATCTCAAGGACATAGATGGATTCGTATGCAAGATGGCCAACCTGATTATGTCACCAGTGGTCGTGCCCGAGCCCTCACAGCCCCTCGTTTGCTCCTTCTGTCGCAAGTCAGCAGAGCCCAACTCGATTTGGATTCACATGCAGAACTGTGTCCACTGTCTGCACGTGGACTGTCTCCCACTGGTACGCCACAACTATGGTCACCTCAACCGCAAACTGGACGTGCACTGTCCTGCCTGTCAAGTGCCATCAGTGCGAGTCATCGCCTGGCCTGGACAGTTCCGCACGGACATGTTAAAGAAAGCTATCTTTAAACGTCAACTTTCCGAGTTCAAGCTTCACCTTGAGCCACACACTCAAATGACGATTGTGCAGGTGGACAACAAGACCAACATTTTCACGGTGGACTATGGCGGGCCCAAAGTGGTCACCATCGATTGGACCAAGTTTACGATGCCTTACTCAAACAGTAACGACATCTGGATCGATTAAATCGTGTATTGCTGGCAATGCGATTTTGATAATTATCATATTGATAATAATAAATTGTCAACATTCCATTAAAATTGTACCAATTTAATATATTAACCCGTTCAAGGTGTGTTAGAGTCAAATAGAAGTTCGAATCAGGCAGCTTTCACTCGAGTGCCTGAGTGACAAACAAACACAACCTAACCTCACTCAACTTTAGTGACAAACAACTTTACTTTAGAAGTTTATGTCATGTTCCAAATGGGATTAATACGTGTATCTGTGGAACAAATCCAACAGAACAGTACTGTGTATAAAGAGAACTCTCGAGTACATTCGAGTTATTGTAAAGTTAGATTTGTGGTTTAGTGTCCAAGTCTTGTTTTGTGCCTGTTCTAGAGACCTGTCACAAGTTGACCATAATGACCAATCCTGTTGACCCTTCTCGAACGACTGTGACCTCTGACGATCAAAACCCACCGCAACTAATGCCCCCGTGCATATGTATTCTACCTTGCACCAAGCCCGCTGTCAAGTATGGTGCTCATCTGGATGGTTGCGCAAGTGGAATCCACCCTACTCTCGAGGACATGAAAGACCTGCATGTGCTGTATGGCCGAATGGCGGATGTGATCTTGGCCAAGGATGCACCACTCGAGGAGCTGCCCGAGTCAGGCCTCACCACCACTCCTGTTGACAAGTGCGCCGTCTGTGTGGCCCCAATTGTGGCCAGTCCCATTTGCCCGGTTATCTACCTGGAAAGCTGTATCCACTACTTTCACTACTACTGTCTCGAGGGCTGGCGCACCATCAGACTGACAGAGCTCCAGTTGTCCTGTCCACTCTGTCGAACTGTCTCGTGCCGTACACTGCTCTGGCCTCGCCTCTTTGGTAGCGCACAAGAAAAGGACCAAATGTTCCAGCTACAGAAGCGGTGCTTCGGAATGGACTTGCCACCAGAGACCATTTGGGGTGTTGCCTACTGCCGTGCTCAAGCCAGTCCTAAACTTCTCTTCAATCTCAAAGAGAAAATATTTTGTTTGCGTAACAAGCCAGAGACACCTTTGCTGGCGCTGCCACCACCACCCTCACAACCAGTCAATGCAGCACCAGAACCGTTGGCAGCGTTAGGGCCAGAACCAGTGCCACCAGCGGAACCCGGACTAGTAGCACCACCAGTGCCACCGCCACCACCACCGGTACAAGTAGCCGCCCCACCAGTGGTGCAACGTTTGTTCCATTCTTGATACACAAAGAAAGAAAATTTTTGCTGTATGTTGGTTGACGTGTTTACTAAGCCAATTTAGTTGTTATCAGTCTGAAATTATCTCCTTGGTAACATGCGACTTGAGAATGTCATTGCTATGGAAACATGATAAGTGTGCCTTTATTGACAAACGTTTTAAAGATAAGCAATATTTAATCAACAAAATAAATCAAATCTAAATCGTCATTAAACTCATTTCAAAACATTGGAATGAATCATTTTCTATTGGCAATGTCCTGATACAGTTCCTTAATCAATTCAAAATTCTTTTGATTCTTCATCATCTCTTTCCAATCTTCAGTTTGCATAACTTTCTTGCAGTTTTTGGTGACAAAATCCAAACATTTCGATTTCAAATCACTCGAATTGTGCATGTCTGCCAGCAGGAGAGTGTTGACCACTGAATCGATGCTCAACTTTGAACCGAGTGATTTTGCACAAATGTCCTTTAGGGTGTCTAGTTGATACTATTAAAAATAAAATAAAAATCAATTAAGATTGAATTTAAAAAAAACCTACCATATCCGCAGCAACAAACAAGTCGATAGCGTACTGATCGATTGAATCATAATTAGCTGTGTAAATGAAGCGAATCAATTCTTCAAACACTTCCACCTGAATGTCCGAAATGTCAACTCGATTCTGTTTACTCTCCTCTAGATCACTGTCAAACATTGCCTTAAAAACGGGCGATTGTGAAGTGAGAATATTCTTGTGTAGTTTAAATTCTCTTTTTCCAACCGCAAACACAACGTCACTGTACTTGCCACTTTCCAGAAGTGATTGATAATTTTCAAGTGTTTTCTTTTGGACAACTTGAATTGATTTGTCCGAAACTGAAATCTTTACCAATCTATCGATAATTTCCTCATTTAACAATGTTAGCTTAAATTAAAGTTTAATACACAAAAAGTTTACAATTGAATATATAAAATTTACCTCACACTTGATTGTAAGTTTACCACCTGGTAGTAATCGATTGGCCTCATCCAAAAATACAATTTCGATTGAGAAGGTACAAACCACCTTTGGTTGCAAATGGACAATTTTTGAAAATAAAAGATGTGACATTTTCTAGATAAAATTTTAATCATATATATTTTTTGCATATTCAACATACCACCAACAAAACACTCATCTCCATTTTCGTTGATTAACGCAATTCTAAACATAACATTTACATTTGTGGATGACATATTACGTAGAGAAATTGCAGTTTCATTATTGGACGAGTCACTTTTATGAACATAATATATTATCAAGAAGAAACTATGATTTCCAATTGTGATAAATCGAGTGAAATCATTTGTTGAATTTTCGTATAATGTTTTGCTTCTAAAGTTTGCAATTTCCCACAAAAATGTTGCAGAGTTGGTTTGTTGATCCATTCTTGAATGAAAACTTTTTACACGAACAAAAGTATAGATTTAAGAAATACAAAAATTACTAGATTTTTTCAACAAATGTTTTACAAACTACTTAATTTGCCAGCTAGAAAAAAGTAACCTAAACTACGACAAAAACAATGTGAGTGTATGCAATAATGGTAATGGTCCATTACTAATGGAAACAAGATTAACGCTTTTATTGATGGTAAATGCGATTAAGAACAACGTATTAATAAATGTTGTAAAGTCCAAAATGTCAAATGTAAGAGATAAGCCAAAGGTCCTACAATTAAATCTCATTTACTTATGGCAATATCATGGTAAAGTTCCTTAACCAGCTCGAAATTCTTCTGATTCTTCATCATCTTTTTCCATTTTTCAGTTTCAATTACTTTCATGTAGTTGTTCGTAACAAAGCGAATACATTTCAATTTCAATTCACTCGAATTGTGCATATCCGCAAGCAGGTTAATGTTGACCACTGAGTCAATGGTCAAATTAGTGCCAAGTAGCAATTGAGCGCAAATGTCCTTCAGGAAGTCTAGTTGATACTGAGGGGGAGATATTTATAAGTGATAAGTTTTATGGCACAAATAATGATGAAATTTACCATATCAGCAACCTCAAACAAGTCCAAAGCGTATTTATCAACTGAGTCCAAATTGGTTGTGTAGATAAATCGAACGAGTACTTCGAAAACTTCGAGTTGTATGTCTGAAATGTCAACTCGATTCTGCTTGCTCTCCTCCAGTCCACTGTCAAACATAGCCGCAAAAACTGGAGACTGTGCTGCGAGAATATTCTTGTGCAGTTTCAATTCCTTTTTGCCAATCACAAACACAACGTCGCTATACTTGCCACTTTCCAGCAATGATTGATAATTAGCAAACGTTTTTTTCTGAATAACTTCAGGAATTGATAATTTAGGCAAACGGGCTACATTGTCATCATTTAGTAAGGTCAACTGCAAAAATACGAACATTAAGACAAAATTAATACAAATCATGATATTTATACCTCACACTTGACTGTCAACTTTCCCCCTGGGAGTAATCGATTTTCTGGATTCAAAATATAATCACGACTGAGTCTGTACAAGCCTCCTTTGGTGGCAGTTTGGGTTTTGCCTGCAAAACTTGTTGAGCTTTCTATAATGAGTTCAATTAAAAATTTGTAATTAAAAATTTTATTATGACAATGTTTTTAAAGCCAAACAACATACCGCTGGCGAAACATTCTTCGTCTTTTTCGTTAATTAATGAAATTGCATACATAACATTTACATGGCAATACGGATATTGATTTAAAATCAATACAGTTTGATTGTGAAACGATTCGCCTTTAAATGTAAAATGAATTCCTAGGAAAAAACTATAATGTTTTATTTTGATGTATGTGCATTCCTTGATTGAATTTTCATATGAAGTTTTGTTTTCAAATTTTTTCAATTTCCCACACAAATGTGGCCGAGTTGGCTTGTTCCATTCTTGAATAAAACTAAAACAAAAACACAAAAAAGACTGATATATAAATAATTAAGAAACAACACAATTTTGAGATGACGCGTACAACCACATAGACGTAAATATTATAAAAAGCACTACAAATGTATGCAATAGCATGGAAACATGATAAGCGGCAAATGCTTTCTATGTTATCTAGCATTATCAGTAAAATTGGTTTGCAGTGTATTAAACCAAGCAAATACGGAGTTTAAGGGAGGTAATCGACTGCACAATTTGAAGGGAAGAGCATGCATCGAAAGCATGCAACAGGCACTCTGTTCAATGTCCCATTGGCCATGACTCATGAGCAACAGGCCTAAAGATTCTCTTTTAAAAATTATTTTGTTTACAATACAAACTATGTAGTGTAGGGGATGGCGCTGCAGTCGCCATCACCTGGACCTTTCTAGATCCTTCGAGGTAACGTCCTCTGTGGACGGACCTAGCTGTGTATATAAGCATGTGTGAGGGAGCGAGCACGCCAGTTGGAGTGTCGGCGTTGCCTCGAGTTGTTGTACATATCGTGTGTAACCAATAAAGACGATTAGAAGCAGAAGTGTGTCCTACTAGACCGTAACTGTAGTCAATAGAATGTCAAAAATTGTCAAACTTTATTTGTGGTTTTAGGTAATAGGAGATGATAGAGAATTAAATGTACTGACTGTTTATTCACCCAAACCACTTTTATCACTGTCTGTGCGCCTGTCCGCCGACAGCAGCGGCTCTGCTGCACACTATTCAGCAAGTTAAGAGATTCTGCGTATTTTCTTCCTTTGTGACCGTTTGGTTGTTGAATGAAAACGCGAAAAGGTTTGAAATTTCCCAAACAAATGTTGCTGAGTTGGTTTGTTGATCCATTCTTGATTGCCATACATTGTACATTAAAATTCTTACTAGACTTTGGCAACATGTATTCAGAATCATTTTATTTTCAGCAATAAAAAATAACTTAAACTACGACGTATAAGTATGAAATATTGCTATGGAAACAATATAAGCGCTTTTATTGATAGTAATTACAATTAAGGTCCTTAATTTAAGGACAAAGTGTCCTAATAAAAAATATATTTTATTACATAAAATTAAATATTTTTAAAGTCCAAAATGTCAAGGTAAACGATAAGATAAAAAGTCAAACAATTAAATCTCATTTACTAATAGCAATTTCATGATAAAGTTCCTTAATCAACTCAAAGTTCTTCTGACTCTTCATCATCTCTTTCCAATCTCCAGTTTCAATAACTTTCGCGTAATTCTTCGCAATAAAGCCAATACATTTCGATTTCAATTCACTCGAGTTGTGCATGTCCGCAAGTAGAAGAATGTTCACCACTGAATCGATGGTCAAATTAGTGCCAAGTGATTGAGCGCAAATGTCCTTCAGGGAGTCTAGTTGATACTGTTGGAGAGATAATGATAATAAATAATGATAAGGATAAGTTACAAAAAATAGATAATAAATCTTACCATTTCCGCAACCTTAAGCAATTCCAAAGCATATTGATCCACCGAATTCAAATTGGTTGTGTAAATGAATCGAATGAGCACTTTGAACACTTCGAGTTGTATGTCTCTAATGTCGACTCGATTGCGCTTACTCTCCTCCAGTCCACTCTCAAACATGGCCGCAAAGACTGGTGACTGTGCTGCGAGAATATTCTTGTGTAGTTTGAATTCCTTTTTGCCAATTGCAAGCACAACGTCGCTGTACTTGCCACTTTCCAGCAGCGATTGATAATTCTCAAGTGCTTTCTTCTTGATGAAATAAGTCATCTTGTCAGCAATTGATACTTTGGGCAAGCGGGAAACATTGTCATGATCTAGCAAGGTCAACTGCAAACAAACAAACAAACATTAAACAGAATATTTATACAAATCATGATATTCGATACCTCACACTTGACTTTCAGCTTTCCTCCTGGAAGTAATCGATTTGCAGGATTCAAAATATAATCACGACTTAGTCTGTACAAGCCACCTTTAATGGGATATTGGCTTTTGTCTGCAAAACTTGTTGAGCTTTCTATAATGGTTTCAATAAAGAAAATTTTAATTAAAAATTTTATCATGATAATGTCATTCAAAGTGAAACAACTTACCGCTGGCAAAACATTCTTCGCCTTTTTCGTTAATTAAACAAATTTCATACATGACATTCACAGAGCAGTGCGGATGTTGATTTAAAACTAATGCAGAATGATTGTGAAATGATTCGCCTTTGCATGTAAAATGAATTCCAAGAAAAAAACCATACTGTTTTATTTTGATGTACGTGTCTTCCTTGATTGAATTTTCATATGAAGTTTTGCTTCGAAAGTTTTCAATTTCCCACACAAATGTGGCCGAGTTGGCTTGGTCCATTTTTGAAGAACACAAAAATAAATCACAAATGGAAATGGATCGACCTGACAAACTCAAAACAAAGGCGAGCACGCGAGTCTCAACACGCACTCACAAGAAAGGGTCATACAAAGAGAGGAACGTTCACAGATGAAATGTCATACATAGACATTCACAGAGGACAGTACTGAATTTCCGCACAATGTTTTGCTATTTAAAGCAAAGCAAGATTTTGCCTTTATTTGTGGATGACCCCATAATTAGAGGAGCGAACAAACAAACTCACGCTGAGCGAGCGAAGCGAGCGAGGTGTGAGTTTGTTTGTGAGCGACGATAACATCCGAGAGAAATTGAGAGAAAACGCAATTCTTGTCCCCACAACTCCTCCGAAACCACCGTATGGATCGGCCTGAAAATTTAACACAATGTTATGGTGGTGGTGTATATGTGCATATTGAATTTTGGTTCATAGAGGTAAAAGGTCAACGGAGTATCAATTTTTTGAAAATTGGAAATTTTTGTATTGAAATGTGTACGAACCAAGTGGCTTAAGTGTGTGTGTGACTGTGTGTACAGTGTACACTGTACACACTCTGTATCGGACGCCCGCTGTGCGCAAAAGAGATGCGCAGTAACAGCACACTCAAGCGTCACCTTAAAGCGTTGTCTTTTTGGCGCTCATTGCTTTATTATTTTTATTGAAAGTAGTCACTTTTGATTTATGCTTGGGTTTTTTGCTTTACATGTCCTGGAAGTAATCTTTTCGTTGTTTATGTCTACCTATGTCTGTTGTCTGAACAAATATTTTTAAATGCTTCAAGGACAAGTGTTTCCAGTAGTGCCTGTGTACGAAAATTTGAAACATGGAGATATTTCATGTTCCCACGAGCAATTTCCATTGTCATTAGGCCATGAATTTTATATACATAAATCTCAAAGATATACTTTAGATAAGGCAGTGGTAAACATTGGTGACAAAGAGTTATCTTGAGTTGGCTTGAGTTACGTCGCTTTTAGTCGCGTAAAAAAACTATCTGACCTTGTCATTGACGACTTCTATTCCAAAGGGAGGTTTGAATTTATTGGAAATATGGATATGCACAATGATAATATGGAATACATTGACAAATAATGATCGGCCTGATTCAGAGTAATGTGTTTAATCAGAATGCAAATTTTGAAAATGTGGTAAAACTCGCTAAATATCACTGTACATATTTATAATTGGAAAATCGCTCATTAATTAGTATTTGGAATGTAAAATTGATGCTAATTCGAACAATTTTCATAGTTTTTGTGGGAAAAACATGGTCCAAATTTTGAATTGACCATCCAATGCATTAAGCAAAATTTTTATCAATATTAAGTTGATTGGCAATGATTGTTTCATTCAGACAAATAGTTTTCAATTAATCAACGCTATACGTGTATGGCTCATTTTACCAAATTTGGGCGCCTCATGTGGCTTAAATCTATATTCTGAATATCTAGGTTTTTATCTAAATCATAATTAACGCTTTATTTTCGCTTAAATGACATTTTAACATTCTGAAACATTCAAATTTTTTTAGTAATTAACGATTTTCAGAGTCTATTTTGATCTAATTCAATAAAATATAGTCATTTTAAAATAATTTCGATTATTGGTAATTCGAAAAATTTTTAGGATCTTTGGCCCCAAAATTTTCTTATTAACGAATATTTACTGTATTCTAATCGTAATTTGAAATTTATAAAAACCAAAAACAAAAATAAAAGTTGTGAATTACATCTATGTGAGATTGAAGTAATGTGATTCATGTACTCTTACCTAGCTTATCTATATCTTAAGTATATATTACGTTTCACTAACAAGAAAGTTTCATAAAATTCGTTTCATTTTACTTCAATATTTTTAATTTGATATATATTTATTATAATATTATGATTCTAAAATCGTTCGCTCCGACTTTCATGCCAATGGCATTACTTATTTATATTTATTATAACTATAATGTTTCAAAATTCCAGCTGCTAGTTAAAAAACTAGTTTATGATTGTGCAAAAAGTGGTCTTCGAAGAGTAGAGTTTAAACCGAGTAAATATTTACTGATCTTTTTTTAATTAGTAAGTTGATCTACAAAGGCGCACACGCTTTGGGTTTTTTAATTTTACTTTGTATTTTGAAATAAAATAAATGCGTTCAGTTATTATTCAAAGTCAAAATTGAAATATGAAACAGTCGTGACATTATTCAAAAAGTGACATACCGTGGTTTCTTAGTTGAAATTCCGGCCACCATGTTAGTACTACGTTTGGGATTGTGTAGAATATATCTGGCACAGTCGAGGCACTATTCAGAAAGTGATCTACCGTGGTCTTTTAGTTGAAATTCCGGGCACAAGGTTAGTACTACGTTTGGGATTGTGTAGAATATATCTGGCACAGTCGTGGCACTATTCAGAAAGTGATCTACCGTGGTCTTTTAGTTGAAATTCCGGCCACAAGGTTAGTACTACGTTTGGGATTGTGTAGAATATATCTGGCACAGTCGTGGCACTATTCAGAAAGTGATCTACCGTGGTCTTTTAGTTGAAATTCCGGCCACAAGGTTAGTACTACGTTTGGGATTGTGTAGAATATATCTGGCACAGTCGTGGCACTATTCAGAAAGTGACCTACCGTGGATTGTTAGTTGAAATTCCGGGCACAAGGTTAATACTACGTTTGGGATTGTGTAGAATATATTTGACACAGTCGAGGCACTATTCAGAAAGTTTCCTACCGTGGTCTTTTAGTTGAAATTCCGGCCACAAGGTTAGTACTACGTTTGGGATTGTGTAGAATATATCTGGCACAGTCGTGGCACTATTCAAAAAGTGACATACCGTGGTTTCTTAGTTGAAATTCCGGCCACCATGTTAGTACTACGTTTGGGATTGTGTAGAATATATCTGGCACAGTCGTGGCACTATTCAGAAAGTGACCTACCGTGGATTGTTAGTTGAAATTCCGGCCACCATGTTAGTACTACGTTTGGGATTGTGTAGAATATATCTGGCACAGTCGTGGCACTACTCAGAAAGTGACCTACCGTGGATTGTTAGTTGAAATTCCGGTCACAATGTTAGTACTACGTTTGGGATTGTGTAGAATATATTTGGCACAGTCGAGACACTATTCAGAAAGTGACCTACCGTTGATTGTTAGTTGAAATTCCGGGCACAAGGTTAATACTACGTTTGGGATTGTGTAAAATATATCTGGCACAGTCGTGGCACTATTCAGAAAGTGACCTACCGTGGATTGTTAGTTGAAATTCCGGGCACAAGGTTAATACTACGTTTGGGATTGTGTAGAATATATTTGACACAGTCGAGGCACTATTCAGAAAGTTTCCTACCGTGGTCTTTTAATTGAAATTCCGGACACAAGGTTAGTACTACGTTTGGGATTGTTTAGAATAAATTTGACACAGTCGAGGCAGTATTCAGAAAGTTTCCTACCGTGGTCTTTTAGTTGAAATTCCGGGCACAAGGTTAATACTACGTTTGGGATTGTGTAGAATATATCTGGCACAGTCGTGGCACTATTCAGAAAGTGACCTACCGTGGATTGTTAGTTGAAATTCCGGGCACAAGGTTAATACTACGTTTGGGATTGTGTAGAATATATCTGGCACAGTCGAGGCACTATTCAGAAAGTGATCTACCGTGGTCTTTTAGTTGAAATTCCGGGCACAAGGTTAGTACTACGTTTGGGATTGTGTAGAATATATCTGGCACAGTCGTGGCACTATTCAGAAAGTGATCTACCGTGGTCTTTTAGTTGAAATTCCGGGCACAAGGTTAGTACTACGTTTGGGATTGTGTAGAATATATCTGGCACAGTCGAGGCACTATTCAGAAAGTGACCTACCGTGGTTTCTTAGTTGAAATTCCGGCCACAAGGTTAGTACTACGTTTGGGATTGTGTAGAATATATCTGGCACAGTCGAGGCACTATTCAGAAAGTGACCTACCGTGGTTACTTAGTTGAAATTCCGGCCACAAGGTTAGTACTACGTTTGGGATTGTGTAGAATATATCTGGCACAGTCGAGGCACTATTCAGAAAGTTGCCTACCGTGGATTGTTAGTTGAAATTCCGGCCACAAGGTTAGTACTACGTTTGGGATTGTGTAGAATATATCTGGCACAGTCGAGGCACTATTCAGAAAGTGACCTACCGTGGTTTCTTAGTTGAAATTCCGGCCACAAGGTTAGTACTACGTTTGGGATTGTGTAGAATATATCTGGCACAGTCGAGGCACTATTCAGAAAGTGACCTACCGTGGTTACTTAGTTGAAATTCCGGCCACAAGGTTAGTACTACGTTTGGGATTGTGTAGAATATATCTGGCACAGTCGAGGCACTATTCAGAAAGTTTCCTACCGTGGTCTTTTAATTGAAATTCCGGACACAAGGTTAGTACTACGTTTGGGATTGTTTAGAATATATCTGGCACAATCGTGGCACTATTCAAAAAGTGACATACCGTGGTTTCTTAGTTGAAATTCCGGCCACCATGTTAGTACTACGTTTGGGATTGTGTAGAATATATCTGGCACAGTCGTGGCACTATTCAGAAAGTGACCTACCGTGGATTGTTAGTTGAAATTCCGGTCACAATGTTAGTACTACGTTTGGGATTGTGTAGAATATATTTGGCACAGTCGAGGCACTATTCAGAAAGTGACCTACCGTGGATTGTTAGTTGAAATTCCGGGCACAAGGTTAATACTACGTTTGGGATTGTGTAAAATATATCTGGCACAGTCGTGGCACTATTCAGAAAGTGACCTACCGTGGATTGTTAGTTGAAATTCCGGGCACAAGGTTAATACTACGTTTGGGATTGTGTAGAATATATTTGACACAGTCGAGGCACTATTCAGAAAGTTTCCTACCGTGGTCTTTTAATTGAAATTCCGGACACAAGGTTAGTACTACGTTTAGGATTGTTTAGAATAAATTTGACACAGTCGAGGCAGTATTCAGAAAGTTTCCTACCGTGGTCTTTTAGTTGAAATTCCGGGCACAAGGTTAATACTACGTTTGGGATTGTGTAGAATATATCTGGCACAGTCGTGGCACTATTCAGAAAGTGACCTACCGTGGATTGTTAGTTGAAATTCCGGGCACAAGGTTAATACTACGTTTGGGATTGTGTAGAATATATCTGGCACAGTCGAGGCACTATTCAGAAAGTGATCTACCGTGGTCTTTTAGTTGAAATTCCGGGCACAAGGTTAGTACTACGTTTGGGATTGTGTAGAATATATCTGGCACAGTCGTGGCACTATTCAAAAAGTGACATACCGTGGTTTCTTAGTTGAAATTCCGGCCACCATGTTAGTACTACGTTTGGGATTGTGTAGAATATATCTGGCACAGTCGTGGCACTATTCAGAAAGTGACCTACCGTGGATTGTTAGTTGAAATTCCGGCCACCATGTTAGTACTACGTTTGGGATTGTGTAGAATATATCTGGCACAGTCGTGGCACTACTCAGAAAGTGACCTACCGTGGATTGTTAGTTGAAATTCCGGTCACAATGTTAGTACTACGTTTGGGATTGTGTAGAATATATTTGGCACAGTCGAGACACTATTCAGAAAGTGACCTACCGTTGATTGTTAGTTGAAATTCCGGGCACAAGGTTAATACTACGTTTGGGATTGTGTAAAATATATCTGGCACAGTCGTGGCACTATTCAGAAAGTGACCTACCGTGGATTGTTAGTTGAAATTCCGGGCACAAGGTTAATACTACGTTTGGGATTGTGTAGAATATATTTGACACAGTCGAGGCACTATTCAGAAAGTTTCCTACCGTGGTCTTTTAATTGAAATTCCGGACACAAGGTTAGTACTACGTTTGGGATTGTTTAGAATAAATTTGACACAGTCGAGGCAGTATTCAGAAAGTTTCCTACCGTGGTCTTTTAGTTGAAATTCCGGGCACAAGGTTAATACTACGTTTGGGATTGTGTAGAATATATCTGGCACAGTCGTGGCACTATTCAGAAAGTGACCTACCGTGGATTGTTAGTTGAAATTCCGGGCACAAGGTTAATACTACGTTTGGGATTGTGTAGAATATATCTGGCACAGTCGAGGCACTATTCAGAAAGTGATCTACCGTGGTCTTTTAGTTGAAATTCCGGGCACAAGGTTAGTACTACGTTTGGGATTGTGTAGAATATATCTGGCACAGTCGTGGCACTATTCAGAAAGTGATCTACCGTGGTCTTTTAGTTGAAATTCCGGGCACAAGGTTAGTACTACGTTTGGGATTGTGTAGAATATATCTGGCACAGTCGAGGCACTATTCAGAAAGTGACCTACCGTGGTTTCTTAGTTGAAATTCCGGCCACAAGGTTAGTACTACGTTTGGGATTGTGTAGAATATATCTGGCACAGTCGAGGCACTATTCAGAAAGTGACCTACCGTGGTTACTTAGTTGAAATTCCGGCCACAAGGTTAGTACTACGTTTGGGATTGTGTAGAATATATCTGGCACAGTCGAGGCACTATTCAGAAAGTTGCCTACCGTGGATTGTTAGTTGAAATTCCGGCCACAAGGTTAGTACTACGTTTGGGATTGTGTAGAATATATCTGGCACAGTCGAGGCACTATTCAGAAAGTGACCTACCGTGGTTTCTTAGTTGAAATTCCGGCCACAAGGTTAGTACTACGTTTGGGATTGTGTAGAATATATCTGGCACAGTCGAGGCACTATTCAGAAAGTGACCTACCGTGGTTACTTAGTTGAAATTCCGGCCACAAGGTTAGTACTACGTTTGGGGATTGTGTAGAATATATCTGGCACAGTCGAGGCACTATTCAGAAAGTTTCCTACCGTGGTCTTTTAATTGAAATTCCGGACACAAGGTTAGTACTACGTTTGGGATTGTTTAGAATATATCTGGCACAATCGTGGCACTATTCAAAAAGTGACATACCGTGGTTTCTTAGTTGAAATTCCGGCCACCATGTTAGTACTACGTTTGGGATTGTGTAGAATATATCTGGCACAGTCGTGGCACTATTCAGAAAGTGACCTACCGTGGATTGTTAGTTGAAATTCCGGTCACAATGTTAGTACTACGTTTGGGATTGTGTAGAATATATTTGGCACAGTCGAGGCACTATTCAGAAAGTGACCTACCGTGGATTGTTAGTTGAAATTCCGGGCACAAGGTTAATACTACGTTTGGGATTGTGTAAAATATATCTGGCACAGTCGTGGCACTATTCAGAAAGTGACCTACCGTGGATTGTTAGTTGAAATTCCGGGCACAAGGTTAATACTACGTTTGGGATTGTGTAGAATATATTTGACACAGTCGAGGCACTATTCAGAAAGTTTCCTACCGTGGTCTTTTAATTGAAATTCCGGACACAAGGTTAGTACTACGTTTAGGATTGTTTAGAATAAATTTGACACAGTCGAGGCAGTATTCAGAAAGTTTCCTACCGTGGTCTTTTAGTTGAAATTCCGGGCACAAGGTTAATACTACGTTTGGGATTGTGTAGAATATATCTGGCACAGTCGTGGCACTATTCAGAAAGTGACCTACCGTGGATTGTTAGTTGAAATTCCGGGCACAAGGTTAATACTACGTTTGGGATTGTGTAGAATATATCTGGCACAGTCGAGGCACTATTCAGAAAGTGATCTACCGTGGTCTTTTAGTTGAAATTCCGGGCACAAGGTTAGTACTACGTTTGGGATTGTGTAGAATATATCTGGCACAGTCGTGGCACTATTCAGAAAGTGATCTACCGTGGTCTTTTAGTTGAAATTCCGGGCACAAGGTTAGTACTACGTTTGGGATTGTGTAGAATATATCTGGCACAGTCGAGGCACTATTCAGAAAGTGACCTACCGTGGTTACTTAGTTGAAATTCCGGCCACAAGGTTAGTACTACGTTTGGGATTGTGTAGAATATATCTGGCACAGTCGAGGCACTATTCAGAAAGTGACCTACCGTGGATTGTTAGTTGAAATTCCGGGCACAAGGTTAGTACTACGTTTGGGATTGTGTAGAATATATCTGGCACAGTCGTGGCACTATTCAGAAAGTGACCTACCGTGGATTGTTAGTTGAAATTCCGGTCACAATGTTAGTACTACGTTTGGGATTGTGTAGAATATATTTGGCACAGTCGAGGCACTATTCAGAAAGTGACCTACCGTAGATTGTTAGTTGAAATTCCGGGCACAAGGTTAATACTACGTTTGGGATTGTGTAGAATATATCTGGCACAGTCGTGGCACTATTCAGAAAGTGACCTACCGTGGATTGTTAGTTGAAATTCCGGACACAAGGTTAATACTACGTTTGGGATTGTGTAGAATATATCTGGCACAGTCGTGGCACTATTCAGAAAGTGACCTACCGTGGATTGTTAGTTGAAATTTCGGGCACAAGGTTAATACTACGTTTGGGATTGTGTAAAATATATCTGGCACAGTCGAGGCACTATTCAGAAAGTTGCCTACCGTGCTTTCTTAGTTGAAATTCCGGCCACAAGGTTAGTACTACGTTTGGGATTGTGTAGAATATATCTGGCACAGTCGAGGCACTATTCAGAAAGTGACCTACCGTGGATTGTTAGTTGAAATTCCGGGCACAAGGTTAGTACTACGTTTGGGATTGTGTAGAATATATCTGGCACAGTCGAGGCACTATTCAGAAAGTGACCTACCGTGGATTGTTAGTTGAAATTCCGGGCACAAGGTTAGTACTACGTTTGGGATTGTGTAGAATATATCTGGCACAGTCGAGGCACTATTCAGAAAGTGACCTACCGTGGTTACTTAGTTGAAATTCCGGCCACAAGGTTAGTACTACGTTTGGGATTGTGTAGAATATATCTGGCACAGTCGAAGCACTATTCAGAAAGTTGCCTACCGTGCTTTCTTAGTTGAAATTCCGGCCACAAGGTTAGTACTACGTTTGGGATTGTGTAGAATATATCTGGCACAGTCGAGGCACTATTCAGAAAGTTTCCTACCGTGGTCTTTTAATTGAAATTCCGGACACAAGGTTAGTACTACGTTTGGGATTGTGTAGAATATATCTGGCACAGTCGAAGCACTATTCAGAAAGTTGCCTACCGTGCTTTCTTAGTTGAAATTCCGGCCACAAGGTTAGTACTACGTTTGGGATTGTGTAGAATATATCTGGCACAGTCGAGGCACTATTCAGAAAGTTTCCTACCGTGGTCTTTTAATTGAAATTCCGGACACAAGGTTAGTACTACGTTTGGGATTGTGTAGAATATATCTGGCACAGTCGAGGCACTATTCAGAAAGTTTCCTACCGTGCTTTCTTAGTTGAAATTCCGGGCACAAGGTTAATACTACGTTTGGGATTGTGTAGAATATATCTGGCACAGTCGTGGCACTATTCAGAAAGTGACCTACCGTGGATTGTTAGTTGAAATTCCGGGCACAAGGTTAATACTACGTTTGGGATTGTGTAGAATATATCTGGCACAGTCGAGGCACTATTCAGAAAGTGACCTACCGTGGATTGTTAGTTGAAATTCCGGGCACAAGGTTAGTACTACGTTTGGGATTGTGTAGAATATATCTGGCACAGTCGTGGCACTATTCAGAAAGTGACCTACCGTGGATTGTTAGTTGAAATTCCGGTCACAATGTTAGTACTACGTTTGGGATTGTGTAGAATATATTTGGCACAGTCGAGGCACTATTCAGAAAGTGACCTACCGTAGATTGTTAGTTGAAATTCCGGGCACAAGGTTAATACTACGTTTGGGATTGTGTAGAATATATCTGGCACAGTCGTGGCACTATTCAGAAAGTGACCTACCGTGGATTGTTAGTTGAAATTCCGGACACAAGGTTAATACTACGTTTGGGATTGTGTAGAATATATCTGGCACAGTCGTGGCACTATTCAGAAAGTGACCTACCGTGGATTGTTAGTTGAAATTTCGGGCACAAGGTTAATACTACGTTTGGGATTGTGTAAAATATATCTGGCACAGTCGAGGCACTATTCAGAAAGTTGCCTACCGTGCTTTCTTAGTTGAAATTCCGGCCACAAGGTTAGTACTACGTTTGGGATTGTGTAGAATATATCTGGCACAGTCGAGGCACTATTCAGAAAGTGACCTACCGTGGATTGTTAGTTGAAATTCCGGGCACAAGGTTAGTACTACGTTTGGGATTGTGTAGAATATATCTGGCACAGTCGAGGCACTATTCAGAAAGTGACCTACCGTGGATTGTTAGTTGAAATTCCGGGCACAAGGTTAGTACTACGTTTGGGATTGTGTAGAATATATCTGGCACAGTCGAGGCACTATTCAGAAAGTGACCTACCGTGGTTACTTAGTTGAAATTCCGGCCACAAGGTTAGTACTACGTTTGGGATTGTGTAGAATATATCTGGCACAGTCGAAGCACTATTCAGAAAGTTGCCTACCGTGCTTTCTTAGTTGAAATTCCGGCCACAAGGTTAGTACTACGTTTGGGATTGTGTAGAATATATCTGGCACAGTCGAGGCACTATTCAGAAAGTTTCCTACCGTGGTCTTTTAATTGAAATTCCGGACACAAGGTTAGTACTACGTTTGGGATTGTGTAGAATATATCTGGCACAGTCGAAGCACTATTCAGAAAGTTGCCTACCGTGCTTTCTTAGTTGAAATTCCGGCCACAAGGTTAGTACTACGTTTGGGATTGTGTAGAATATATCTGGCACAGTCGAGGCACTATTCAGAAAGTTTCCTACCGTGGTCTTTTAATTGAAATTCCGGACACAAGGTTAGTACTACGTTTGGGATTGTGTAGAATATATCTGGCACAGTCGAGGCACTATTCAGAAAGTTTCCTACCGTGCTTTCTTAGTTGAAATTCCGGGCACAAGGTTAATACTACGTTTGGGATTGTGTAGAATATATCTGGCACAGTCGTGGCACTATTCAGAAAGTGACCTACCGTGGATTGTTAGTTGAAATTCCGGGCACAAGGTTAATACTACGTTTGGGATTGTGTAGAATATATCTGGCACAGTCGAGGCACTATTCAGAAAGTGATCTACCGTGGTCTTTTAGTTGAAATTCCGGGCACAAGGTTAGTACTACGTTTGGGATTGTGTAGAATATATCTGGCACAGTCGAAGCACTATTCAGAAAGTTGCCTACCGTGCTTTCTTAGTTGAAATTCCGGCCACAAGGTTAGTACTACGTTTGGGATTGTGTAGAATATATTTGGCACAGTCGAGGCACTATTCAGAAAGTGACCTACCGTAGATTGTTAGTTGAAATTCCGGGCACAAGGTTAATACTACGTTTGGGATTGTGTAGAATATATCTGGCACAGTCGTGGCACTATTCAGAAAGTGACCTACCGTGGATTGTTAGTTGAAATTCCGGACACAAGGTTAATACTACGTTTGGGATTGTGTAGAATATATCTGGCACAGTCGTGGCACTATTCAGAAAGTGACCTACCGTGGATTGTTAGTTGAAATTTCGGGCACAAGGTTAATACTACGTTTGGGATTGTGTAAAATATATCTGGCACAGTCGAGGCACTATTCAGAAAGTTGCCTACCGTGCTTTCTTAGTTGAAATTCCGGCCACAAGGTTAGTACTACGTTTGGGATTGTGTAGAATATATCTGGCACAGTCGAGGCACTATTCAGAAAGTGACCTACCGTGGATTGTTAGTTGAAATTCCGGGCACAAGGTTAGTACTACGTTTGGGATTGTGTAGAATATATCTGGCACAGTCGAGGCACTATTCAGAAAGTGACCTACCGTGGATTGTTAGTTGAAATTCCGGGCACAAGGTTAGTACTACGTTTGGGATTGTGTAGAATATATCTGGCACAGTCGAGGCACTATTCAGAAAGTGACCTACCGTGGTTACTTAGTTGAAATTCCGGCCACAAGGTTAGTACTACGTTTGGGATTGTGTAGAATATATCTGGCACAGTCGAAGCACTATTCAGAAAGTTGCCTACCGTGCTTTCTTAGTTGAAATTCCGGCCACAAGGTTAGTACTACGTTTGGGATTGTGTAGAATATATCTGGCACAGTCGAGGCACTATTCAGAAAGTTTCCTACCGTGGTCTTTTAATTGAAATTCCGGACACAAGGTTAGTACTACGTTTGGGATTGTGTAGAATATATCTGGCACAGTCGAAGCACTATTCAGAAAGTTGCCTACCGTGCTTTCTTAGTTGAAATTCCGGCCACAAGGTTAGTACTACGTTTGGGATTGTGTAGAATATATCTGGCACAGTCGAGGCACTATTCAGAAAGTTTCCTACCGTGGTCTTTTAATTGAAATTCCGGACACAAGGTTAGTACTACGTTTGGGATTGTGTAGAATATATCTGGCACAGTCGAGGCACTATTCAGAAAGTTTCCTACCGTGGTCTTTTAATTGAAATTCCGGACACAAGGTTAGTACTACGTTTGGGATTGTGTAGAATATATCTGGCACAGTCGAAGCACTATTCAGAAAGTTGCCTACCGTGCTTTCTTAGTTGAAATTCCGGGCACAAGGTTAATACTACGTTTGGGATTGTGTAGAATATATCTGGCACAGTCGTGGCACTATTCAGAAAGTGACCTACCGTGGATTGTTAGTTGAAATTCCGGGCACAAGGTTAATACTACGTTTGGGATTGTGTAGAATATATCTGGCACAGTCGAGGCACTATTCAGAAAGTGATCTACCGTGGTCTTTTAGTTGAAATTCCGGGCACAAGGTTAGTACTACGTTTGGGATTGTGTAGAATATATCTGGCACAGTCGAAGCACTATTCAGAAAGTTGCCTACCGTGCTTTCTTAGTTGAAATTCCGGCCACAAGGTTAGTACTACGTTTGGGATTGTGTAGAATATATCTGGCACAGTCGAGGCACTATTCAGAAAGTTTCCTACCGTGGTCTTTTAATTGAAATTCCGGACACAAGGTTAGTACTACGTTTGGGATTGTTTAGAATATATCTGGCACAATCGTGGCACTATTCAAAAAGTGACATACCGTGGTTTCTTAGTTGAAATTCCGGCCACCATGTTAGTACTACGTTTGGGATTGTGTAGAATATATCTGGCACAGTCGTGGCACTATTCAGAAAGTGACCTACCGTGGATTGTTAGTTGAAATTCCGGTCACAATGTTAGTACTACGTTTGGGATTGTGTAGAATATATTTGGCACAGTCGAGGCACTATTCAGAAAGTGACCTACCGTGGATTGTTAGTTGAAATTCCGGGCACAAGGTTAATACTACGTTTGGGATTGTGTAAAATATATCTGGCACAGTCGTGGCACTATTCAGAAAGTGACCTACCGTGGATTGTTAGTTGAAATTCCGGGCACAAGGTTAATACTACGTTTGGGATTGTGTAGAATATATTTGACACAGTCGAGGCACTATTCAGAAAGTTTCCTACCGTAGTCTTTTAATTGAAATTCCGGACACAAGGTTAGTACTACGTTTAGGATTGTTTAGAATAAATTTGACACAGTCGAGGCAGTATTCAGAAAGTTTCCTACCGTGGTCTTTTAGTTGAAATTCCGGGCACAAGGTTAATACTACGTTTGGGATTGTGTAGAATATATCTGGCACAGTCGTGGCACTATTCAGAAAGTGACCTACCGTGGATTGTTAGTTGAAATTCCGGGCACAAGGTTAATACTACGTTTGGGATTGTGTAGAATATATCTGGCACAGTCGAGGCACTATTCAGAAAGTGATCTACCGTGGTCTTTTAGTTGAAATTCCGGGCACAAGGTTAGTACTACGTTTGGGATTGTGTAGAATATATCTGGCACAGTCGTGGCACTATTCAGAAAGTGATCTACCGTGGTCTTTTAGTTGAAATTCCGGGCACAAGGTTAGTACTACGTTTGGGATTGTGTAGAATATATCTGGCACAGTCGAGGCACTATTCAGAAAGTGACCTACCGTGGTTACTTAGTTGAAATTCCGGCCACAAGGTTAGTACTACGTTTGGGATTGTGTAGAATATATCTGGCACAGTCGAGGCACTATTCAGAAAGTGACCTACCGTGGATTGTTAGTTGAAATTCCGGGCACAAGGTTAGTACTACGTTTGGGATTGTGTAGAATATATCTGGCACAGTCGTGGCACTATTCAGAAAGTGACCTACCGTGGATTGTTAGTTGAAATTCCGGTCACGATGTTAGTACTACGTTTGGGATTGTGTAGAATATATTTGGCACAGTCGAGGCACTATTCAGAAAGTGACCTACCGTAGATTGTTAGTTGAAATTCCGGGCACAAGGTTAATACTACGTTTGGGATTGTGTAGAATATATCTGGCACAGTCGTGGCACTATTCAGAAAGTGACCTACCGTGGATTGTTAGTTGAAATTCCGGACACAAGGTTAATACTACGTTTGGGATTGTGTAGAATATATCTGGCACAGTCGTGGCACTATTCAGAAAGTGACCTACCGTGGATTGTTAGTTGAAATTTCGGGCACAAGGTTAATACTACGTTTGGGATTGTGTAAAATATATCTGGCACAGTCGAGGCACTATTCAGAAAGTTGCCTACCGTGCTTTCTTAGTTGAAATTCCGGCCACAAGGTTAGTACTACGTTTGGGATTGTGTAGAATATATCTGGCACAGTCGAGGCACTATTCAGAAAGTGACCTACCGTGGATTGTTAGTTGAAATTCCGGGCACAAGGTTAGTACTACGTTTGGGATTGTGTAGAATATATCTGGCACAGTCGAGGCACTATTCAGAAAGTGACCTACCGTGGATTGTTAGTTGAAATTCCGGGCACAAGGTTAGTACTACGTTTGGGATTGTGTAGAATATATCTGGCACAGTCGAGGCACTATTCAGAAAGTGACCTACCGTGGTTACTTAGTTGAAATTCCGGCCACAAGGTTAGTACTACGTTTGGGATTGTGTAGAATATATCTGGCACAGTCGAAGCACTATTCAGAAAGTTGCCTACCGTGCTTTCTTAGTTGAAATTCCGGCCACAAGGTTAGTACTACGTTACACAAAACAGTTCCCGTACTCATTCATTCTATAGTCAGTACACCAATTCTACACCTACTCTGCCCCTGTCTAGAATCTTCATCATCTTGACTAGGATAGACACCACCGTACCGATGCCTTTCTACCTTCATCTCCAAGCCTCAATGTCAACCCCGATCCATCTCTTCAAAACTCTCTAGAATAGTCCTGACTTTCCCCATTCTCTCTTTTATTTTTCTTCTGTACTATTTTTTCAACAATAAAACTATTCTACAATCAGTTGATCGTGTACCTTGCTTGTGGGTAGAAACATGATAATATTACATATACATAGAATGTACTTAGCAAATAGTTTGAACAATTTGATTTTTAAAAATAAACACAATTTTTTCAATTTAAATAAGCACAATAAAATATCACATTTAACATATCAAAGATATTTAGCATTCTTTTTTCGAATTCTTATGCTGGAAAGTTGAACATTATCTGGAGCAAGATTTTGATCTTTGTTTACAATATTTCTGACTTCGCCTAAAACTTTATCTATTTGAAACTGAGACTTTTGACTAATAATTACACAGTTTTCAACAAAATTGTATCTATCACAGAATTGGTCGTGAGAATCGTTATTTTCGTCTGACACAATCTGATTCTTTGGATTCGGTGCTTTCTTGTAACTTTTCTTCTTTGGTTTCTTATTTAATGGCATTTTTATATTGTTTGCTTTTGAAATCAGTTTCTTTGCTTCTTCACCAATACTCAATTCAAGCCCATTCAAACACTCCTCAAGTTTACGACGCTTAATTGTCACTGGAACATAGGTTTTATTGTAGGTCTATACATTCGTTTTTCTTATCTAAAAATTAATTAATATGAGATAAAAGAGATACCTTCTTGTCAAATGTTGATCTTATTTCAATTTTACAAGCAGTAACCCTTTCTAAGTTCAAATCAGAATAGTTCGCATACTTGTCCCCTAACTGCTTGCTGTACCAACCAAACAGTTTCGGTTTCCGCTGAAGTAAGTGGACTAAACTTGTCGAAGATATCTGGACATTCATTACATTTGGATTCTATTTCTTTTAGTCCACTGTTGTCTATCAAGAATTTGTCCAATTAACGTGCCACCTTCTGAGCTGCAACTTTCTGGTCTTCTTTTGTGTTGTCTTCAGCAAATCTCACGTAGTTTTCAGTCTTATAATATTTTTCGTTGTTCAGTAAAAGTTACTCTGTTCTTCTAAAGTTTGTAAATGAACGATACAGTGTCGCTGTAGAATTCAAAGTTAAAATTGATTGCATGTCGTAGACGATTCACATAGTCTGTGTCTTCTACTTGCGATTTTAATTTGGACAGTCTCGATTCTGAGTCGTTGTCTTTGTTTTCTTCGTTCTTGTTGCCACATTCTTGTCAATTTGCACCTCTTTGATGAACCATCAAGATAGAAGTAGGGATAATTATTTGTAATTATCCACATACCCTATCGGATGTGATGTGGAAGTGTGGGAGAGTGAACTCCAGTTAGCAACTTGAAGAGGATCCTTCGGTGCTTCGCCAAACCTGACCAGAATTTGCTTGAGTTGACCGATGAATTTGTCCAATTCTTTGTTCAATGATTGGATCACCTTGGCAACTAAGTGAATCTCATGTGGCACAAAGAAAACATGAATCACATTGGGGAGTTGTTCAGCCAGCAGTTCACCACAAGTTCTAATCGCCGGCTCCAAGTCAGTTGATGAAACACAAGATAATTCAATACACAAACAAAGAGATCCACAAAGATGATCACTTCGAGTCCACACGGACCACAGATTCGCAGGAATCACAAAGAACAAAGAGATCCACAAAGATGATCGCTTCGAGTCCACAAGGACCACTGATTCGCATGAATCACAGATACACAAGTATCACTTGAGCTCGATGTTTATTCAACAAGACGAGATAACAAAGTGCGGTCAGAGCAAGTGCTTATATACAGCATAGAACATTCGAGAAGCGTCAGGAAAAGTTTGCTTCTAGATAATTCTACATGTTTCTACTTTTGCAATCTCGAATGTTCTCGATCTTTCTATACATTACAAGTTTGTTCTAAATGTTCTAGAATGTTCTCGACTGTACAGGAAAATTCCAGACAAACCGAATCACATATCTCAACATCAGTAACTAACACTTTGAGTTGTTCCTTTTCAATTCCGTACTTGTCCAATAGTTGAACAATTTCATTTTTGGTAGCTTTTCCAGTTTTAGAGTTGACTGGTTTCACTACCATCGGAATAATGTTCATCGAACCGTCCAGCACACCCATGACAACTGCGACCAAACTCCTACTATCCGACGAGCCATCGATTGATAATCACAGATGTTTACCTTTAAAGTACTCAGACCTTCTTTCAATTACAAATACAAATAGGTTTGGAATTAATTTTCAAATGAATCTAAACTATTATAATTATCACTTACTGTTTTTCAATTGTAGAATGCCAACTTTAAGGACCTGAGAAGGCGAGATAGAATGGCCTAAGATTGGTTTGAGAAGGTCATCGCACGAGGTGTCAGCCGAATTGAGTGATTCCAATGAAGCAGAATCTTAGCAGCTTGAACTGATTTGTCAACACCAACTTTCCTATGATCCCCATGTACCTCAGCCAACTTCAATTTGGGCGGTGTAAGGAGTCCATCGTTGACAACAACTTGTTTAGAACTCTTTTCGACCGCATCACTGTGTCGTTTCCATTTTTCAAAGTGTCGCTTTACTGTCCATCTCAACTTGGATGGATCACTCGGCAGAAACAATTCCTCGCAGAAGCACATGAGATCACCATTTTCGTTCTTGTTCAACGGACTAATTCCATTCTTGTCCTCATATCGCCCAAATCGCCAAAAATTCTTCTTTTCGTGACTCATTAGTCGCTTTCCGTTTGGGCAAATCCGAATCAGAATGACAATCCGTGTGATGTTTCGATAGTAATGTTAACTGGGCAACTTTAAAGCTAACATTCTCACAAAAATTACAACAAACATCAATGTCTTGTCTTCCAAGATAATCATATTTATCTAAAAATAGCCTCATTCTACGACGTTCACTTATTGACAAAATTTGCTTCTCGAAAATGACGATAAAAATAAATGAGTCGACTTTGAAATGTGTCTCTCGAGGCTCCACTTGGAGCGCTTAATGTTTTGTTCGCATGAAATACACTGAACATGAGAGTTGTGGGTCTTAGTGAAAGTGTGCTGGTTTTACTGAAGAAAATCGTCACCACTTTCTCTCAAACTATTTATTACTCGAGGAGTCAACTTGACTGGTACGATGTTAATCGGAGAAAGATTCATTTTGATTTCACTATTCAACGAGAAGCTGATATTGGAGAGAACAGAATTGATTCGATGTTATTGTTAGTGCACGAAACGGAACAAATCGCAGGAAATGAGTGAAAGTAAGAGTTTACTCAAATTGGGACAACCAAACAAATATCAGGCAGCAATATTGAGACGAGTTAAGTGAGCTAGCAAATCCCGTCAGTGAGACAGTGATCGGTGGACCCGTCCTTAACGATCGTGATACCTCTCACCACTGAGTCTTGTTTGTTGTCACTACCATTGCTGATGACCGGTGACACTGGTGAAGCTTTTGAAGTTGGTATTTTTGCATTGAGAGGAACGGAGTCGTAAGGAGATTTACTGTGATGTCTCGAGGTGGGCAAAAAGTCTTTTTTGTCACTGGTGAATTGTTCATTACATTTTATGCATTTATATTGAGTTTGTCTGCGTTCCTGTTTCTTTAACTTTGGTACAATTTTAATGACACTGAAATAGTAACAAGATGAGGGACCCTCACATTCTCTACATTTGAAAAAGTAGAAATAGTTGACATGTTCGTTTGATGGTTCAGGACTGGGGTTAGAGAGATTGGCGTTGTGATTATTGTTGACTATACGATTGATTGATCTAGTAGGAGCCATAGTTTACTGTTCTCCACTTGACATAGCGCCCAAGTTCTGGAAATTTGTGGTCGAAGGTAGAATGATCTGTATTTGGACGACCTTTTCGAGTGAAATTTGCACAACAAAGAGTATCAGAGGTACAACTTACCATCGAGTGGCCGGTTTGATTGCACTTGCCACAGATTTAAACTTTAATTTTTTGTTGTTTTCTTAAACAGTTTTCCTTTTTTGTGGCCTGAAATAAGGCAAGAAGTACATTGCGGGGCGTCGAGACATTCGACCACTCTGCAGGCTGTCCAATTCGAGAGAAGCAATTTCTCCCCTTTGAATTTCCTAAAACCTCGTAGGAATTGTGATTGTAGTCCTTGTTGTTCAATTCGATTTTTCGGAGGAGTCTACATTGTGAGAATTCTTCACTGAGAGTCTTCGACATTTGTCGTGTCACTAGTGTGATGTGTCTAATCCGACTAAACACGCTTTTTGTGTCCGATACGATGTGTCGACGAACGTCGTACACTCCAACCGTCCAGTGTATTAGCAATTCAGTAGAATCGAGAAAAGTTTATGAGTAACTAAGGCTTCAAATTTGAAATTGGAAGATTTAATTGGAATCAAATCAAGATGAAGATGATGTGTCTGTTTTATCTGTGAGATTTTTTATGGACAAGATTTCGTTTGATTTTGTATTCTTGATCTCTGCTCGAGCTGCTTCTATGTGCCTGTTCTTGATCACGAACATTAAGTAACGCCCATCCGAGGAGTGTGCAATCTGATTGGATAACGCGTCATGCACACTTGTTGTCTTGACTTTATATATAGTCAATGACTAATATAGTATATGACGGAGGCGAGCAGTGCAGTGGAAAGATGACGCACACGTCGAGGAAGACAAGGTCAACGACGAGGGGGAGAGCGAGAGGCACGATGATGAGGCAGCTTGGAACGGAGAGTACTAAAAAACTATTGCCTTGACCAATTGATCCAAGAATCATCCGCACACCAATACAATACAAAAAAATTACAATCATTGAAAGTTACATAAATCAAAGATACCGATGAGTCAGTCATAGGATGATAAGAGATATCTTGCATGGACAATGCCGAATAATCAAATCTGCAATATGAGCTTGGCTAAAAAAGTTGTCCGATTTAGAGGACATTTTTGTGATTAGTTTTCACTTACATCCTAACTAGAAAGACTCGATAAACCATTCAAAGTTGAGGAAGAAGGTTTTGAAGGCAACTTTGATTTAAAATCATGTGGAGAAAATTATTCCTTGATAATGTTTTGTTTGAAGTTTAATTGAATGATTATTGGAAAATTTATTTTCAAAATAATTTATTTTAAAGTTTTAAAGTTCCGAGTAAGTGCAACTGAGTCAATGTTTAAAGGGACAAACTATTCGACTTTTGGCCAAAACAACAAATAAAAAAATTTAAATGACAAATGATTTTATGAGTTCAGTTTGTGTGTCTGAATGGCCTTGTGACTTGTTGGTGGTTGGCAGACAAAGGAATTGGTTCATAGAAGAAGGAGAGAATGAGGTTTCGCTTGAGATTTGCAATTGAAAATGAAATCTCTTGCTCGAAAAAAACAAACTTTAATAAAGTCTGTTGACTGCTCCCTAAATGGTGAGTTACAATAAGACACAGTGAGTGTTGATTAATTAAGTGAAAGTGAAGAATGTTGAGTAAAATTGTTCTGGAAAAGTATTATAATTCTAGTCAACCTCAAAGTTCTAGTCCTCAAAAGTAGCACACTATCTTAAAGCAAGTGTTAGAGAAACCACTCGAGCAGTGATGCAGATGTTCTGTTAAAAGCATGTATATCGAATAAATAAAGTCGCACATTTGGTCTATTAAAACACAATATCTTTTACATTTGTCCTTCCTAGACAATAAAGTATTTCTAGTATATTTGTCTGTTTTGTCTATTTGTGGATCTAATGTGGTGAGATAAAGACAAACATGAAGAAATTTGAACTAATCGAAACAAATCAAGACCAAAACAAAACAAGAAATTTAAATACAGAAAAAAGTCAATGCGAGTGGAATTTTTATTGTAAACTCAAAATAAACAGCAATAAAAAGGCATTGTGCTTTGTAATATTTATATACTAGTTAATAGATTAAGAGTAGGATGAGAAAAGTGACATTAATAAAAGCCCAAATTGACAAACAAATTTAAAGTGCAGGCTTTACAAAAGAATCTTAGTTTGCTCGTATGGTTAGATAGACAAATAAACTGCACAAATCAAGTGTGATTACACAAATTGAACTTTGATCGGTGTACAAGATATGACAAGAATATGTCATTGACCAATCAACAGTTTATTAACCACCACGCATGCGTGCAAAGGCCTGAATGGTAAGAATGGAGGGAATATATGGTAGACTGAAGATGCAGTCCTCGAGAGTTACGTTCGGCGCAAGTTTGCGTCCTTCATAAATAAGATCAATACGGAGCCTCTCATCAACGGCGTACTTTGTTTTGATCATTTGACACACATCTTCGACTTTCTCTTTCGGATCAGCGTTGTGCTCAAATGTGTGTGTGCGAAAGACAATGTTGATAACCTTACAACAAGTTTGAGCAACATTCCTCTCAAGAAGGAGAACAGTGCTGGCATTGATGCCATAGTGACAACATGATAGATCATCGTGAAGGCTCTGTCCATTTAAGAGCAGTCGTTGAACATTTGCAGGCATATTGTTTTTGGATTGTATCATTGTTTTGATTTGCTTGATAGTATCAAACTCGAGATCCACCATCAGCCCAATCCACGAATCACCTGGCGAACGAATCATAATCTTTACACAATCATGAACATGCACAGTCGAATTGTGCTTAATGTTGTGTGTGCTGAGCAATTCATCGTCTTCAAGCTGACGACCCTTGTAGCGTAACAATTTTACTTTGTTGCTGCTGCTGCCCTCCTTCCCTGAGATCTTGAGACGCTTCTTCAGTTGACCGACCTTTGTAGATGATTCTACTTCATGATGATTCTCCACCCCTTCTGGAGATTTCACCTTAATCGTAATTTTGTCACTCATTTTGAGAAAGAAGAAGATTAGGATGAAGACGAAAAAGAAGAAAAAGTGAGCAGATTCAATAAGAAATCACTTTATTGTAACAAAAGAAGCTGAGAGAGACAAAATTCTGGTTGAGGGAAACGAAATTTTGTATTTAAAAAAGTAAATTGATAGTTCAGAAATTGTACCCACGTCTACAACAAAAGCAACTACAGTCAGGAAAGATGCTAATTGCTGTTCCAATTGAAACGAAAAGAATTTCAGTCAAATAATTTCGGAATCGAGCGAGAAAGTGCCTTTGTTATGCCTTTGTCACTCTGGCCAGTGTTTACTACTCAACTCTAAAGTGCACTCGTGTTACACAGTGTAGGTTGCATGTATTGTGTACTGCAGTACTGCATGAAACTACACTGTAGTTACTACTCGTATATTACTTACGAATACAGTTTGCCGTTTGTTTACATTTGTAAGCATGTTTATGAATCACAAATTATGATCAACCGCTGTACTCGACTGTTTTCTACAACGAGGGAACTGTACCCGGATACTTTCTCTAGATGTATCTTTGTCTCTTTGAAACCTATTTCTTCAACCCAAACTCGAGTGAATTAAAAATTCTGATATTGAGGGTTGCTTTTTATAAAGGTAACTATGAGATTTATTATTGATTTATGTATTTATTATTATTATTATTATTATTACAGAACAAGAAGTACTTTGATCTAGTATGATGGCATGAACGTCTAATATCAATCATCAATAAGCGGGAATTGTCAAACGCCTTGCACCACTTTCACTAGTAGAATATCGCTACGTGCTGTTATTATTGCTACAATTTACATATCGTTTGGGTATGTTTTGATTACTGTTGGACTGGTCGATCGGAAAATGCTCACTATACAGCAAGGAGCCATGCTGTCCAATGTCACGATTACAGAAATATTTTCATTAATTAAGGTATGTATGACGTACTATGGTGATAGTTGATTAATGATTTTCTTGATTTTTTTCAGATCTGCCCGTGACCGCGATAACCGAACTGGTGCCGAACAAAAGTATTTAGTTTTCTTGTGACAGCGAAATTTACCTGTAGTACTGTAGAATATTTTTATGTTCAAATTATATTTGATTGTACAAAACCAATAATATTTTGTTGTCCGTTGTAAGACTGTGATGGTCTTTTTCTTTGTAATTGCCACCAATCTTCTATGCTATCGTTGTCTACTGGTTATCTTACTGAATTGGATTGAGATACGAAGTAATACTGCCTATCTATGGTTACATTGATTCGTCAATCAATGTGTGAAGCAATATGGACCAGATAGATCGATTACGTGAATGTGGGGACCAAAATGACCGACAGATATGGGAAAGCGCCGTTATAATCATCACTTCAACATAACCTAATCGTCACTCCTCCGCATATGATGATTATTGTCAATGTAGTATATATTGTAATTGATTTACAGCAATGTAATTGTAAAACATCAGTGTAACAAACTGGTTCTTTCTGACTGTTTGCTGAGACAAAAAAAATAAACTATTCGTTGGTGCCGGACATTCTCTCTCTCTCTCTCTCTCTCTCTCTCTCTCTCTCTCTACTTTTCTACCCATAGCGTACATTTGTCTCTACATTGCTGATTTCTGGTCTGATCAACCGTAAATCGACTCACATTGGTGTTTGGGGTTCAATCTTTAATGCAAGTTAGTGTTCCACCAGCATTCCATCGTATTTTGTAAATCAAACTTATTCCTTCTGATTGAGCTAACAAATGTACTACGAAATTGGAATTAAACGAATTTATAAGAGTGTATGCCCGAATTGTATTGTATGTTTGAATGTTTTAGTGGAAAATTTTTTATTTAAGCATTTGTAATAAACCAAATTAATTCGACTCTATTCAATTCAATTCTCTTGTTTTTATTGGACGTATAGATATGGTTGGAGCTAAATGCACAACTGTATTTTCATTTTCGCATTGTAATCAGACTATTTGGTAATAAAATTTGGGGGTTTTGTTTTTCAGTCCTGTAATTGTGTTTAGAAATCTTCATTTAAACTTTTTTAGTCATCAAATTTTAAAACGGTTTGAATGCGAGTATACGAGTATAGTAACTGTTCGCCAAATAGTTGTTGTTGAGTGTCCCGAAATGTGTCCCGCTGGAGGTAGACATTTCAGTGCATATAGTCGACACAATATACACAATAGTTAACACAAAAACAAAGAGTTACCCAGACTGAGTGAGCAGGCACACACGGTTGGCACTTCTGTTGACAGTGAGGTTTTCCCTTTTTTGTTTTGTATACAAAATTTCAATTTGTATTCAATTTCTCAAAATGAATCCACCTGATCAGCTATCTAACCTGCGAAATGCACTGAAGAATGTCAAAATACCAAATCGTGACAATGTCTCATACGAATGTGCCTTGTCCCATACTGACGACGTAAGTGCAGTTAGGTCTTGTGGGTTGGGATAATAATTCTTTCATATTATTAGATTTCTGAAGATGGTCTTTACGTATGTATGAGTAGTGGTAATGGTAATGGTGATTGTTTTTCGCTCGATTTTGCACGAATACATCATAGTGAAGGTAATGGAAATCTGTTTGCTCGAGTCCGTCGTACTGCTAACGAGAAAATAACCAAACTGGGTCTGAATGTAAATGGTGGATTTAGCCTGAATCACCCTGGCGTTTTGTTTCAAGAGACCTTCACTGTGGCGCTGATGACGACTGAAGATGTGGGTTATCACCAATTTTCGCTCGGCTTTTTTGAAGGACAATTTGCTGCCGGAGGAGTTTGCGACTGTGGATACTTTCACCAACTGGATATCGAAGTCTTTTGTTGCTAAGTTCCCTTCCTGGACTGAAGACGACCTCAAGGAGTCCGTGTAAGTTAATCGATTATAGTATAATTTAGTGCCCAATCACTCGACCATCGAAATTCTGCTTTGGAAGCATCACTGTTGAGATTGGTGTTTTTCTATGCGTTGAGTCATTGTGGTTCCTCACTTTAAGCACATTACTGGACCGATTACGTGATGATTCATTCGTGTTGGGAGGTTTCAGTTTAGGATTCGTTTATAGTTGCGTATTCTTCTACCTTTTCTGTGGTGCTGCTAGTGGAGAACGAAGTAGAAAACTCTGGCTGGTAAGAATACAAATACACGAGGAGTAGAGTGGAGTGAAATAAGAGCACTTACCGTGAGTGGCATTCTGGTGTCATTGTTGTATACAGCAATTTCTGTTTGATGATGTGATGTCGTGTAATGGACAATTTCATTTTGGTTTGCTCAATCTTCGTAAAACCAAGGGTGTTTGTGGATTCGTTTGATGTGAAATCTTGGCTGATGAGCGCGTGCTACTACACGGGTGTGTCCAGCTAGAACGATCGTTTGTGAATGTGTAGTGTAAGGAGATAAACGAGTTAGACAGAAAAAGCAGTTTTCGTAATGTCAAACTCACTCACTAAGTGTCACTGGGCGTCATGTGTGGTGGCTCCAAATTGGCATGCGCACTAGAGAGAAAAAAAATTTGTTTACTTTTTCGTACTATAGTTAAAACCATTTTTGGCGGAGCGAATGCATATAAAATGTTACAAATTATTATCACTTTTTCAAATCGAGTCCAAGGTAGTACTCACTATGCCATTCCTTATCAAACCCACTGTGATCGAAACTCAGGACCCAAAAGTGAGATTTTTCTCTATTTTGAAGAACAAAATCAATTGCATTTTCTTTAAGAGTTTCTTTGTCAATTCCAAAGCTGCTGCTAAAATGATAGAAAGTACATGTCAAATGGTTCGCATTCGTCGATATCTAAAGTGGAAATAAAAGATCAGTCTCGATGTCCATTTTTGTTGCTTTGTATCTGGCACCAACCACACACGATACTTCTATTACAGTGCGCTCGAGAGTTGAGTTGTATTTATAAACCCAGAATCTGACCATTAAATCTACTTTCTTGGCTTGGGGGCATAGGCGCTTTCGAACTCGTGTGCTTTTGCTGGTCTTGGTTTTTTCTTTGTGTTGAGTGAAGTTTGAGATGATTTGCGTTGAGTGTTTTTGGTTATCAAGGTGAAAGCGATGTTACAACCAGTTCAACATGGCATGGAAGCGACGTTGGAGCTGCTAAAGATTTGGGAAGCGCTTCTGGACTGCGTACTTGATTTGAATTCCGGTTGATTGGTGGTCCTTGGCGATTGACCGTGACCATGACCATGATCTCTTACTGTTGGCCGACGATGTTGCCGATGATGATGACCTCCAAAGGCTTATTCACCTGACGAATAACTTCTACCAAACGGTTGGTCTGAGTGCATATTCTAGCAAGTCAATGACTATTGGAAATGTTCTACTACTACGAATTGGAGAATCGACCATTAACAGGGACTAGAAGTTGACCTACCTGAACCTAGTGGCCATCGATGAAGAAAACAGAACAGAATGACACAATCGACAATCGCACCTCTGCTCGATAAACTGCGACGACCATGTCTGCGTCCAAACCAAAATTGTACATGCTGCGAGTTCATTTGATCCCAAAGTATATTCACCGAATGTTCCACGAGGACTTTACGGCCACCATTCCGAAGGATATAGACCAGGCGGTAGGTAATTGTGCTAAAGCCTTTATCCACTTGTCAGATTCAGTTGCCAGTGTGATGTTGCATTTTTCCATCAAGGATAGTGGCTTGGTCTTCCTGAGTTTCGATTTTTTCATACAAGCGATTCACATGGCTGAAGGATTCGGAATCGTGGTTAATGAGGGACATGGCTTTCTTGTCGACTGTTTGTAAGCTATTTGAGGATGCTGGGAAACTCGATCGGAACTTCTGGTTACGAGTCTACTTGTCTACTGTCATCGGAAGTGTTTTACCAAGATTGAAACATTACAGCACATCTACAGAGTGAATGGGGAAACATGAATGGCAAGTACCACCGCCGACCCAATCTTGCCAAGACCATCTTGAAGCCAACTGGTAGACTGTCTATAAGAATTTTAGTGTCAGAATTCGAACAGGAGAAAAGTTTGTTCCAGACCTTGTAGTGATCGGTCAAAATAGCAAAACTCCCCCGCATTGCAACGAGGTAGTAAGGCAGCGATTCTACTGACCGGATTGGAAGAATGATAGAATGTTTCACCTGAAGAGATGCGTCCAGTGTAAAGAGAAGAAAGTTGACATTAAACCGAATCGGGAAGAGTTGGTGGTAAAAGTGTACAGTATTCGAATGTGTTCACATGAACATCTGTACCGAGTTGACCGAATTGGATGGTTTCAAGTAAGTTGTCGTAATACAAGAAGCACCCAGTGAGTGGATTGAGGCCAAAGCGAGGATACGAGAGTCAACTTATATCAAGTGGCTGCGAGGTGAAGTTTTTGACCGATATGGAGAACCGGATTTTATCACTACCGATGATGGAAGGCTATTCGATTGCAAAGAAATAAAAGTTGAGACTCGCATCACGTCGCCTTACTACCATATCTTAAACGGATTGGTCCAATGGGCTATTCAAACCATCGAGAAGATGTTTTGGTCATCATGTAAAGAACAGACGGATTGGGTGAAGTTAATGAAGAAGAAAACTGAACAAAAGATGACAAGGACCGTTGTGGGCGTTGTGGAAAGACCTCGAGTGAAATCGCAATGGAAAAGAGAAGTGGATGATGTACGGCGCGCAGAATGGAGAATTTTGTGGTCGAATACGACCGCGGAAGGGATGTGTTGCGGTGGTTCCACGCCGTAGTTTAATTATGATCTGTTCGAGAGTTGAGTTGTTGTAGAAATAAAAATAAATTTAATACTCCAAGAAAATGGCAAGTCTTCAATTGCTTCTTGGCAGCTTCTAGTTAGTTCGCTGAGTTCATTTTCTTTCTTGGATCGTAACAATAACCAAGAGTAAAAAATTTACGGGGAGTTGAGTGAATTTGGATTTTGTTTCGATTTGAATGTAAATGTCCTTGTTCATTTCTCACTGGATTCGAGTGCTGGTGACTGGGAATGGTGCTTTGATGGTCTATGATTTGGGTTTCGATTTGAATGTAAATGTCCTTGTTCATTTCTCACTGGATTCGAGTGCTGGTGACTGGGAATGGTGCTTTGATGGTCCATGATTTGGGTTTCGATTTGAATGTAAATGTCCTTGTTCATTTCTCACTGGATTCGAGTGCTGGTGACTGGGAATGGTGCTTTGATGGTCCATGATTTGGGTTTCGATTTGAATGTAAATGTCCTTGTTCATTTCTCACTGGATTCGAGTGCTGGTGACTGGGAATGGTGCTTTGATGGTCCATGATTTGGGTTTCGATTTGAATGTAAATGTCCTTGTTCATTTCTCACTGGATTCGAGTGCTGGTGACTGGGAATGGTGCTTTGATGGTCCATGATTTGGGTTTCGATTTGAATGTAAATGTCCTTGTTCATTTCTCACTGGATTCGAGTGCTGGTGACTGGGAATGGTGCTTTGATGGTCCATGATTTGGGTTTCGATTTAAATGTAAATGTCCTTGTTCATTTCTCACTGGATTCGAGTGCTGGTGACTGGGAATGGTGCTTTGATGGTCCATGATTTGGGTTTCGATTTAAATGTAAATGTCCTTGTTCATTTCTCACTGGATTCGAGTGCTGGTGACTGGGAATGGTGCTTTGATGGTCCATGATTTGGGTTTCGATTTGAATGTAAATGTCCTTGTTCATTTCTCACTGGATTCGAGTGCTGGTGACTGGGAATGGTGCTTTGATGGTCCATGATTTGGGTTTCGATTTGAATGTAAATGTCCTTGTTCATTTCTCACTGGATTCGAGTGCTGGTGACTGGGAATGGTGCTTTGATGGTCCATGATTTGGGTTTCGATTTGAATGTAAATGTCCTTGTTCATTTCTCACTGGATTCGAGTGCTGGTGACTGGGAATGGTGCTTTGATGGTCCATGATTTGGGTTTCGATTTAAATGTAAATGTCCTTGTTCATTTCTCACTGGATTCGAGTGCTGGTGACTGGGAATGGTGCTTTGATGGTCCATGATTTGGGTTTCGATTTGAATGTAAATGGATTTTTTATTGATTTTTCCTTAGCTTTACAGAAACGTTGGTGCAACTGAACAATGTTACCAAACCAGATTTGAAGAAATGTGCTGAATGCGATAATTTCGACGATTTGTGGATCAATCTTACGGATGGATTTGTTGGTTGTGGATATCATGCACAAGGACATTCTCAGGCACATTATCTTTCTACTGGATATCCTCTGGCGGTGAAATATGGAGCTTCTTCAGTGACGGGCTTTCCTGATGTTTACTCGTATTTCGAAGGCCAAATGGTTGTGAATCGAAACTTACCACAACATCTTAAGAATCTTGGACTTGATGTGAATACGTTTACTTCATCTGAACAAATGTGCCTTAGTGATTTGGAAATTTTGTGGAATAGTGAGATTGTCGCTAATCCGTCGAAAACATTTCCCCCGGCCGGCTGCAGTTGCTCTCCAATGAATGGTCCGTGGTTCACTCCTCTGATGAACCCGAGCAGCAGCTGCTACTTACACAGTATTGTCCAACAGTTGACTGCGATCTGTGAACCGTTCAGGCAGAATAATGAACCAGACAAACACGCACAATACCGTAAGCGCGCTTTAGAAGACCCTGTTAGTGATATTAAAACCCAGACCATAAAATTAGTCACCAGTATAGCTTCGGGTCAATACTCATCTCCCACAGCACCAAGAAAGGGTATTTCAGCTCGAATGTTCAAAGAAGCCGTCGGTAAAAATAGTCCTTACTTCATTGACCGAGGTCAGGATCCAATGGCATTCCTTCTCTATCTGATGGACTCTTATGATGGTTTTGGAAATGGAGACATTCGAAAGAGCTTCTCTTTCGAAATGAAGATTGAAGTTGAATTTCTTCATAGTAATAAGATTCAATACTTCATCGAATCAAACGACTGTATCGGGATTGATTTAGTCAAAGTTCAGTCCAGGGTTGACGCATTGGGTGCTGAGACTGTGAACCTTGAAGAGTTTTTAGATAAATACTTCGAAGAACGAACTGAAACTGTTCCATGCGAAGAAACGGGTAAAGGTGAACCGGCCAAAGTGTAAGTAAATTCATAGTGCGCATGTGCGATGATTGATTCATAATTTGATTCTGGTTATAGGCGTCTTTCAATTTTGACGTTTCCTGATATATTCCTGATCAAAGTCGGACTGCAGAAGCACCCTCACATCAGTGGCCACTTTGAAAAGGTGAATGTCACATTTGAAGTGGGCCCGGTGGTTAATCTCGAAAAATACGTTTCAACCGAATCTCAACGAGCCAATGTAATGATGATTGCATCGGCTGAGGAAATATCCGAGCAAGCGATTCCATCTGAACTTCAAAATAAGGTGAACCAGATGACAAACGACCCATCGAACTTGGGCATTACATCATCGGAAGCGTTTGATGCTTTGAAGCGCAACGTAAGTAACTGGTTAACTTTGATTTAGTATGTCGATTAGTATTGACGATAGATTTGAGGATTTTTGGACAATTCTATGATACTTGCACAGACATACAGGCAACACCAGACAGATTGGGAGAGAATGTTGAGTAGGTCCAAACAGTAGGATGGCCAGAAGGTAAGTGAGGAGTCCACTGCAGTAATGCAAATCGATCACTCTTGATTGGTGAATAACCACTATTGGCCTTTGGCACATTTCACAAATGATGAGTATTGACGAGAGATTTGAGGATTTTTGGACAATTCTATGATACTAGCACAGACATACAGGCAACACCAAACAGATTGAGAGAGAATGTTGAGTAGGTTCAAACAGTAGGATGGCCAGAAGGTAAGTGAGGAGTCCACTGCAGTAATGCAAATCGATCACTCTTGATTGGTGAATAACCACTATTGGCCTTTGGCACATTTCACAAATGATGAGTATTGACGAGAGATTTGAGGATTTTTGGACAATTCTATGATACTAGCACAGACATACAGGCAACACCAAACAGATTGGGAGAGAATGTTGAGTAGGTTCAAACAGTAGGATGGCCAGAAGGTAAGTGAGGAGTCCACTGCAGTAATGCAAATCGATCACTCTTGATTGGTGAATAACCACTATTGGCCTTTGGCACATTTCACAAATGTCGTAACGCAAGAGTATTGGCATTAAGGCTATACACGGTGATTTTTTTGCTCTATCGTGGTCGCTGCAGCTGCAAATAAAGCATAACACTACTGGTTACTACTTGGTCTTGCGAAATAAATTCATGGTTTAAAACTAGTGAACCCTGCAAGTACTAAATTTGAAACTTACTAATTTTTGCAAATAAGTAAAACATTGGTCATAGAATCTGATTGTCATTGCGTGTTGTGTGATGTTGAAAACGACATCTAATCTATTTTACCAAGGACTAATCCTAAACCTATACCTAAACGACACTTAACTTACCAAACAACAAAACGAAAGCCTAAGCTTAAACCTTTCAGTCCGAGCCGAAAAGATTTTCCCCCAACTCAGTAGGCTAACCCGATTATCGAGAGTTTCATTATTAAACCAATTTGAACATATACAGTTGAGGTGGTCATTTATTTTTTACATAAAATTGAACTGAAAAACTACAGGGACCAATAATTGTTAAACAAACCCAAGCAAATTTCAAACCAACAATGAGTTTAAAATTTAACACCCTCACGTTAATTCGGGTCGCGTCAAATCCATAGTTTAGAATTCGGGTAAATGTTTGTCACCAATAGATTTATATCTCAAAGGTGAAACAGATTTTCAATTTTATTACATTTTTTTAATAATTAGGAACAGATTTTTTTGCTCAAGTACTAAAAAATCACTCTATGTGTTAATGTTTATTAGGTTAGATATAATTTAGTAAGTCACAAGGTATAAGGTCGTAAGAGAGTATCAATCACTGTAAAGAGAAGCACATTAGTGATCAGCAGAGATGCGGCACAAAGCTTACTGTAATTCGTTCTAGTCTGATGTGGAGAAAGCAACGTGCTCTTATGCAGTTGGCAGTGGTGCTACCTACCTATATGGTAAAAGCACGGTGGTGACCATCATTGATCAGTGACATTTCGAGCTGATCAATATCCTAGTGTCAACACTATAGTATATATGGAATATATGGAATCGGAAATTGTCGAGACTTTTTGCGTAGTTTCACAGTTCAAACTCTTTTTATTAGTGAGACTAATCACGTGACAAACAAAAACAGAGTCAAACTCAAGACATTTCAATACAATTTTTTGGTTCAACCATTTAGAGTTTATCTCGACTTTGACACATTACACGAAAGAAATACTTTACAGAACTCTTATTAGGCATGAGATGCGCCTCAGTTGTAACTTTTACGGCGCATTTATTATTTAATTCAAGTTGTGACAACCGCTTTCTTTTTTAAAGCTCTGGGATTGAGGGTTAAAATTTCTAATAAAACTAATTGCACAAAGATTAGAGCTTAGAAATTTGGAAGCTAAGCGATTTGACTCTCGTAAATGTTGCGACTTAAAAATTACTATAATATTTTATTTCTATATGTCAACGCATATGTAGATATGATGAGGAAATTCTAGCAAAGTAAAGATTAGTTTCACTAACTCTCACTCTCAGACGATTAATCTCGAAAATTTAGTTAAAATTCAGATTTAGATTTAGATTGGTGTAGCTATATTTAGTCAAAATTTTAAAGTTTACTGTACTTACTAAATTCCAATTCACTCTTTTTGTCTCCCTATAGGCTAATGATGTTTCTGTTGCGTCCACTTGGTACCAGAATCATCAAAATGAACTGAAGAGGGCCCAAAAAATTGCCTCTGAAACACCGAAACGAGTTGGCCGTCAAACTGTCGCTTCACCTTATCAATTAAGGTCTATTACTCAGGTACTTGGGCAGAAAGCTGATTGTGGGCATGCTCTGGCGTACGTTCGCGACAATGCTCATAATGACACTAATATTGCCTCTTCTTCGACTGGAGGCATATCAAAAGCACATCGCATTTCATCTGTATCGTCATCTACTTCTACTGTCAAGCCTAATTGGTACCAGTACGATGACGACAAAATTAGCAAACTGGAGACTCTTCTTACTGAAGCCGACCTCGTGAAGAATGTAAAACATGGATTTTTGTATTTTTTGAAGAAGAATTGAAATTTGATTTTTATCTATTATTTTAACTTTAAGCCTTTCTCTCAATGTTTATTCATCTCTTTTATTTCTTAATTTCAACTTACTTCTACACAAATACTATTCATAATTCAATAATTACTTGATTGACAGTTTTAACTTAATTCCGATTTGAATCTAACTCGAGTTTGACTTGAGTTTGATTTGATTTCGATTTGGGGTATACTTGATTTTGACTTAATTCCTTGTGTTGTACTCGAAATTTCATCATTGACTTCACGGTAGATAACTTTCAGAATAGTAACAAGACAGTGCCAAATATAGCAGTGGTAGGTAACCTTTTTCAGTCGATGGCCACAAAAGTGGCCATCGAGTTTTGCAAATGGCCACTTTTTTGCTTTTGACTATTTCTGTTTTAAGTGATGTTTGTTGTAGATTTTACAATTCCAATTGCCAGATTCAAACTTTTAGCGAGATTCTTTCTCTTCATCATGCTTCTTTAGTTGAATGTTTGATACTGATGTAGTGGCACAAAGAGATCAATCCAATTTCAGATTATATCAAAACTTAACAATGCTTCTTTAGAATCAGCACAACTTAACGCTTGGATTGGTATTGCACATAAAAAGTATTCTGAAACAATTTCAGTTAATTCTTACACGAGCGTGTTGGACCCTGTTGTTTCTTTTGTTTGTGATGCTTTGATCATTGCTTCTGACATTGTTAGTAACTTGTTACCACTCCTGAGTTCCAGGAAGTCATTGGAGGTTAGATATTCAAACTTATCGATCACGTTACATGGGGCTTTTTGAATTGAAACGCAATTACATACGAAGTAGTCCAAATGGTTGGTTTATTGATGATTTGACATTTGAAAAAGACACGCTTTATGCATTAACCATGTTTGATATCTATTTTATTGAATGCAAATGAAAAGCCTTTTGCTATTGTGACCTTTTGGATCGAATAAGTCTTTATTGATGATAGACACGATATACAAAGTGGATAATATCGATGATTACAATATGAGACTGACAATGTGAGACGATGTGATGCGTACCAGAGGTCAGCCGAGACTGAGCCAACGATCGTGCTTGTGCCTGTAAGTAACGGCTGCCTGTGAGTGCGCGTGCGTGTTGCTGTTATGTATGTACTGTGGGGGGCTCGATACGAGACACACATTGCACCACACTCCTGACACAACATCCGAAGCTATTGCATTCACTGTCGCATGGCGCGCGCGTGAGAAATGCGCTTGTTTACACTTAGAATCACACAGTCACACATCACATACTGATCTGTTCTGATTCAGAGAGCATCCGACCTCCAATCACGTCGGTCGAATTAGATCACGCTCTCTCCGATGTAACTCAATCACATTGCCAATTAAGTCAATCTAGTCAAGTGTTGCGTTTGATCATTCTTAATCACTGGTTTAGCTTGAACATCAGTCAAGCGACCACTAGACTGGTGACCCGGCTACGAAGACGTGGAATACCATCAAAATTGGCTCAAAACTACCCACATTTGGAACATCATCAAATGGGCATCATTCTACACTGGTAACATGTTCCACTCACTAATGATCTTCAACAAGGCACCGACCACACTGGTGACCAACAACCATCATGCGAATCAAATATCCATCCATCTCACCGTCAACATTGGTGATCAGATGAACAAACACGAGAAAACTCATCAAATTGGGCTACAACCCACATTGGTGAATGTCATTCACTGAATGATTCAACCAACGCGCGACATCATTTAGCCATCTTCAACATATGTGACTCCAGCAATCAAACGCACTGATACCAGAAGGCATCGTCGGTCATTATCTACACCAAAGATGCGGAAACCATGAACATCGGTCCACTTTTGCCCCCCAGGAAGTCCACTATTTTTGAACTACCAAAGTAGATGTGTGGACTTTCTTTCAAAAAGTTTCCGCACCTCTGATCTACAACATGACCATGGCAACGAACACCATTCCAACTGCCATAATCGTCATCTGCAACAATAGTGACACAACCATCGCAAATCTCAACAGAAGGCCGCAAACTCAGCAAAAATCGTGAAGACTATCACTACGTTTTAATTCAGTTTTATTAATTTAGTTTTAATCATCAGTAAACAGCATCATTCTCAGGTGATTCAAATCATCATTATCACCAAATTGTGCAGTACAATGAACTGTAAGTGCATTACGAGTCGTTCTAAAATGACTCAACATAAAAATCACATCTCAATCAAAAAGCATCACCTTTTCTTTCATTCGAGTGCAGCATTACTTGCTTTTTGAGAAGCAACCACCATTCTCCTTCCATCAATAAAATCAAGCATCAAACTACAAATTCAATTGCAATCTTGGTGACTGCACACAAGTCATTTACCTTCTGTGTCCTTCTGTGTCCAACACATTTCAATTATCTCGTGCAATCAATATGAAAACCGCTGTCGAAAAATGACAAGTTAGACATCAAAATCATCAGCCAGAACACACATTTTGGTCTCGAACCAACATCAATCTACAATCACTATATACTAATATCTCAAGGCTCGTAAGGGTACACGCCCTGTAATATACAGTAGATGGCATATGGGACGAAACATATTGATCGGATGAAAGTGCAGTGGAAGGCTAATGAAGGTGGAAACAATTTCATCGGGCTTCAGCGCAGTGGAAGGCACAAGGCCATCCTTACTGATGCGTGTCTTATTACATTTACACAGTGAAAGGCAGAGGCACCATAAAATCTTCTGAGTACGCCAGCGTAATTTACCACATACATGCTTTAAAGTTGTTTACAAATGTCAGCTGTTCTCGCTCTGGCAATGCAGGCACATCGGGCACGAATAGTTCAGAATTATTTTGAATTTCACTTTTTCCTACGTTTGTTTTTGTTTTTATCTAAATGCACATGTCAACCAAATCACCACGGAGGAGTTGAATTCATCAAATTCTGCCAAACTCATCCAAATCTATTCACCTCCTCGAAGAACGCTCTTCTACTTTGCAATGTTGGTGTGTTTAGTATATTTGTTTCACATTGTTGTCATTGCTATTTACCAAGAGTGGAACACATATGCATTGCTCAATGACCAGGTGCCTTTCAAAATCAAAATCTAGATTTGTGAGTTTTTATATGCCTCTGCAGTGTGACTCAGTGTGCTCTCTCATGTCAGCTGTAGTTAAACACTTTGGTTTGTTTTGATGCAAATGACTTAATTGTTGGCAACCCCACAATCCAAGTTGAAGTCCATCTTTACTCAACTGACCGGACTACTCAACTGAATTGTCAATTCGATTATCAAGCATAATCACTCAATTATCTATTTATTGCTTTTGTAATGGGTTTACTAACTGTGTTTTGCTCTTTTGTTTTGGTTTTTGTTTGTCACAGAAACCACCAAGAATGTTACTTCAATAATCTGGATAGTTTTGTTAGTCATTACCATCGTCAATTTACAAAATGAATTATTCCACTTTGTTTAGGTAAGTATCTTTTACTAAATCTTGAATAGATCTTTTTGATCTGTTGAACCTTTATGTATTTTTCTAAGGATTTCTTATTTAAACGAATGTGCTGGTTGACATTTAATCTATTACATCGATTCTATATTATGCAAGTCAATTTCTCTACTGTTGGTTTCTATCTTCTCAGCGTATTAACAGATAGACGAGCTGTGACAGCTGTAATTGAGCATATCGTTTACAAACAGAACTAGATGCTCCGAAAGCATTCTTGCACTGGTGAATATTTTCCGGATTATTACTCATCTTATTCGAACTCCTCTTTCGGGTGAACTAAGAACTTGAACCGAAACAAGCAAGCAAGTTTACAATGCTGACTTATGCAATGGACAACGAGTTAATGGCTTTTATTTTGGAACATCTTCCGGCACAATTGTGAGTAGCAGCACTAAGTTTGGATATTTTATGAAAGTATTGAGTGGTCCTAGCCAAGATGTCGTCGTGAAATCACCGTCATGGATGTGTTTCCCCATCAAATAAGTGAACTGAACAAGAACTGCTCCGCAGTTTTAGCTATCCCGAAAAGATTATTTAACTCATCTACCGAGAACACTTACAACATTTCATTAGTCCTATGTAAGTTCACGCGGAACTTCATCGAATGGCAACTGCAATTCTCAACAATTGCCCAATTACACGCTTTTGTAATCCATCACAGGCCCTACCTCAACTTCGGAAATTTTCTACTTGAATGAAAAGATTGTGTCACCTCACCTTCAGAAGATAAACAAATTGTTTTGCCTTTTCAGTTATTTAACACACTTCAGATTGTTCAAAAGTCGTGTTTAAAAAAATAAATGTTGATTATATCATTCATATCCTCATTATCATCAACAACATTGGTATTCGTAACTAAAAAGTAGTGTACAAAGTTGATTTGGCACAATTTAGGGCATTCGAAGTACCAACAAGAATTCTTCTATGGACCTGCAGGTCGGACTCTAGAGCAGTGCAAAAAGCAATTTTTGCCTACACTTCAGTTTTCGCAGTGAGACAAATCACGTGACAAGCACCACAGAGTCAAACTCAATACATTTGAATGGCACTTTTTGGTTCCAACATTTTAGAGTATATTTGGATATCTTCCAGCCGAAATACTTAACAGAATTCTTATTGGACATGCGATTGAGCGAATAAAAAACTCCAACCAACCAAATTATTTGCCGTGTTGGATTGAAGAAGTTAACGTATTTTTTTAATCTTTACGTTTGTTTGCTGATTGAATTAAACATTAAAATGGACAGAGTTTCCAAATTTATCCACGCCCGTAGGGCGTTTTACAAGGAAACGTTCCTGAAGGGACAAATAACTTCGTGACTACGAAGTTATTTGAGTTTCCTTGTAATCCACGCCTGAATATCCCGAGGAATGATCTCATTTCAACATATCTCAACATGAATTAACAACCAACGCCTCGAGAATGAATCCACAAGCATTCTGCATATCTCGGGAATCGATCATCAACCGCCAAACACAACAAATCAGTGATTTCAAACAGTGAATTCATCAAAAATGACCTTCACGTATCCAACTCAAATTCTCTCATACCAAATAATCATGCTCAAATAACAATTCAACTTTCCCAATGTTCACACACATTATTCAACATGTTCACCACGAATACACAACAACTGGCGCATTCCTGGAGCTGATCCAAAACACAAAAAGTGTTAATTCAAATTAATTCACATTTAGTAAACAACAAACTTCAAATTTCACAAAAAACCATACAACTATAACATTCAAGCAACATTCGGAGAGCAATAAATCCCACAAAGTGTTAGCAACTGATGATCTGGATTTGCGTACTTCAACGCGAACAACACTAATGTCAATCCAAAGCAACTCATAGAGCAACTCAACTAATGCAATTATCGAACATTTGGAAAGTTCGTTATTAGCAATCACCTGGAAACACTCTTCCAGCAACTCAAGAAAAGCATCGTCTCATTTTCTTGGTCATCTCGCTATATGAGAGAAAGTCGCGTACACCGATTAGGTCGAGAAAAACGCGCGATTCTGCACTAAAAGTCATTCAATAAGTCATTTCGACGTTTCCTTATCTTGTTTATCATACATTGAATGGTCAACTGATGAGTAGCTAACCTCATGCATAACCATTGCAAGACATACTCAACCAAACCCTCACAATCATCACTTATGAGTAAATTCGAATTTTTACACTCAAAACTAACAATCAAAAACAAATCTTTCACCTTAAATACTTCAAATCAATCAAATCATACCAAAATTATATAGAAAATTAAAAATATCAACTCAAAACTAGTAAACTTCCTGAACTGCAAATTAGTCGCATTTCACATTCAATCTCAACCGAACAGCAAGAGAATCAAAACCAAAACAATCACAGTATTCAACATCATACAAGCCAACTCATCGGCAAACATTCACCTCAACAATTGGCACACAACCTCGAACGAAGCAAATCTACAAATCGATCTAGCAAGCCGATTCAGTGGTATTGCAACATTAACAGCATCTGAAAACATCTATGGAAATATCTTTCCTTGAGATTATAGATTTAAAAAATGTAAAAAAGTAGCATATTTTGAACACTTTGAAATCAACTACAAATATTCTACACAATCCCAAACGTAGTACTAACCTTGTGACCGGAATTTCAACTAAAAGACCACGGTAGGTCACTTTCTGAATAGTGCCACGACTGTGCCAGATATATTCTACACAATCCCAAACGTAGTATTAACCTTGTGTCCGGAATTTCAACTAACAATCCACGGTAGGTCACTTTCTGAATAGTGCCACGACTGTGCCAGATATATTCTACACAATCCCAAACGTAGTATTAACCTTGTGCCCGGAATTTCAACTAACAATCCACGGTAGGTCACTTTCTGAATAGTGCCTCGACTGTGCCAAATATATTCTACACAATCCCAAACGTAGTACTAACATTGTGTCCGGAATTTCAACTAAAAGACCACGGTAGATCACTTTCTGAATAGTGCCTCGACTGTGCCAAATATATATAATAAACAACAAAATTTTTTGCCTTAACAGAGACCCCTGGTGAGTAAAAGTTGACATACTGAATGTTTATTATTAAATTTTCCGACTCACTAGCGCCGACTGGAAGAGCCACTCGTCACTACTTCGTCTCATCTGACTGGTTTCTCTTCCAAAAGCCACTAAGCGGGAAATCTTCTAAATTAGTACTAATCCTTTTGTAAATAGACTAGTTTATTTTTCTCTAAATTGTAATACGGTGAGAATGATCATCAGTAACGCACATTTGTAACATCCACAATGAAGGGGTGTGACCACTCCCCAACAATCTCAAGTTCAAGATGTTATCCCACACCACTTCGCTATCTGTGGCTCGTGGTAAGATCTGAGGGATCCATTTACAAACTTATGGTGACTACCGAAACTTGTAACACTACTGATTTGGCGGACTACCATCCCAAGACGTCTCTTTGTCATCAAATGAAGATAACCAAGAGATGCGGTAATTGGAAACAATCTGAGAGAAGCAGATGCGACACTGCTGATGGTGACATTGGAGAGTATTTCATCCAACGGAAACTCCCATGCCTATCTTTAACACCTGGAATCCAGGGGAGTGATCTTTTTCCCGATCATCAAAAAGAGCAGTTCCAAAACTGTATAAAAGGCGCTGTTTTTGGACAGAACTGGCAAGTTAATGCAACTTCACTTTTGGAACAACAACCACCAACCAACTACCTGCCTACTGAAGAACATCTGCTCCAACTTCCGACTTCCAGTGCCAACTCCACTTCCGAGGACTGAACTTCCGCTGGAACAAGTCACTAGCCCTTTGGCTTCGCCGGATTTGGAATTATTTCTACATCCGCCCGGACTTAGTTTTTTGAGAACTATTTCCGGTCTGACTTGTGACTTTTCAGGGGATCCTCGTTTGAGAAAATCTAAGTCCAACTCGACTTAGAATCTTTTCATCAACCTGTGAATCCAACCATCACTCTGCTGACTTAGAACTTTTACATCACGTATCATCTCGTTTTCTAAGTCCACCTCGACTTAGAAAAACTCCACCTCCTCTCAACTTCTTCTAATCGATAGACTTCTTTCGATTAGATGTCTCCAAACGAACAGTCCGAAACCATCACATCTCAAAGGTCATGTGTTAGAGTGGCCGTGAATCCCTGTTCATTAATGTGCTGTTCTATTTTATTGTTCTTACCCATCATCATCATTTTTTGGACAATCTATTTTTTGTTCTTTTATTATACTAAGCAACTAAAAAACAACTAAATTATAATAAAAGTGACTTTTATCCACAACTATTGAATCCAATTTTTTCTGTCTGCACTTTTTTTTAAATAACCCTTTTGTGTCAAAAAAGGCGTTAGTTATAGAGTTTATCATAAGACGGCACCGATTAAAAATCTACACGGTGATCAAACATACCTCATCTCGTCTCGTCTCAAACCCGACTCGACTCAACTAACTTTGACTTGTGTCAACTTTGACTATTCAACTCAATTCGTCTCGACTCAGCACAGATCGACACGACTAACATCAACTCAAATCAATTTGATTTGTTATAGTGTAATTTGTTGCAACACAACTTACTACTACTCATCATAACCCAACTTGATTCGACTCGACTCAAACTCGACTCGACTCACCTCAACAAAAAAAAAATTCAACTCCGATTCATCAAAATTCTGCGGGTTTAAAGTAAGTGACGCTAACGTTACACACTCAGAAACACGCAAAAATGGGTGAATCAGTGGAAGGTACCAGGAGGGAGCCATTCCTAATGTGGGAAGTGGCTACACTGAAAAATCAAGTGGCGGAATTTAAGGAGAAATGTGAAGGGTTGGACTTTCAACCCACGGCAGCGAATAGGAATTACGCGATCTATCTGCGCGTATCCGTTGGTCAACTACTTGAACGAGTCCAAGCTCACGTAGATCGCTATCCAGAGTGCGAATTGGCCGCACAAGTTCCCGAAATCGAGGGAATGAGATCAACTGTATCCGAATTGACCGAAACTTGCGAAAGTGCAAATCCTGATGAGCGGCAAACAGTACCTCAACCAGTTGAGGTAATCCAAAGCATAAGACAGTTGGAAAACATAGTCGAGTACACTCGAATGCTTGGACCTGCCACTAGGGATTTGAATGACCACTTGAGCAATCTAAGGGAAATAACCGACAACGTCTTTGAACTATTTCAAGATGCTGAAAGGGTGTACACTATGGCTACAGATGATGTGGAAAGCTCCGGCTCAGCCTCACCTGAGCCTGTGACTTTGCCCGAACCCGAACCGGGCTCCCGACGAGATCACTCACCGCCTCCGTCATATTTTCCCTGATCGACCCTCACCTGCTCATCTTGCTAGGGAACGATCCCGAGCGGTTCATAACGCTGAGTATGGATATGAGCGAGGAACGAGAGGGAATGAAAGAGGAGGCGATAGAGGTAGATCATACGAGCCCGCAACACAGAGAAGGGTTAGTTTTCAAGATACAGGCACTGACCCTATAAATAATGACGGACAACGACGTGAACGACACTTGTCGGGTAGATCTAGATCAATGGAAAGTTTTCCTCATTATGGGGAAAGAGAGAACACTTTTCCTTCGTCCAACTACCGAGACCAACCTGAGGTCTTGCGGGAGCGAGTCTACGACCAACCGATTGGCAATGGTTCGCCAAGGGAAGTTCCTAGATCTCGTAGCAATGCCTTTCGGCAACCGCTACATATGGACGGTATGTCCGAACATGTTCGAGCGGTTCCCAATGAATATGGGACCCTCGGGCAAACCACGGGAGGTCAATTTCCTTCTAATTACTACAATGACCCGGCTATTCCACAAAGTCGTGGCCATGAGGGGGCTAGGAATACGGCTCCTGAGGACGGAATTTTTCCAACCTCAAATGCGGGAAACCGCAGTGGAAATGGATTTGGAGCTCAATCCTTCCACAACAGAGTGGGAAGTACTCTTAACGGGACTAGCCGTAGCCATGGGGCTACAAATGCTAACCCAAGCTTGGGTGACTCATCAATCAGGGCTGAAGGTGATGCGCAACACCGACGAAGCACGGGTGGGAGCCAAGCGACACAGAGTAATCCTCCAGTCGCGTGCACTGGATGCTCTCGTGTCGGGTGCGTGTGTGGAGGCACCTCGTTCCGAACTAATTCACTAACAAACGCTACTGCTAATCAGTCAGCGATGACTGCTAATGCCTCGACGGGTACAGCTACTGCTCCCCGGGCAACTTCACAGGTGGTACAAACAACCACCGCGCCAGCCAATGCAACGGTTAGTGGACCTAATAGCACTAGTGTTAAAACTATTCACGGCGCGCCGGTGACAACGGCCTCGGGAAAAACAAATAAATTTTCCATAAGGAATCTAACCTTATTGGAGAAATTCGACGGCAAACATGCCAACTTTCCGCACTTCTGGCGGACTTTTCTCGACCTGGTAGACAACACTGATGAGTCTAATTCCATTAAATTAAGCGCCTTGCGAAAGTACTTGAGTGACGATGCAAGGATCTTAATAAGCTCTTGTCATTGGGACTATCCAGTGGCTAAGAAGCGAATTTACGACTTTTATACTGACCAACAATTCGTTCGAGAACAAATAATGGCGAAGTTGACTGCTGCGAAGAAACTCGAACGTGTTACTGATGTATCTACCTTTAGATCTTTATTGGCCGTTATAGTTGACACTTACGACGCATTAGAACAGGCCAAAACAGACAGTTCTTATATGGACGTCACTTATACGCAGGAGCTATCGAAGAAGCTGCCTTTTAGCATTCTAAATGACTTCACTATGCAATATAAAGCCAAACAGCCAGTTGATGTCTTAATTAGTTACCTAAAGGAACGATTATTGCAAAGTGAGCATCTGATCAATTTAGCCCCGCAGATTGGCGTGTCTTCTACTGCTAAAGCCAATGAATCTAAACCAAAAGTTGCCACTAAAGGCAACTATAATTTTCGCAACAGGGAGTCTGTAAATTACAAAACCCTGAACACAGGTAAATCACCTTCCACGACAGCTAATGTCCCGAAATGTGTCTTCTGTAAAGAAAAGCACTGGTCAACAAGGTGTTCAACTAAGATGTCATTAAGTCGTAGACGAGAGATAGTGCGCAATGCTAAATTGTGCGACGTTTGTCTACGACCAGCTCACTCGGAGCCCACTTGCCCGACAAATTATAAATGCACGGGCTGTGCTCAGTCTCATGCCCGCGTTCTGTGTCCGAAGAACGAAACAAGACCACAAGTTAATGTCTTGGAGGCCATAGATGAGATCAGTGAGAATGATGATGATAATGATCATGAGATCGAAGGTGAATCAGACAGTGAAAATGATTTGTTCAATATCGAACCAGAGGTATTATTAGTAGACACAGCCATGGATGTGTTCGAACCACCCATCACAGTACCAGTGGGTGTAAAGGGTAATGAGATCCTGGCAGTCTACGATAGTGGGAGTAACCTAAATACTATGAGTAAAGAGTTATGTAATGAATTGGGAGTTTCTATTGGCGGGCGCCCAGGCACATACAAGCAGTGCGAAGGAAAAGCTAGTTATATGGGGCACGTAAAAATAGACACCCAGATCGGCACTATAACTCAACCGGTAATTTTCAGAGTGTTGAGCAACCCGTCCTACCCTCTGGTGATAGGACGCGGCGCTATTAGAGACTTCAGTTTGAATCAAAATAGCAAACTCGAGATCACACAGCAAATACACGTTCAGTGTTTGCCACCGCGAACAGGTTACTCTGCGGAGGTCATGAACACTGAAGTTGATTTTACAGTGGGCGAACAAATTTCACGAGAACAGAAACGCCATCTGGTGAATCTGCTTGATAAATACTCACATGCATTTTCGGCCTATTCCGGTGAGTTTGGCTGTATTCGTACTGAACAGTGTAGAATTAATTTAACAAATAACATTCCTCTCTCTTTAAGACCTTACAGATGTACTGAACAAGATCAAAAGGTTATTGATGATCAGATACAAGATTTGATTAACCAGGGCGTGGTCAGGGAATCCACCAGTGGATACGCCTTTCCCATAATTTTAGTAAAAAGGAAGGACGATCCAGAAGGAACCAAAAGTCGGTTGTGTGTGGACCTGAGACCACTCAATGAACTCACTATAAGTGAGTGTACACCAATGCCACTCATTACAACTTTGGCAGACCGTATTTTGGGCTCTAGATACTTCAGTACTCTGGATATATCAAATGGGTTCTATCACATTGAAATGCACCCAGATGATATTCATAAAACCGCATTTTGCACTATGGACAAATTGTACGAATTCGTGAAAATGCCATTTGGTCTTAAAAACGCCCCGATCATTTTTCAAAGAGTCATGCATAATTTATTACGAAAACACAATCTACTAGATTTTGCGTCCTGTTATCTGGACGACATTTTATGCTTCTCGGAAACTTTCGAGAAACATTTAGTACACCTAGAACAAATACTTCAAATGGTTGTCGAAGAAACAATTAAATTAAAGAAATCGAAATGTAGTTTTGCTAATTCTACCGTGAATTATTTAGGTCATACAATAACTTATAACCAGATCAGACCTTTAAATAGTAACGTCTCTGCAATTTTGGAAAGTCCTCCTCCCAAAAATGTAAAATCTTTGAGGGGATTTCTAGGCAAAATAAATTATTATCATAGGTTCATCCCTGATAGAGCAAAACTGCTTTTCCCCTTACATGGTTTGTTACGAAAAAAATGTCCCGTGGTTATGGACAGAAGAATGTCAAAAGGTCTTTGACCAAGTGAAAAATATTTTAACTTCTTCACCATGTCTAACTATCTTCAACCCAGACTATCAATTGGTTCTTCAGTGTGATGCCAGTGGTAGGGGATTGGGTTGTTGTGCCAAGCAGGTACAACCAAGTGGTGAATTACTACCAATTGGATATTTTTCAAAAAGCCTGTTGAAGCATCAACGAAATTATAGTGCCACGGAGTTAGAGTGTCTTTGTATTATTGAGGCTTTGGAATATTGGCATTTCTACACTTTGGGTAGAAAGGTAATTGTGCGAACAGATCATGCTGCTTTGAAATGGTTGCACAAAACTAAAAAGCCAAATACTAGGCTGCACAATTGGGCATTGAGAGTTTCTATGTATGACGTGGAAATACAATACAAACCTGGTACTCAGAACCAAGAGGCTGACTGGCTGAGTAGGAGGGGATGGGATAATGAAGAACCTGAATATGTCGTAGATAGAACAGAACCTGAAGTACTAATGATTGAGAAATATGAAATTTCTTATCTCCAACCTAAACCCGTTGATATTCTTCCTAAGGGATGTATTAGGGTTGGAGACGTAATAAGGCGAGTTAAAGGAGATAAGAGTCGATTGTATGTCGATGAAGATGTGGCCATGGTGGTCTTGAAAAAGATGCACGAAAGTTTGGGACACATAGGAAGAACTACTTTAACTTATCACTTTACTGCTCTTTATTATACTCCAAATTTGATTGAAAAGATAGCCCAAATAGTGGGTACATGCGAAACATGTCTGGTGGTAAAAAGAGATCACCACCCAAGTGGATTGATGTCCGGATGGGGTCCAGCTAAGGAACCTTTGGACATAATACAAATAGACTCCTCTGGAGGACTCAACAATTTTGGTAGTACTCAGCGATACCTACATGTGGCCATTTGCGCTTTTACAAAATATATTTGGTGTCTCCCTAGTAAAACCCAAAAGGCGATAGACTTTATCAATCTAATAAACAAAGTCCTGGAAATTTCAAAACCAAAATTGATAGTTTCTGACAGGTATCCCGCGCTGAGATCCAGCGAATTCAAACACTTCTTGGCTGGGAAGGGTATAAAGATCAAATATATTCCTTCCAATCATCCACAATCAAATTCTACAGTCGAGAGATGTCAAGCAACCATAATGGATCGAGTTAGATCAAAGCATTACAACGATAAAAGAAGACCTTGGACAATTTTTGCCAAACAAGCAGTAGAAGAATATAATCACACTATACACACAGTAACAAAATACACTCCAATCTTCCTTCTGATAGGAAAAGATGAGGAAGGATACTTTTCTGACCTTCCTTTGTCTTGTTGCAGAATGAAAGCTTTTGAAAATGCTCAAATCTATCATCAACGCAATTTGGAAAGAGTCAACAAGAATAAAGTAGCAAAAGATCTGCAACCTGGTGATTTGGTTTACGCTTCCACAGTGAACAAGATAAATCTGAACAAATTACAACCCCCTATAAAGGACCATATGTAGTAAACGAAAGAGTGGGTGGTCCAGAGGGTAGTTTGATCTCGATACAATCTGGATCGCGTTACGATCAAGTACACGAAAGTCAACTAAAGGCAGTCTGGAAACCTAAAGTTCTTAAAAACAATGAATGTAACTCTGGTACCAAAAGAACGTTTGAAGAAGCCGAACTTTATCCAGAAGAAGAAGAACAGATGGAAATTGAAAATTCTACCGAAAATCATGAAGATGAATCCTCTACACCTGAGGTGGCAGTGATTGAAAATAAAACAGAACCACCAAGGAAAATACTACGATGTACAAGGGGAGTGTCTCCATCTAGAACTCTAAATTTCCCTATATTTGCTTGCTGTCTAACACTCATGTGTATGATAGGTAGTACTGCTGCGTCCAGATACATGACTCATGAACCAGTTTTGTGGAGTAAAACGCGAGATGCAGTAGCGACAAAGTATAGATACACTACTATGGTACTGGCTTTAGATTCTCCTTGCGCCATCCTTAAGGAAGATTCTTTTGAAACAAAAGCGCAATGTGAAGCCGATTATCAAAAAATTAATACTTTCAAAATTTCAAGCTGAATGTCCTCCCACAGATGTACCAACAGTAACCAAACCAGGAAGCTATGCTTTGAGCAACAGAGGACCTAGATTTGTGATCACTGCCACCGTAACTGTCTTCGTATTACTAGGAATAGCTACCTTGGGTCTGGCTGGGACCACGGTACACTTGTACCACAAGAACAGCAGAGATTCAGAAAGAATAGGTAATCTCACTCAACAAATAGACCTCATAAAAATGGATACTCGACTACAAGTAGACATAGATCAAGAGATAGAAAAATTAATGAATCAAACAACAAATAGTGCTGTCGAGTTTAGGAAGACTTTAACACGCGATATGATAAACAGGCAAAAAGCTTCAACAATCATGCAAGGAATGCTAGTCACTCAAGGCAAACTCCATTCTTTCTTTGCTCAAGCCAACGAATCAAGAGAGATAGGATCTGAATTTGGGTACTTATTTCCATCATTCCACATGTGTGGTGAAGGAGAAAGTTGTCCATATGCTTTCTGGCGATTCAATGGATGCAATATGATTAACAAGACCACTCTAGTGATGAGAATAAAATCAGTTGAAGTATCCAACGAATATCAAATTTTAAGAGCACACCCTTTTCGAATCTACACTAAAGATCACTGGGGACGGATTTGTAACAATCGATATTTGGGTACTCGTAACCTACTAAGATACAAGAAGAATGGATGTTCCATAGATTTGGAAATGGAAATAGAACACAAACCTCAAGCCATCTATTATCACGATCTAAAACCTTGTACTGGGTTAGCACCAAAAATAGATGCTTGGGTGAACATCTCTTGTGATCCAACCGGATTCACATTACCATCGCAAATCATCCAATTCAAAGCTGATGATGAGTATCACTATGTTTATTGCAACTATCAAATGCTACAAATCGGGAGAATGATGCCATTCCAATGCACTAATACAGTCTATCGAATTAACAAAACAGAACCGATTGCTATCAATGCTATTCCGATAGACATTGAATCACTAGAAATGCATAGTGTGTTTGATATCCAAACTGGGGTCAACAGATATAAAGAGGGAACCGTGTTAGAGCCCTACACTTCCATTAAGTTTGATACTCATGATTTGGATAGGTTAATACAAACAAAACGAAAAGATGTCAAAATGATGGACATGCTGTCATCTCGGCCTGCTACAAGTGAATCTTCTCTTGGAAATATCGTTCTGGTTTTAGTACTGGTCTCGCTGTGCGTGTTGGGAACTATCTGGATAGTATTGATATTATTAAAGTATCCTAAGTTCTCGAGGGTGAATCCCAGAGCACAGGCGTATAATTTACGAGAAGTGGAAGCATTAGCTTCTACCAATTAAAGATCATTATTTTCCATTTTCATCAATTTTCTCTCTCTCCTCTTAGTAAAAACAATCATGTCTTACAAGGAAGTGGACGAGATGGAGAGGATTCTCCACTCTTATGAAGAGCGGATAAAATGCCAGGAAAATATGTTGAGAGGTTTGAAAGACGACTTTTTCCATCTACGAAACCAATACTCAGCGTCGCAAGCATTTATGCATCCTTACTCTGGAAGAGTTAGGTTAAACAGCTCACCTAACAACTGCTATACACCAGAGAGATTGCCCAGACGATATGTCCCTAGATTAAAAATTTCCTCTAATCATCATCGACCACATCATTATCGTGTCAGAAACGAGAACTACAGGAACGCATTTTACGGAACCGACAATGGTACCCCATATCCATCACCTAGATCCTCTTGGTCCGGGTCGTCACAAACGCCACCATTTCAAGGAGATTTCTCGATGACCCCTCCTAATTCTATAAGGTATCAAGGACACCAAGATCCTCTTGATCTAACTAATGGTCCCACCAATGTGCAGGCTAATTGCGAAAGTAATGCCTCCGGAATTTTCACTAAAGGATCTAGTTGCCCAGAGATCCCGCTTGTGTCCGCAACTAACGACGATTTTAACAATGCAAGACAAAGCTCTCTTCCAGCTCTCGAACATATTGAAAACAACAATTTTTATAACAATCCTCTCGAACAATCGTCATTAGAAATGGCAGTTGGTGAAGGATTCTACAATGAATTAACAAATCCGCCGATAATAAGGGACTCTCCAGAAAGTCCAACTCTATAAAGCAAAACTTTTATAATAATTAAAGCATTGAAGCATTCCCATAGAGAAGCTTCCTTAATCCCCCTAATTCCCCATTGGAATTAACAAAAGGAATAATCAACTACTTGAACATTCAACAAAAGAAAATACAAAAATACAAAACGGTGATAAGTTTGAAATAATCAATTAATGTACAGCACAAACTTATACCACAAAAGGATACTAGTTATAACGAAATAAGTCATCCATCTAAAACTCAGTGGAAATTCCGTTTATAAAACCGATTTTCCGTCTTAGATCGGGGGTTATAATAAACAACAAAATTTTTGCCTTAACAGAGACCCCTGGTGAGTAAAAGTTGACATACTGAATGTTTATTATTAAATTTTCCGACTCACTAGCGCCGACTGGAAGAGCCACTCGTCACTACTTCGTCTCATCTGACTGGTTTCTCTTCCAAAAGCCACTAAGCGGGAAATCTTCTAAATTAGTACTAATCCTTTTGTAAATAGACTAGTTTATTTTTCTCTAAATTGTAATACGGTGAGAATGATCATCAGTAACGCACATTTGTAACATCCACAATGAAGGGGTGTGACCACTCCCCAACAATCTCAAGTTCAAGATGTTATCCCACACCACTTCGCTATCTGTGGCTCGTGGTAAGATCTGAGGGATCCATTTACAAACTTATGGTGACTACCGAAACTTGTAACACTACTGATTTGGCGGACTACCATCCCAAGACGTCTCTTTGTCATCAAATGAAGATAACCAAGAGATGCGGTAATTGGAAACAATCTGAGAGAAGCAGATGCGACACTGCTGATGGTGACATTGGAGAGTATTTCATCCAACGGAAACTCCCATGCCTATCTTTAACACCTGGAATCCAGGGGAGTGATCTTTTTCCCGATCATCAAAAAGAGCAGTTCCAAAACTGTATAAAAGGCGCTGTTTTTGGACAGAACTGGCAAGTTAATGCAACTTCACTTTTGGAACAACAACCACCAACCAACTACCTGCCTACTGAAGAACATCTGCTCCAACTTCCGACTTCCAGTGCCAACTCCACTTCCGAGGACTGAACTTCCGCTGGAACAAGTCACTAGCCCTTTGGCTTCGCCGGATTTGGAATTATTTCTACATCCGCCCGGACTTAGTTTTTTGAGAACTATTTCCGGTCTGACTTGTGACTTTTCAGGGGATCCTCGTTTGAGAAAATCTAAGTCCAACTCGACTTAGAATCTTTTTCATCAACCTGTGAATCCAACCATCACTCTGCTGACTTAGAACTTTTACATCACGTATCATCTCGTTTTCTAAGTCCACCTCGACTTAGAAAAACTCCACCTCCTCTCAACTTCTTCTAATCGATAGACTTCTTTCGATTAGATGTCTCCAAACGAACAGTCCGAAACCATCACATCTCAAAGGTCATGTGTTAGAGTGGCCGTGAATCCCTGTTCATTAATGTGCTGTTCTATTTTATTGTTCTTACCCATCATCATCATTTTTTTGGACAATCTATTTTTTGTTCTTTTATTATACTAAGCAACTAAAAAACAACTAAATTATAATAAAAGTGACTTTTTATCCACAACTATTGAATCCAATTTTTTCTGTCTGCACTTTTTTTTAAATAACCCTTTTGTGTCAAAAAAGGCGTTAGTTATAGAGTTTATCATATATATTTTTACACAATCCCAAACGTAGTACTAACCTTGTGTCCGGAATTTCAACTAAAAGACTACGGTAGATCACTTTCTGAATAGTGCCACGACTGTGCCAGATATATTCTACACAATCCCAAACGTAGTACTAACCTTGTGGCCGGAATTTCAACTAACAATCCACGGTAGGTCACTTTCTGAATAGTGCCACGACTGTGCCAGATATATTCTTCACAATCCCAAACGTAGTACTAACATGGTGGCCGGAATTTCAACTAAGAAACCACGGTATGTCACTTTTTGAATAGTGCCACGACTGTGCCAGATATATTCTACACAATCCCAAACGTAGTACTAACATTGTGTCCGGAATTTCAACTAAAAGACCACAGTAGGTCACTTTCTGAATAGTGCCTCGACTGTGCCAAATATATTTTACACAATCCCAAACGTAGTACTAACCTTGTGTCCGGAATTTCAACTAAAAGACCACGGTAGATCACTTTCTGAATAGTGCCTCGACTGTGCCAGATATATTCTACACAATCCCAAACGTAGTACTAACCTTGTGTCCGGAATTTCAACTAAAAGACCACGGTAGATCACTTTCTGAATAGTGCCTCGACTGTGCCAGATATATTCTACACAATCCCAAACGTAGTACTAACCTTGTGGCCGGAATTTCAACTAAGTAACCACGGTAGGTCACTTTCTGAATAGTGCCTCGACTGTGCCAGATATATTCTACACAATCCCAAACGTAGTACTAACCTTGTGTAACATTTTCAATCAAATTTGACTCAAATGATTTGAGGGATAAAAAGACAAAAAAGGAGGCTAATTAGGTTTGCCCTCATATGAACTTTCTCTCACTTTATCTCTCGTAATAATGGTCCAATCGAGTGGTTGCTCATTTGACATGTCCTCAATTTATACATTTTAATATGGACAAAGTCTAGATTTGTTCAAATCGAGATGAGTTCTAACAGTTTGTCGATTGTTTTGATTTGAATTTAATGCCCGAAGAGTTGCATTCTGTTCACTGGACTTGATTTCACTGCCCACAATTGGGTTAATAAAAATTCAACTCCACAGAATGAAACGAACAATGAGTTTATTGATATATTGTGACATTACATTGCAATTAAATATAAAAAACAAACTATGAATTACTAGAAATTACATTTTGATCATTTTGAATATCATAAATATAAAAATAATGTTCTAACATATGAATTTTGTTTTGTCAGAATTTAATACTAAACTTGCCAATAGTTTGGTGTTGCTATTCACCATGTTGATCGCTAAAATCAGTAATGTTGTGTTGAATTTTGTCGAGATGACATTTCAAAATATGCATTTTGAGTGAAAAGTTGCACGGTGCAACTTGCACACAAGTGCTTGGTAAGCATTTAACATATCGTTCACAATCTCTTGACTTGTTAAATTTGGTTGTTTGTCACTAGAAAGTACATATTTAGACACTAAATAATATTGAGACAATGCAATCATTTCTTGGTCATTCAATTTGGAAATGAACTCATTGAGTTCTAATATTTTATTTAAAGCTCCCATTTCTAATCATCACTGGACTCATTCTATTTTTACCACCAAATTTATTGATCAAATGGAGGATTGGTTCACCATTTTCGTCTAATGCTTTAATGAACATTTGAAATATGCTAAGTCGAATGTGAAGTGGTGGAAGTAGTAGGTCAATATGAACAAGTGCATCATTTTCAATGCCCATGTAGTCGTCTTCTCTTAATTGGCTTGTAAGTCGTTATCAGTAAGTCAATTTTGTGTTGTATTGCTCAAAGTAACTTACTTTAAGTAACTTTAAGTAAGCGACAACTAGCGCGATCTTTAGATTACTGAAATAACTACCAACAGACGTGCAAAGGGGGCCATTGTCTATACCTTTGCCTAATAAAACCAAACTAAAAATGACTTCAAAAGTGGCTTTACACTTTACTTTTCTTTCAATTTCTTTTCGAAAACGACAAAACAAATAAGACAAACATTCAAACAAAAATAAGATTATCGAAATATTATATTAAATCTTTATTAAAATTGAAATTAAAATGTAATCAAAATATATGTAATGTAAATTCAAACATTAAAAAACATAATCAAACCAACTTGTACAGTTGCTCCATCTTCTTGACTCGATTCTTCATAGCCTGGAAGGCATCAATCAGCTTACGCTTCTCCGCATCATCTTCATCTTTCTTGGAAGAATCCTCAACTTCCTTACCAGAACCCTTAACCTTCTTGCCAGAATTCTTAACTTTCTTACCAGAATTCTTAACTTCCTTATCGGAATCCTTAACTTCCTTGCCAGAACCCTTATCCTCCTCCTTCGAATCTTCAACTCCAATCTTCAAACCGGCAATTTCAAAGTTCAAACGAAGATATTCCATCGCCTCCTCAAACGCAAATAGAATATTCTCCTTCAAAAGTCGAAGCAGCAGTACGGAATCACCACCAAAATTGCGCTCCAACGCCGAGCACGCCTTTTCCGCATACATCCACGCCTTCTTGAGGTACTCCAGATTGGTCGAATCCTCCTTGTAGCCAAATCGTAGATAGAAAGTGGCCAGCCGATTGTACAGATCCGCTAGTTTGAATCCATTGTGGGGCAGCCAAAGGGGCGCCAACTTCTCGTCCACCGCCACCTCGAGCTTCAGCAGTAAAAGTCGCACTCCAATGACGTAGTCCTCAATGTCCGGCTCGGCGGCAACCTTCAAAGTGGCCGCAATGAGACTGTTCACTTGACGCTCAACAGTGGCCATCTCCTTACAAATCTTTTGAATCTCCTTTGAGGTGGCCTCACGGTGACATTTGGTGCAATTGTAGATGAGAGTCTTTTGCACCATTGACTGTATCGACACTTCCTCATCGGTGGCCTCGATCGTCATCAGTCCATCACAGTTCTCGACTCGACAGGTGACCGGAAAGGAGAACTGATCAAACATTTTCGACCTTCCAAAGGGATTGTTGCGTCTCAGTGAGGCACAGGCCGAGCAGGCACAGTTGAACTCGAGTCGGCCCTGAAGACTCTTTTGCTGCTGTAGACGAGCCAACCAGTGCATGTGCAGTCGAACCATAATCCAGTCACCATACTTTGGCTTCAAAGTCGACAGCACAGTTCCACGCGGAATTGGTTGAATAGCGAAAATGACCGAAACATTCGATTCGTGTCGTTCGACACCGTCCACAGTGAGGATCGATACGTTGGGCATGCACGACGTAGTGATTGCACTAATCAGTGGATCGAGTGTACAGATGGTGTGCAGCTCGGGAGATGCTTGACCCGCAGTGTTGTGGCTATGCACTTGATTTGACCGAATGAAGAGCGAACAGTTGTGTCGCAGTTGGGCCAAGTGACGCATCATTACTTCGGATGCAAACATTTCCTCTTCATTGAAGGTTACAATCGGTGGCGCAGTTTCAGAGTCGTCCTTATCAACAGTAATAGAAGAAACCTTTGATGACGCAGATCCGTGAACGTGATCTCCAGAACAGGGACAATCGTTTTTGGTTGATGACGCAGATCGATGATGGTCATGATCTTCAGAACAATCATTACAAACAGCCTTTGATGATGGCTTGTCAGTTGTCGTTGGTGACACAGTTCCATCATCATCTCCATCAGTATCTGAATCAATGTTGAGTGTCGAAAGGTCCAATGCAAGTGACGCAGTTTCCGTGTCAGCACCAACAGAAACAGAATCTTTCTTTGAGTCGTCCGAATCAGTTGACGCAGATCCAGATTTAGGTAAAGCAGTTTCATAATCAGCCGAATCAATCCTCGACTTATCATCACTCGGTGAAGCAGTTCCAGAGTCATCGCCAACAGAATCCCCAGGTTTCGGTGAGGCAGATCCAGCAGCAACTTCGACAGATTTAGGTAGCGCAGTTTCAGAACCAGCCGAATCAATCTTTGGCTTATTACAATTCGGTGGCGCAGTTCCAGAGTCGTCTTTATCCGCAGTAGTAGTAGAAGAAATCTTTGGTAAAGCAGTTTCCGTTTCGTCACCAAAAGAAGCAATAGAATCCTTTGTCTTTGGCTTGTCCGAATCCGGTGACGCAGTTCCAGCAGCAACATCAACAGATTTAGGTAAAGCAGTTTCAGAACCAGCCGAATCAATCGCAGGTTTATCACAACTCTGTGACGCAGTTCCAGAGTCATCGCCAACAGAATCCTCAGGTTTCGGTGAAGCAGTTCTAGCGTGATTTCCGGTGCAAGTAGAATCAGTAGTCTTTAATGGTGGTGAGTTGTGGCCAGATGACACAGATGCATCTTCAACAGACTCAACACAATCAGTCTTTAATAATAGCGATTCGTATGATACGGTTGACGCAGTATCCGTAGATTCGTCGTCTGAAGAAGCAGCAGATGATTCAAATTTGTTGTCAGTATGAGATTCAATCTGTGACGCAGTTCCATCATCATCATCTCCTTCGGAATCAATCTCGAGTGTCGAAAGGTCCAACGCAAAAGTTTCATCATCAGATGAGTCTTCAGTATTCGGTGACGCAGCTCCATCATCATCTTCATGTTTAGCCCCAAGCTTAGCCATCTTCACCAGAAGGCACACCATAAAAGTATCCATAATGGCTCGTTCCACCGAATCTTTACTCTCAACAGCATTATTACTATCCTTCGAACCTTCCGCCTTCATACGATAGACATTCGCGTAATCCTCGAGTTTGTCCGTAAAATCAAAAGCAACCGAACTTGAATGATCAGGATCCTCATCATCATTCTTCTTCAACTTTTCCATAACAGAACGAATCGAATCCAGTCCACCCGAAGTGAGCAGTGCACGGAGAGACAAATGAAAGAATTGACAAGTTTTGAAGGAAAGTGGCAATATGGAGCACTCGAGGTAATGATAAAGGTTCCAAGATTCAGTACGACATTGTTCCGAACAGTAGAGTACGCGGGTACAGTGGGAACAGGGGACGGAGCGTGAGAATGTTCCCGGAAAGCAGTTCAAAGCAGCCAAACAGTGGTGACAAAGCCGAAGTTCCAGTTCGTCTGTGAGGACAGATGCGTACGGTTTGGTCACCGCGAGAATGTCGCCAAAGTTTACGTCTGAAGTAGTGACTAGATGACGACCTAAAAGGTGAAGAAAAATATAAATCAGAATACGAACATAAAAGATAAGAAAACAAACCATTCTTCTCATCATAACGAACTTCAACTTTAGTAGAAAGATACGGAATCTTCTCTTGAGGATCGAAACGACCTTTTTCTGTGAGCATTTTGATTACAGAAGTAATACTTTTGAGGTTCGATTCGGGTTTTTTCGATTCTTCTTCTTCAACCTTTTTACCATCCTGTTCCTCAACTCGTTCATACAATTTAGCCAAAAGAACCGAATCCACCGACGACTTAACCGAATCGAGCAGTTCCTTAGCCGCCGCAACCCGTCCCAACCGTAGAAGGCACTCACATTTTCGTGTAATCAACAGAAAAATTGGTTTATATTTTCCGTACTCGAGCCCGAGTGCAGCGTCAATATCCTTGAGAGCGTCCTCGTACTGTTGAAGTTGCAAAAAGGCACCGGAACGATTGCCATAAGCGAGTGCAAGTTCCTCGCCCTCGGGAGCCTGAAGAATAGCATCGGAATAGGACGTGACTGCGTCACCAAATCCACGAGTAGCGTAAAAGCGATTGCCCTCTTCACGATATTTCGCGGCCAGTTCAGTACTTTTACGTGATACTTTTGAAGATTTCGCCTGATGTTCACTAAATTGAGTGATAAGTTTCGATAGGAGTGAGTTGATGCACTCGTCCGACAGGAGATACCGGACACGATCGGCATCGGTGGTCAGTTCAGAGTAGCCCGTCTGAAAAGGTCCGTATTTGAGCAGAATGGCCACTTTCATAAAGTGATAGTCCAGGCCAGAGTGACGTTGACGTGCGGCTATTTCGGGCGGGAGATGACGGCCCGAGAGTTGACGGTAAATGTCGTCCATATTTGAGCACGTCGAGAAGAAGGAGAATAAGAAGTGGAATCCGAAAAACACCGGGAAAATATGATTCAAGTTCAAAGAAATAAGTTGTTGCTTTCACACGAGACGAGAGCGACATAAAAAAACAGAGAGGACAGTTTGTGTGAGGAAATGTAAACAACAAACAAAAGAAAAAGTGTGCTCGGTATTCAGAAGGTTGAACTTTCCAATCAATTTTCAATCTAAAAGATTGTTGAGTAAAAACGCCACTGCACGGATGAGTCATTTCTGACTATTTTGATTGTGTTGATAAACTGTAAAGTCATTTGTACGTAATTTGAGTCTCGATTTTGTGTTTATCTAACTTTGATCATTTTTACGTACTTTACGTACCTTAAACCTTAAACCTTAGTGATTATGAACTCTGTTTTTGTCTTTTGACTATTTACGACTAGACAATCGAGTCGCCACTATTTTGCCTTTGTGTCGACATTTGCCTCTGACTGTCTGAGTCACTGTCTTCATCATCGACGTTAGTTAGTTGGTCGTCGTCGTCTTCGTCGTCTGTTTGTCTGTTCACTTTGTCATTTACAGTTTGGCTTTCACTCCTCTCGGTTGGTTGGTTTCTTTCGCCCTAAGAAAAGTTTCTCTCGTCGTCGTCGTCGGTTCATCATCGTACACGATCTATCCTTTCGCCTTCCTTAAATCTCGATACAATGTCTACCCCACCGACACCACCACCATCACCAGCATTCCCATCTCCACCCCCATCCCCACCACCGAACCCTATCTACCAGTTTGTCAAGGACCTACTCGCGAAGCAACAGGACACAGGCGCTACCAAGTCCCTACGTGAGCTCACCCACGAGCACTGGCAGTCCCTCTCCACGGAAGACATGGCCGTACTCGACCGTTTATCTTTGAATAACAATTTCGCTCTCCTAAGCTCCTTTTTTGGCCTCAATCCTTGTGGTAGTTCAACCAGCTGTACGGTTGTCTCGAGTCACGTTCGCCATCTCGTCCCGTCCGAGTGCACGCCCTCTGAGTTTGGTCTCGTGAGACTTTCGTTTGGTGGTTCTGGTATCGATGCTTGGACTCACGAACTGTTTGATTCGAGTGCCCGTTCGAGTACACCTTCTGGTGAGAAAATCCCGGTTGATGGTGGTCTGTACACGGATCAGCTGATGATTATAAAGAATATTCATCGATTCCTACATCCCCATGGTGGTAATGGTAATCAACAGTCGAACAGTACTGCTTGGGTCTTTATCGAAGACGACGAATTTGACCAAACCCGTGCCGCACTCGAATGGTGTCGTCACAAGTCTACTCAACTTTCCCTCGCTCTCGAATGGAAGCTACAATGTATTCCTATTGGTGCACTCGCTCAGTACCTGATGAATGTGTTCAAGGACGATGTATCGAATCGTTTCACTAAGCAAACCTTTGAACAGTCTGCAGCCCACAAGCCCGGTCCCATGTGTTCGCATCACTTTAGCCGTCAACTGGTCCTCTCATCGCCTACCACCATTTGTGCCCTCTCGAAGGCGCACGCCTGTGCCTCGGTACTGTTGGACAAGTTTGGTCATAAATTCAACAAGAACTCGTCAACATGAACATTACTTAACGAATTACAACGTGAACGAAACCTTATTTACTTATTTACTACTACATGACATTACACAACATTACAATTTGTAAATCACATTTTTTGTTTTTATTAGTCAAATCTGTCACACGAACCGAATTCTTGTTGTTTTTACTTTTGATTATTGATATTGACAGATTAATAAATTAAATCGATTTGTAAGCGTGAAAATTCGATTTTGATTTTGATTTCGATTTTGATTTTGATTTGTTCGATTTTTTTTTCTGATTCGATTTTTTCTAGTCTTATTTTACAGATCGACTTAGTGTCGAACAATGTAATTTCTATTTGAGCTTTCGTTTCTAACTTTTGGGCACTACTTTTGGATCGTATAACCTTTTCTTCCCGTAATGTTGGGTCATCACTTTTCGTTTGGAACCATTTGCCAGTTCTTCTTGATGGTACTGACACTTGTTGGCACCACCTTTGGATCGCCCCTCACAAATGTAAGTCTAATGTTTGGTTGATTGTGTTACTCTCTTATCAACCTGTTATCAACCTCCCTAACCTCTTATCAACCACATATCAACTTCTTATCAACCTACCTAACCTTTTATTAACCTCGTATCAACCTCTTCTTCGCATCCCTTTAACCTAAAAACCTTTTTTTCTCGTTTCAGCTTTTGATCTCATTCACACAATCGAAAATCCTCCTAATGGGAGTGCTCGACCAGAACCTGCTGATCATCACCAAGGACTATCCCCTACTCGTGTACGAAGTACCAATGGCCCGGTACGTGAACGGTCGATTCGATCTGTACGGCGTGGTGCCGGTGGAGTTGGTCACGAAATGGCCAATGCTGTACCGTGATGCGAATTTCACCAAATATGTTCTCAATGGTGCACAAGTTTTTCCTTTCTCGATTGGCACGGACAAAAAAGAGTCACTTGTGTTTGCATTTGACACTGCGAGTGCAAATCACATTCTCAAGAGCGTCACACTGACACTGAAGCCCCAACCGAGTGTCGCTTATCAAGAGCTTCAAATTGTGGATGGCATTCACTTTGACGAAGCTAATCTCATTTCCTCGGACGAGACAAACGTTTTCTTCAATTTGAACATCGTTCGTGATAAAATGTATCAACTGTTCAAGTATGTCAAAAATGCGGATGGTTTTATTGCTGAGGTGGCATTTGACTTGTGCACCAGGAAGATTGCAAATGGCAGCGATGTGATTCTGTTTGCGCCCATTGACTATCGTGCCTGTGCCTATGTGTACTATAATTTGGCAAACGGTGGTTTCGTGTACCAAAATCGATTTCACCTTTTCACCAAAGAGCAAGTCTACATTTTTGAGTACCCAAGAGCGAGTAATGAGACGGTGCTCAGGGTGGTCAACATTGAAGACTTTCTGGTCACCGTCTATGTCACCGTCACGGGGCCCGATTTTATTAGCTCCACGCCTAATAACCGTAAGTTTAATCTAATTAACCACCAAAAACCTAACAATTTCCCGCATCTCGCACAGAATCTCCCGTAATCGCGATTGTCGTAATTGTGGTCACCTTGGTGGTGTTTGTCATCTGTGGCTCAGTTTTTGGTTATTTCTGTTCACCAAAGTCGGATCAAGCACCCAAAGATGAGAGTAACAAGAATGCACCTACAACAGCAACTTCTGTACCTCAACCCAAAGACGGTGGTACTTCAGCGCCTGTGGTTGTAGTTGACTCTAGTAAAGCAAACCCAATCGGACAGTTGAACTCTCTCAAGCTCAAGAGTCTGGCTGGTTACAAGAAGAGTTGCAACAATCGAGAGTTGAACAGCTCAAACAGCAAACATTTGTACAAAGTTGGTCCAAAGAAAAGTTGCAACAGCCGAGGACGTCTGGAACGACTAACTCAAGAACGACAAACTCGATCATCATCATCAACTTTCAAACCAAACAACCTGTTCCGAATGAGCAAGACCAAGCAATCGGTCAAGCAGTCCAACAGTATGAGAAAGGTCCAAAGTCCTGAATTCAACAGCAAAGCAGTCCGAATCAACAAGCAGAAACAAGCAGCAGATGATGATGGCAGACGGTCCAACTCGAGAGTCAAGGCCAAAGGCATGAGTACCAAACGAAGGCTTTCGATCTCCAAAATGGCGAAGAAGATCAAGTTCAAGGTCAAACGAAAGACTCATTAAGTCATCATTTTTGGTTCTCACTTTCACAACCAAACAGTCTTAATCTATTTGATGTATTAATAAAGAATTAAATTGTTTTTTGATTAGAATCATTTTAGATTTGTTTTTCTTGCTTAGTAGCCAGCTTATTAGTAATTTCAGCAAAGTAATGTTTTAATTAGTATTCTCAGTATTCTATTTATTGTACTACCTTTTGACTATCTTTCAATCTTTTATTTATCAGTTTGCTAGTTTTACGACCATTTTTACACCTTTTAAGTAACTATAGTTGATTGTTTTTGTTTCTGTATTTATGAGTCACCTTGGTGTAAAGGCGAAAATATCATTTTTATTACATTTTCATTTCAATTCAAGACAATAAAATGCAAATGAAATTGGGTATCGTAAAGGAGGCCTCTTTAGTGGCTCCTGAGCTCATCTTACATTTCCATCCTTCTATTTCTCTTACTCTATTCCTTTACGGTCAATTGCGAGTCAAGGTTTTGGTATAAAAAGCCACGTAGGAATGGCATTTCTCATGAAAAGCAGACATTGCGACAAACAGACGTTTTACGTCTTATATAAGTACAGTATTCAATAATCATTTGACTTGACTTGAAACGAATCCAAATTTACATTAATAAATTGTGATAAATATTGAAAACAAACAACCATTTTTTGTTGCCTTATTTCTCTTTAAAATGATAGACTACACTGCTGTGTTTGACACAAGTGAAGATGAAATTGAATTGAACAAAAATGACAAAGTTTACAAGAAGAATAATAAGACGAGAATTGTTGGCCTGATTTGGATTTGTGTGTTTTTGTTAATTTGTGTGGTGATTTTGTTTGGGTGGAATTTGATGAAACAAACTGTGACGGATTGTTCATTGTGTAATGGTGCTATTCAGAATTATAACAATATTTCGGTTGAAAATGAAATCAACTTGAAACTCGAAGAAAAGCGTCAATTTGTTCGAGAAATGATGGTTGAAGCATGGAATGTATACGAGGGATATGCCTGGGGAGATGGAGAAGTGAGTCCTGTTAGGAAAAGTGCGAAGAATTGGCAATTTGGTAAAGGCACTGGTTTGAGCATAGTTGCCTCGATGAGTTCGCTGGGGATTATGGGAATGAAAGAAAAGTTTGAACAGGGAAAGAAATGGATTGAGACTGAACTGGACTTGAGCAAGTTGGATGGAGATATTCGAGTGTATGATGTGATCGTGAATTATGTTGGTGGTCTCCTGTCATGCTACGCATTGACCAATGAACAATTGTTCATGAATAAAGCACTGACAATTGCACAGTTGGTTGAACCTGCTTTCAATACTTCAACAGGTAAAGGATGATTATTTTTGGATATTTATGTGATGATTTGTGTTTTTAGGATTGCATTATCAATATATCAATCTTAAAACTGGAAAACCAACTCGTGTTGTGGCAGCTTTATCCCACGTAAGTGGCTTTCAACTCGACTTCAACTATCTGAGTGATGCATCGGGAAATGACAAATATCGAAAACAAATCGAGAAAATACAAAACGTGTTGAAAGAAATGGGAAAACCTAAAAATTTATATTTTGAAGTAATTAATATTGAAAAATTTTGGACATCCTCTCGTAGCGATTTATTTTATTATAGTCGCGAGTTTTACATTTCTCTGGTCAAATCATACATTCAATCGAATCGCCTCGATGGGCAATCGATCGAAATGTACAAAGAAGCAATGGACGCGGTGGAGGCGGTCAAGATGTTCGAGGTTTCGCCTAATGGACTGTACTATGCTCGAAGCTATTATTATAATTCATTTGACAACAATATGGAATACTCAGGTTGTTATCTCGGAGCAATGTTGTCCCTTGGGGCCAGTGCAATGCAACGAGCATTGGCACTGAACAGTTCGATTGGTGACAAGGACAAAGTGACACAACAAAATCGAATCAATCGACACTGGCACTTGGCCATACAAATCACTCGAACCTGTCAACTGGCTTCGGACAGGACCAAAACTGGACTGGGACCAGATCGATTTTATTTCAACGACACTCACGATGTTATTTTTAATCATCGTAATAATGATTATTATAACTATTATCACCTAAGGTATTTGCCCCAATGTCATTTCCCCCACTAATAGTTCACCCCAAATGTTTCAGTCCTGAATTGGCCGAGAGTAATTTCATTCTGTGGCGATTGACTCATAACGAAAAGTACAGAAACAATGCATGGCAAATGGCACAGGCCATACATCGACACTGTAGGGTCGAGGGTGGTGGGTATGTGGGGATTGAGAATGTAAACCAGATTCCAAGCAGTAAAATCGATCACCAACAAGCCCATTTCCTGTCAGCCACTCTCAAATACCTCTACCTCACCTTCACCTCCGACTCAGTCCTGTCCCTAGACCAGTTTGTCTTCAACTCTGTCGGTCATCCACTGCCCATCAGTGACAACAACACCATGTATCCCGCAAAACTGTGCAAAAATTGAATCCAACAGAATTTAGTTCAATTCATATACTCTAAATGGCAGCTTTGTTTTCATTTTATTAAACAAATTATTAAAATCAATTCAAGAAAATCTGATCACAGAATTGTTATTTTAGGACAACTATGTCACGGATCGGAAAGGAAAGGCAGAGAAGTCGACAAACTCAAAACAGTTTATTTCACGGCAAGGAGAAAACCACAAACCCAACGGGAAAACTGTGGAACCTTTGCAAGCAAACAACACTAGGCCTGTGCCTAGAACAACAATCGAGCCCACGGGGCAGGCGGCACACAAGTCAATCAATGACTAATCGACATCAAGACGATCCAAACAGCTCGGGTTGCGATTTACGGGAAGACCAAACACAGGGGACTCGAGAGGACCGTTCAGACGGGAAGCCTAGATGAAGACCAAGGGCGTTGGAGTCGGGCGCGATGACCAATTCGGGGCACTACGGACTGGACCGGAAACAACAGAACTCGATTCAACAGACACAAGTCAGCACAGACAGGACATAGAACGGGAACCGAGAGCGAACTGGATCAACCGGCGGACACTCAAAGTTGGTGGTTCAGAATGATACAGCATTCGGGCGGGCGCATCCTTAAATATGGATCTGGGACAAAGGGAAGAAGGCAAGCTTAGGGATGGTACCGGACCTTACCCAGCCAGTGATTGGTTGATCATACAGAGTGGACACGGCAACGGTGTTGGGTAGAATAGTTCGAGACCGACTACAAGGAGGCGGACTATCACGAGGTCAAAAAGAAGAAGAGAAAAGGGGGGTGAACCTTTCCCCCTAGTCACCATCGATGAGAACATCGAATACAAACCCAAGACCGTGGGACCGAGATCACTAAAGCAATAAAACTGTCACAACCCAAGATTTACCGTTTGCGTTGAGGCACCAAGTTGCCTTTAATTGACCATAGCGAACGCCGCTCCGGGCTAAACACATGTGTCTTCTTTCGACCATCGGTACGCAGCGTATACGCGATCGAAGCAGTGCTCGCTCCTCACCCGTCGGTGTAATCCGATACGAATCAATCGACCGATCGACGGAGCTGGCCCTTACCAGCCCAAGCACCACCACCGCGGTACCATTAAGCGCTCGCTCGGCAACCATCATCACCGAGAGTGGGAGAAAGGGAATAAGGGGAAGAGAGGACGAGGGGGGAGAAAGAGAGAGAGAGAGAGAGAGAGAGAGAGAGAGAGAGAGAGAGGGTGAGGGGGCGAGGGTTCCCTAATAATTATACCGACCAACTAATTCCTATGAATTCAATCAAAAGGTTATTAAGGTCATCAATGTGTCTCGTCTGCATAGTGAATTCGGACAAATAGAATGTGCACAATCGTTTGACCAGCAAACAGTCCAATAGACCCGCGCTCACGATCAAAAGAGTATCAACGGTGCCGGCTGCCAATACTCTCCGATCGCCGCAATGTCCAAGTGCCCTTTTACACCCATCAGGTCCATTTACCGGTACTCAGGTTCCACCTGCTACCTGTTTATGAGACATTAGAGAGATCAACTCACACTGAGGGAGAGCTTCACTGTACCACGTTGACTTCTGACGCTGGGCGTCACAAACTACAAGATAACTGTGTCTGATCAGCAACGAACGTTTCTATTACTAGTACATTTCTACTTACAGCATGAAAGACTTTGATTTGATTTGTTCAGGGTTCTCTGTCAAAAAAACTGTGCATATTCAAAAAATTTAAAAAATTTAAATTTAACTTGAATATCTTAAGTCAAAGGCCAAAAACGATCTCCAACCCATTTTGTTTTCTGTGACACAAAAGGTCTAGATTATTGGTTTAACAAACAATAGACATAGGTCAACATAAAACAAAACTTTATTCAGAATATATAAAATATATAACTATAATATTGAATGCAAAGTAAAGGGCAAAAGGTAAAAGGGCATGAATCAATAAAACAATATTTAAAAAGTATTGCATTAGCAGTTTATAAAAATTGTGAAATTAATATATCATTGTATGAAAAAACTTTAACTAAACAAAAAAAACAAATTAATAATTGAAAAAACATTCATAATTAAAAAATCATTTGACCTTGACAGTATAGTCAGGCTAGAATGAGTGTGTTTGCAATAAAAAAAATAGTAATAACTAGAAACAATGCTAATCATGACATTTTAAAATTCCATTTTTTTGATTGACAAAAAATAATGTTTGTATAAAAAATTATTTTAGTAAAACCTTTTAATACCAAATTAAGAAAACTCCATAATTCTTGTTTAGATATTTTTGACTTTTGTCAACGTGTAGCAAATGTATTTAACCTAGCAAAAAAAAGTTTCAGTTACCATAAATATGAATTGAAAAACTTTAATTGATTTGTGTATGGTTTCTCTGCCAAAAATTTGCCACTTCAAGGATTAAACATTTTGATGTATAGAGAACTGAAGTTTGTCTCTAAATGCAGTGGATCGAATTGCATTGATAAAATTGATACTATTACTAACCAATGTGTCAATGCGATTATCTTCTTTTTTTGTATGACATTCATACAAACGCAATATGACATTGATAAACGACAATTACAAACATTAATTCACTAACTTTGTGATATACTGCATGTATTTATTGCAACCAACCAACTATAGTTTGTTTATTTCTTTTTACAATGGACTACACAGCTGTGTTTGACACGAGTGAAGATCAAATTAACTTGAACGAAAATGAAATTCAAGTTGATAAGAAGAAGAATAAGATGAGAATGATAGTTTATGGACTGATTGGAATTTGTGTGTTTGTGCTCATTTGTGTGGTGATTCTGTTTGGGTGGATGATGATGAAACCTGCCAAGGATTATGATTCGAAAATGGAGGAAAAAAGTCAATTTGTTCGAGAAATGATGATTGATGCGTGGAATGCATACGAGCGACATGCCTGGGGATATGGACAACTGGGTTTTAGCAATCGTGAAAAGTGGCAATTTGGTAAAGGCACTGGTTTGAGCATAGTCGCGTCAATGAGCACTCTGTGGACTATGGGACTGAAAGAAGAGTTTGAACGAGGAAAGAAGTGGATTGAGACAGAACTGGACTTGAGCAAGGTGGATGAATATGTTGGAGTGTATGATGTAATCGTGAATTATGTTGGTGGTCTGCTTTCGTGCTATGCATTGACCAATGAACAATTATTCATGAATAAAGCACTGACAATTGCACAGTTGGTTGAACCTGCTTTCAATACTTCAACAGGTAAAGCAAAATGACTTGGATATTTATGTGATGATTTATGTTTTTAGGATTGCCTTATCAACGTATCAATCTGAAAACAAGCAAACCCAATGGTTTAATGCAATTTTTATCTACCGTAAGTGGTTTTCAACTCGACTTCAACTACCAGGAATGCAGGAAAGTTACAACAATTGCTTTCGGGTTTTTCAAAACGAGATTGCATAAACAAAACCAAAGGGTATATAGACGTTCCATAGCTCGTTGGAAAGGTTAAAGTACCTATTTTACGAAAATGTGAAAAAATATTAAGATTCTCTTATCTATATTCAAATCTGGCTCTATCAAAATTCGATTTTTAAAGTGGTCATTTTTTTATGTAAATTTTTTGACTGCCCATAACTTGATGAAGGAGTGTCCAAACTTCATGTTTCGCACCAGAAAATTATTCTACAGATTGTGCTGAACGCGAGGATGTGCTGGATTGCCTTTTTCCGTGGCAATTTGGCCGAGAAATTGCAGTTTTAGTGTCAAAACTCAAATTCAGCGAATCACCCGAAAGTGAAGTTGCGGCTTCTTTCGGTAGATGTCGCCAGTGTTTTTGTTTATGTTTACTGGCAATAACTGCTAATTGATCGTTTTAATTTGATTTGTAATCAATAAATGATTGGCTGCCAAGTGATATTTGGGTTTTATGAGCTGACAAGTGGGATACTGACTATTTCGAGTACTGGGAATCCGATTTTGGTGTCCATTTTGTGATTGGGCGTCAGGGCGCCAGCAGGGGGAGCTTTGAAATTTTGAATTCAATTTTTTTGTGACGCCCTGACGCCCAATTACAAAATTGACACCAAAATCGGATTCCCAGTACTCGAAATAGTCAGTACACTACTTGTTATCTCAATTATTCCGAATGCTATTCAGCCGGCAATCGTTGATTCATTGAACACAATCAAAAAGCACTAGTCGCACTGCCGAAAGAAGCCGCAACTTCACTTTCGGGTGATTCGGTAGATTTGATGTTTTTCACTAAAACAACGATTTCTCGGCCAAATCACCACGGAAAAAGGCGATCCAGCACATCCTCGCGTTCAGCACAATCTGTAGAATAATTTTCTGGTGCGAAACATGAAGTTTGGACATTCCTTCATTAAGTTATGGGCAGTCAAAAATTTACATGAAAAAATGACCACTTTAAAAATTGAATTTTGATCAAGCCAGATTTCAATATAGATAAGACAATCGTAATATTTCTATACATTTTCGGAAACTAGGTACTTTAACCTTTCCAACGCGCTATAGAACTCATATGAACCCTTTGTTTTTGTCAGATTAATCGCTTGTTGTCAAACCCGAAAGCAATTGTTGTAACTTTCCTGCCGACCTGGTATCTGAGTGATGCTACAAAAAATGACAAATATCGAAAACAAATTGAGAAAATACAAAACGTTTTGAAAAAAATGGGAAAACCGAAAAATCTATATTTTGAAGAAATTGATATTGAAGAATTTTGGGAATCCTTTCGTAGCGATTTATTTTGGCAAACCCGTGAGTTTTACATTTCTCTGGTCAAATCTTACATTCAATCGAATCACCTCGATGTACAATCGATCGAAATGTACAAAGAAGCAATGGACGCGGTGGAGGCGGTCAAGATGTTCGAGGTTTCGAATGGTGGACTGTACTATACTCGAGAGTATCATTCTAGATATAATTCATTAGACAAATACATGCACTACTCAGGTTGTTATCTCGGAGCAATGTTGTCCCTTGGGGCCAGTGCAATGCAACGAGCATTGGCACTGAACAGTTCGATTGGTGACAAGGACAAAGTGACACAACAAAATCGAATCAATCGACACTGGCACTTGGCCATACAAATCACTCGAACCTGTCAACTGGCTTCGGACAGGACCAAAACTGGTCTGGGACCAGGATGGTTTTTTTTCAATGAAACTCTCGATTTTATTCCTTATGAGTTCCAACCCACTTATTATCGTCTAAGGTATTTTCCCCAATGTCATTTGCCCACTAATAGTTCACCCCAATTTGATGTTTCAGTCCTGAATTGGCCGAGAGTAATTTCATTCTGTGGCGATTGACCCACAACGAGACGTACAGAGACAATGCCTGGAAAATGGCACAGGCCATACATCGACACTGCAGGGTGGAGGGTGGTGGGTATTCGGAGATTGATGATGTAAACCAGGAACCAACCAGTAAAGATGATCGTCAACCAGCCGAATTCCTGTCAGCCACCCTCAAGTACCTCTACCTCACCTTCACCTCCGACTCAGTCCTGCCCCTAGACCAGTTTGTCTTCAATTCTGACGGCCATCCACTGCCCATCTGTGGCAACAACACAATGTATCCTGCAAAACTGTGCAAAAATTGAATCAAATAGAAGTTTTTTTAGTTCAATTTATTTACTCTAAATGGCAACTTTGTTTTCATTTGGTTAAACAAATTATTAAAATCAATTCAAGAATATATATCAAACGACAGAGTATGCTAAAATTGCTATTGTCTTGTTTTACTAACTAGATAGATAAGTAAGCAACGAAAATTTTAATTACTTTTCCACACACAAAATGAAAGATTTGATTTGTTCAGGTTTCTCTGACACAAAACTGTCTACACAATTTTTTTTGATTTATATCGTTTATATCAGGATAATATTTTTTAAATTTTCAAAATCAATTTGTTTAGTTTGTTCCATTTCCATAATCGATATTTATCGCTTGGATAATTGGTTAGTACAATGAGAATTTCAATGTGTATCTCCAGGGCTACAACAATCCTCTTTTTTACATTCAATGATTAAACATTTTTCTGTATAGAGAACTCCCAATACAATGGACTACACTGCTGTACTTGACACAGATGAAGATCAAATTGACGGTTCACCTACGTTTGTTTTCTGTAAAAGTTCGTCGCCGTTAGTTCGCGACCTTAATTCGTGTCCGTCAGTTCGTTTGCCTCGAGTTCGCTGGACACAAGTTCGCACGCACATTTGTTCGCATGGACACGAGTTCGCAGACACTAGTTCGTCCCAGTACTAGTTCGACATAACAAGTTCGCCTCAAATTAATCTACAGTTAATTTATTAAAACAAAATATAACAAATCACATTTTGATATGTTGAGTCGATGATATTGATATACACAAAATTCAAAGTAGATCACGACATTACTCAATCTCCAACAAAATTAACATCATCATCACATGTTTGACATTCGTTTTGTAATCTGCTTTGCTGCGCGTCGGACATAAGCTTTCAATTTACCGTCGAGAGAACATTTTCCGTACGTTTCCTTGTATTGATCTATGACTTTTATTCGAATTGCATTTGTGAAAGATTTTCTTGTTTGCGAATCAGTTCGATGTTCATCAAAGTCCTCCACCCGAGTAAGCTCAATGTCGGCTCTTCCTTGGTCATCAAGTAAGGCTCGTACAAGACTCCAAAAGACAGCCCTTTTGCATTTAAACTTAGAATTCAGACGATTGTGCCAACCTTCCACTGAGTTATTTGTTATCGGGTAACCTTTCTTGATTGAGGAGAAGTGATTCCACAGTTTGAGAGGAAATTCACCATCGTACTGACGATCGGTTGGAGGCCTGTCGTTGAGGATTAGTTGATATGCTCGTTGTACTTGCTTGACAGGAACAAAAGCTAGTGACATTAGTTTGTGGATCATCAAATTAAAGTTCGAATCTTGAGAATAAAGTGACACTCAAGAACTAACATGAGTGGACATCTGTACGTACATGTGTACGTGACATGTTTAAATACAGTAACGCGAACTGTTACACACGAACTGAGGTTAATGGGAACTGTTGTCCGCGAACTCGTGTACAAGAGAACAAATGTACTCTCGAACTAAGATCCTGCGAACTGGTGTCCTCGAACTGACGAACTCGAAATAACGCCGGCGAACTAATGGGGACGAACTAAATGTTGGGAACAAACGTAGGTGAACCCAAATTGACTAGTCAAGCTTGAACAAAAATGATTTTCATCTTGACAACAAGAACAAGACGAGAATGGTTGTTTGTGGGCTGATTGGGATTGGTGTGTTTGTGCTCATTTGAGTTGTGATTCTGTTTGGGTGGATGCTGATGAAACCTGCGACGGATTATTCACCGTGTAATGTTGCTATTCAAAATTGTAACTATACATTGCCTAAAAATAAAAAGTGAAATTGATTCGGCACTTGAGGAAAAACGTCAATTTGTTCAAGAAATGATGCTCGAAGCATGGAATGCATACAAGCCATATGTGACTCTTGTGGAGGAAAGTGGAAAGAAAGTCAACTGGATATTTGGTAAAAGACACAAAGACATTGATTTGAGCATAGTTACTTCGAAGTTCGATGAGCTCGCTGTGGACTATGTGGACTGAAGGAGGAGTTCGAATGAGGAAATAAGTGAATTGAGATTGAATTGGATTTGAGTAAATGGGTGGGATATTTCTATGGAGTCTCTATGCATTTGAGTTATTCAATTCTAATCGCGCGCAATTTTAATAAATTGATAAATCAGTTTAAATTCATGATCATCTTTTTAATATTAATAAAAGCACTTTCAATGTAAAAATAATGTATAATCTCCACCACCAGTAGCAACATGCAACGTCTTATGTGAACAGAACGCGTGAGTACTATTATCAACAATAAGTTGTTTTGTTATTTGTTGACTGCGTGTATCTGAGTAAGCGAGTGAAATCATCAAGACACGATCAACATTTTTGAGTGATTTGAGTGATCTTCCTGTCTATTTTTACAATCTCAATTCTTTGAAAACTTTTGCCTCAAGATGTCCTTCACAAGTAACAACAGCAACAACAAAATGGCAACCTACAAGTGGGTCATTGCCAATTTCAGCAAAAGCGAGTGCAAATACACTCCATATTTTGGCTTTTCTATCGACAGTGAACCTCAATTTTGCCTGTACATCAATCCGTCCTTATCTATTTGGGTAGACAATTGGATTTCTATTTCTATTTGTCTTGCTTTGTGTAATCAGGATGAACTTAAAGTAAAGTATCGATTGTCGTTTGTGGACGCAAAAGGATACAAATGCAACACTCAAGGTTTGTGATATTGTGAACGTTTGTCTGTGTATTCTAGAATTTAATTTTTAGAAGGAACCTCGATATTCAAAAGACATTCCTTTAATGCACTGTACAACATACCTGAACGTGTTTTACTGGACGATGCCAATGGATTGTTGGTGAATGACACTCTGACAATCGTGTGTGAGGTAAGTGAGTGGTGAGATGACTAATTTGTTTGCTGATTTGTGTATATTTGTAGATTGAGATGGCAAGTGAAGATGAAGGTCTTCAAGACTTTGTCGCAATGTCTCAGCACTACGAATCACTGCTCGAAAGTGGCAAGTACAGCGATGTTGTTCTGTCAGTTGGCGATAAGGACTTTCGTATTCACAAGATGGTTCTCTCAGCTCGTTCACCTGTCTTCGCAGCCATGTTTGACCACTCGGACACCAAAGAAGCTCAGCAAGGTCGAGTGGTGATTGTTGATATTGAACTTGAGGTGTTTGAACTGTTGCTGCGTTATATTTACAGTGGCAAAATTGATTCGTTGAATCGATTTGCACCGGAACTGTTGACTGTTGCTGACAGGGTAATGTTCTTGAGTTATGACTTAAAATCTCTAAATTAACACACAATTCTTTACACCATTAACAGTACCAAATGGATTGTCTCAAGTCACTGAGCGAACGCTACCTCTGTTCCAATATTACCACTGAGAATGTCTGCGAATTCCTCGTCCATGCAAACTTGTACAATGCTGAGGTGCTCAAGGGCAAATGCATCGATTACATCGCTGCCAATTCGAAAGATGTCGAAGCCACAGAAGGTTGGGAAAAGGTTTGCGACAATGTTGATTTGGGTCTTTTAATTGAAATATTTGAAAAACAATTGTAAATTCTAAATTGACATTGCGGACTAGTGAAAAGTCTACGCGTCTCTCAAGTGTTTAATTTCAGATTGATTTATTATTCTAGCCTTCATGTCATGCTTGGTTTTTGTAAACATTAATATTTTCAATAAAAATATCATGTGCACACGACTGTCGCCTTAATATCATAAATTGGACACATTTTACTTCTTTACTACAGAGGATTGAATCTGTGCACACGACTGTCGCACAAATATCATAAATTGGACACATTTTACTTCTTTACTACAGAGGATTGAATCTGTGCACACGACTGTCGCACAAATATCATAAATTGGACACATTTTACTTCTTTACTACAGAGGATTGAATCTGTGCACACGACTGTCGCACAAATATCATAAATTGGACACATTTTACTTCTTTACTACAGAGGATTGAATCTGTGCACACGACTGTCGCACAAATATCATAAATTGTACACATTCCTACTTCTTTACTACAGAGGATTGAATCTGTGCACACGACTGTCGCACAAATATCATAAATTGGACACATTTTACTTCTTTACTACAGAGGATTGAATCTGTGCACACGACTGTCGCACAAATATCATAAATTGGACTCATTTTACTTCTTTACTACAGAGGATTGAATCTGTGCACACGACTGTCGCACAAATATCATAAATTGGACACATTTTACTTCTTTACTACAGAGGATTGAATCTGTGCACACGACTGTCGCACAAATATCATAAATTGGACACATTTTACTTCTTTACTACAGAGGATTGAATCTGTGCACACGACTGTCGCACAAATATCATAAATTGGACACATTTTACTTCTTTACTACAGAGGATTGAATCTGTGCACACGACTGTCGCACAAATATCATAAATTGGACACATTTTACTTCTTTACTACAGAGGATTGAATCTGTGCACACGACTGTCGCACAAATATCATAAATTGTACACATTTCTACTTCTTTACTACAGAGGATTGAATCTGTGCACACGACTGTCGCACAAATATCATAAATTGTACACATTCCTACTTCTTTACTACAGAGGATTGAATCTGTGCACACGACTGTCGCACAAATATCATAAATTGGACACATTTTACTTCTTTACTACAGAGGATTGAATCTGTGCACACGACTGTCGCACAAATATCATAAATTGGACACATTTTACTTCTTTACTACAGAGGATTGAATCTGTGCACAAGACTGTCGCACAAATATCATAAATTGGACACATTTTACTTCTTTACTACAGAGGATTGAATCTGTGCACACGACTGTCGCACAAATATCATAAATTGGACACATTTTACTTCTTTACTACAGAGGATTGAATCTGTGCACACGACTGTCGCACAAATATCATAAATTAGACACATTTTACTTCTTTACTACAGAGGATTGAATCTGTGCACACGACTGTCGCACAAATATCATAAATTGGACACATTTTACTTCTTTACTACAGAGGATTGAATCTGTGCACACGACTGTCGCACAAATATCATAAATTGTACACATTTCTACTTCTTTACTACAGAGGATTGAATCTGTGCACACGACTGTCGCACAAATATCATAAATTGTACACATTTCTACTTCTTTACTACAGAGGATTGAATCTGTGCACACGACTGTCGCACAAATATCATAAATTGGACACATTTTACTTCTTTACTACAGAGGATTGAATCTGTGCACACGACTGTCGCACAAATATCATAAATTGGACACATTTTACTTCTTTACTACAGAGGATTGAATCTGTGCACACGACTGTCGCACAAATATCATAAATTGGACACATTTCTACTTCTTTACTACAGAGGATTGAATCTGTGCACAAGACTGTCGCACAAATATCATAAATTGTACACATTCCTACTTCTTTACTACAGAGGATTGAATCTGTGCACAAGACTGTCGCACAAATATCATAAATTGGACACATTTTACTTCTTTACTACAGAGGATTGAATCTGTGCACAAGACTGTCGCACAAATATCATAAATTTGACACATTTTACTTCTTTACTACAGAGGATTGAATCTGTGCACACGACTGTCGCACAAATATCATAAATTGGACACATTTTTACTTCTTTACTACAGAGGATTGAATCTGTGCACAAGGCTGTCGAACAAATATCATAAATTGGACACATTTTACTTCTTTACTACAGAGGATTGAATCTGTGCACAAGACTGTCGCACAAATATCATAAATTGGACACATTTTACTTCTTTACTACAGAGGATTGAATCTGTGCACACGACTGTCGCATAAATATCATAAATTGGACACATTTTACTTCTTTACTACAGAGGATTGAATCTGTGCACAAGACTGTCGCACAAATATCATAAATTGTGCACATTCCTACTTCTTTACTACAGAGGATTCAATCTGTGCACACGACTGTCGCACAAATATCATAAATTGGACACATTTTATTGGTCGATTTATTAGTATAAAAATGAAATTACAAGAAGGATAGGGATAGATATAAAGGTGTATAAGTAATGATAGAGAAAGTATAATAATATATGTAATGTACAGTAATAATAATAATAGTATAAACTAGTGAATGTACATATATCAAAACAGAAAAATATAAATGCTAATATATACATTATTTTGGCTAAGTGATGGGAGGATCCCAATTTCTGAACTTTGTGATCATGTCAAAAGAGTCACAAGCACAGTCCACCATCATGTTTCCGATTGCTCGCAGAGACATTCGAAAGGAGTCCTTGAGGATGTTCAGACAAACATTATGAACAGCCCCGCGAGAACCGAAAATAAGTCCGTAGACCTCGAGATGAGTGACATGGTCATGGTCTTGTTGGTGCAACCACTCGATGATTTCCGCTTGGATCGGGTTGTACTTGTCGCGCTTGATTCTGTCGTATCTGTCCAGACTGCCTGCATTGAATTCATAACTTACGCCCACATCAAGACACAGAGCAGTTGGGCGTCCATGTTGGACCAGGATTAAATCGGGGATCAGGTATTTACGTCCCTCCGTATCGGTTAGTTCGCCTGGGATGGTTCGATCATTGAAGTATATTCGTTGTTCTCGGTAACAATCCAGGTAATGAGATCGCAGGTGGAATTCAATCTTGTCTAGTAGGCGGTCATGTCGAGCACCTTGGTCCGATCGAGAGAGTTCGCATCGATTCAGAATGTGGAACATTGTTTTCTGTTCATCACAGTGGAGACACCTTTCCTCCCTGTCGACCATCGCTCCAGCTCTAACTTGTAGAAATTTCTGTCTCATTGCCTCGGGAAGATCGGTCATTCCGGAAAGATGCTTGTTCACAATAGATCCACCAATCAGGAAGTTGATATGGCCATCGTTGATTTTCCTGATATCTCTTAATAATCGCTTTTGGTTGTTATTCTCTGCTGGACACAAGCGATTGATTCGAGAGATCTCACCGAGGAACCACTTTGATTGGGTCATAACACGAACAAACCAGGAGTTTGATTGCTTTAGTCTGTTCATCCGGTTTAGTGCTATCCGTGGAACATCGAACCGGAGTTGAGTAAGACCGAGACCGCCCAACTTGTTAGAGAGGTAAAAGAAGGAGGTGGGGGTCTGTGGAGATAGTGAGAGGATATGTTTCACGGCTGTACGAATGCGACAGTCAATTTCACTGAGAGTGGATGCTAGGCATTTCTCGTGAACCAAACGGTGAATCGTTTCCGGGATAAGGTGGTTCTTGATAAGGTACAATTTCTGGACAGGAGAAAGTAGCGCTGTGGTTGTACGGTGCAGCTTGAAGCAGATATCCGTTGACCTGAAACGATGACTGTCGTCCTCGTCGATGATTGCTCCCAAGTAGCGAAAGGAGATCACTGGTGCAATAGATTCGTCGCCAATCGAGACTGGTTCACTGGACCCAAAGAGGACAGTCTTGTCAGCATTAATCTTCAGTCCAACTTTACGGTAGAACTCGATCGAGATTGCTGCGAGCACTTCGATTTCTTGAACGCTTTTTCCGGCGAGAAGCGAATCGTCGGCGAAAGCCAAGCAACGAAGAATGCGACCACCGATCTTGAAGCCCATGTGAGACATGTCCAAGACGCGAAGAAGCTGATCGATTACCAAATTGAAGAGGATTGGGCTCAAAGGACAACCTTGTTTTACCCCTCGCTTGATCCATATTTTCCTAGACCTTCGGTCTTTAAACTTCAAAACGGTTTGACCATCCCGGTACAAGTTACGTAGTAGGACAATGTCCGCCCGTTTCATTCCGTTAGCTTCACAGATCGCGAATATCGAATCTTGGGATACTGCATCGAACGCTTTCGAGACATCGATACCAGCAATGATCACTTTCTGGTGGGATAGATAGCGACAGACTGTGATCGCTTCGTGGACGCCATCCATCGGGAGAAATCCCTTCTGGCACTGATGGGGTTCTAGCCGGTCTTGTAAGCGTCGGGCAAGGATTGCAGTCAGAGTTCGGTATGCAATCGAGCCAACCGTGATTGGACGGTAATCCGCTGGGTTGGTCGATGGTTTCTTTGGGATCAATGAAGTAGTCAGCTTGCGCCAGTCATCGGGAATGTCCTGTACCCATAAGCACGCATTAAGCATTACCTTCACCACGTGAAGATGGTACAACAGATCTGTCGCTCGAATTCCGTCAAGACCGGGGGAAGACTTTTTCTTCATGCGCAGATGGTAAGAGACGTCCCTGTGGTCGATGTATTCGAGCACGCTGATCGACTCGGGAGCGTGCACTTGGATTGGATCGAGGAGATTGGCTGATCTAGTGCTAAAGATCGCGTTAAAGTGCTGGTAGGCTTCCTCAAGGTTCAGTTCGGCGTTCACCTCTCCACGGATAAGGTTGCTCCAGACTTTTTTAGGATCTTTCGCCCATACCTCCTGAACATCGATTTCGGGTTGAGTGGTCAATGTTGAGCGGTTCGCTTCGTTTCTCCTTCTTCGAATCCTCCGCCTCCTTCTTCCTACGACTCGAACCACTTCGTACCACAACTGGTCTATCGTCGCTTTACCAAAAAATAGTTTGATTGCTATTAAACGAAGTTGAGAGTCGAAGGTGTGCATGATATCGGACCAAAATCCTTTTACTAACGTCGGTCGAGATTCGGATGGATGGAATCGATTGTCCTCCTTGGGAGTCAATGTGGGAATGTGATTGGCGCAATGCTGCTGATGACCGGTGACGCTCCTAAAACTTTTAAAGTTGGTACGTTTGCACTGGGAACACCGAAAAGTTGTCTGGATGGAATGTTTGCCGAGTAAATGTGCGACGAGCTGCTTGGCGCTATGAGGAACTTCGGTGCACTTGAGACACTTGTATTGGGTTGGCCTTCGTTCTTCTTTCTTTAGTAAGGGCTCAATGATAATCGAGGTGTAGTGGGTACAGGTAAAACCTTCTTGACATAAGTTGCACTTGACAAAGTAGTGGTAGTTTACTCGGTCAGTACAAAGTTCCGGGTTAGTTTGGTTGTTGTTGGTCGAAACAGAGGAATCTCTATGGTCATTGGCCATAGTCGGTGTTTTTCTTGCGCCACTCGATATAGCGCATGTATTCGGGACACTTGGGATCGAAGGTGGAGTGGTTGGCATCAGATTTACCTTTACGTGAGCAATTGGAACAGCGGAGTGTCGACGACTCACACTTCTTCACTTCGTGACCTTTCCCATTGCATCGTCCACAGATTGGTTGGTCGTTCTTGTCATGGAAGCAGTTCTCCTCGCTATGTCCAGGGATTAAACAATTGGAACAGAATGGAGCATCAAAACATTCGACCACTCGACATGAAGTCCAATTCGGGAGAAAGATTTTCTTACTTTTCAGTTTCCTGAAAGTTTCTGGATTCACCTCGTAAGTGAAGTGCTTGGAGTCGCCCTTCTTGGAGGTTCGAGCGTAAAGGAATCTGGAGTTCGTAGATTTCAGGGCCGTCTTTACCATGGATTCAGGGACGTCGTCGGAGACAAAAAGGACCTTTATTCTTGGTAGAAACTTTGTTTGCTCTACGACCTTCACCTTGTCGTTGCCATCGAAAAGTTTCTTAATACTGTCGTAGTCGTGAGAATATAGGATACGGGAGCCATCGGTGAGATCTTTTGAATGTCTAAGATCGATTTCGGAAGGGAGTGACACTTCTTTCAGAAGGTCTTTCAAGTTAGCGTCGGGGTTTATTGGTTTGATCCGAACAGTAGGCACACTTTTCTTGGTTCGGCTCCCCTTCGGAGGTTTCTTGGGAGCGGGAGTCGAGAGTGAGATCAAAGGTTGAATGGTCTGGTTTACTGTAGCCTTAGATATGAGGTTTTGCCGAATCTGCTGGTTATGGTTACGTCCACGAGTGGCTGCTTCAGCAAACATGGAAGACGCCCCGGATGTTGGAATGACCGAAGTAGATTGTAGAGTACGAGTTGGGGAGATAACTTTCGGTATTGTCTGATGATCAAGAGAGAATTGAGGTTCGTCGGACAGTGGTGTCACTTGCTTCTGTAGGTTCACGTTCTGCTTGTTCAGAGCAAGAACCATTTCACGAAGTTCGGTGGTTTCAGCGGATAAAGTGGTCAGCATTGTCTGCATCTGACACATCTGATTGAGCAGTTGAATGGAAAGCGGAGTTTGACCTTCGTTCGAAGCCTTAGCAAAGGCAGCAATGCCATATAGCTTCTTGATTGAATCCATTTTCTGTAGATTGGTCATTGCTAAGGGAGAAGCTCCAGAGATTGTAGTGGTAAGATCGTCAACCAAGAGATCCAGATCGTTATTACTTTCAATAATCGCCGGCTGAATGTTCGAAGCGTCGATTGGTTCTTCATGATTGTGGGAATCACAATTAGGGGAAAACTGAGGCAAACTAAGAAGAAGACTAAGGATGTGCGCCTTAGTGGTGTTAAGAAGGCGCCGTCCAAGCTTGTCCGGTATGTTGCAAATTGTTTCGACAAGTCGCTCAAGGCTCGAATCTTTATGCAGTCGTAGTTCTTGGGAGAAGCCATTACTGAGGAATTTTTCGATCGTGGATGAGTAGGGGAGATGGTCAGGGATTTGGAGTGGTGTAGAGTGAGATGTTGGCGTAGAGGTCATACCGGGTAGGACAAGAGTAACATCAGTACGCAAGTCTTGGGAAGAAACCAAAGGTGATCCAGCCGAAAGGAGATGCACATGGCTGTTGGTAGCCATTGTCCTCTTAGACGAGAAGATGTTAGGAAGTGACTACGAGAAGTGACTTACCCGCGGTAAACACTCTCGGGCGGTACCGGTCACGCTGGTACAAGCGGAGAGCGAAACCTCCAAGGGTTTCTTGGAATAAAGGTGGAGAGCAAATGTGGAGATGAATGAGGGACGGTGAAGATAAAGAAACTAGATCACGAGATTGACACAATCCAAAGGTAGAAAGTGGCGGGTGCGGTGGGTGCGGTGGCGCACACAGGCGGCTGTTGTTGTTGTTGGCTGTTGACAGGCAAATAGACAGTCATTCGCGAGACAGTCGAGACAGACAGAGAGGTGCTTACACCTCGAAGGCTGGCGAGCGATTGAAGGATTCAATCTGTGCACACGACTGTCGCACAAATATCATAAATTGTGCACATTCCTACTTCTTTACTACAGAGGATTCAATCTGTGCACACGACTGTCGCACAAATATCATAAATTGTGCACATTTCTACTTCTTTACTACAGAGGATTCAATCTGTGCACACGACTGTCGCACAAATATCATAAATTGTGCACATTCCTACTTCTTTACTACAGAGGATTCAATCTGTGCACACGACTGTCGCACAAATATCATAAATTGTGCACATTCCTACTTCTTTACTACAGAGGATTCAATCTGTGCACACGACTGTCGCACAAATATCATAAATTGGACACATTTTACTTCTTTACTACAGAGGATTGAATCTGTGCACACGACTGTCGCACAAATATCATAAATTGTGCACATTTCTACTTCTTTACTACAGAGGATTCAATCTGTGCACACGACTGTCGCACAAATATCATAAATTGTGCACATTCCTACTTCTTTACTACAGAGGATTCAATCTGTGCACACGACTGTCGCACAAATATCATAAATTGTGCACATTTTACTTCTTTACTACAGAGGATTGAATCTGTGCACACGACTGTCGCACAAATATCATAAATTGTGCACATTCCTACTTCTTTACTACAGAGGATTCAATCTGTGCACACGACTGTCGCACAAATATCATAAATTGTGCACATTCCTACTTCTTTACTACAGAGGATTCAATCTGTGCACAAGACTGTCGCACAAATATCATAAATTGGACACATTTTACTTCTTTACTACAGAGGATTGAATCTGTGCACAAGACTGTCGCACAAATATCATAAATTGGACACATTTTACTTCTTTACTACAGAGGATTGAATCTGTGCACAAGGCTGTCGAACAAATATCATAAATTGGACACATTTTACTTCTTTACTACAGAGGATTGAATCTGTGCACAAGACTGTCGCACAAATATCATAAATTGGACACATTTTACTTCTTTACTACAGAGGATTGAATCTGTGCACACGACTGTCGCATAAATATCATAAATTGGACACATTTTACTTCTTTACTACAGAGGATTGAATCTGTGCACAAGACTGTCGCACAAATATCATAAATTGGACACATTTTACTTCTTTACTACAGAGGATTGAATCTGTGCACACGACTGTCGCATAAATATCATAAATTGGACACATTTTACTTCTTTACTACAGAGGATTGAATCTGTGCACAAGACTGTCGCACAAATATCATAAATTGGACACATTTTACTTCTTTACTACAGAGGATTGAATCTGTGCACAAGACTGTCGCATAAATATCATAAATTGGACACATTTTACTTCTTTACTACAGAGGATTCAATCTGTGCACACGACTGTCGCACAAATATCATAAATTGTGCACATTTCTACTTCTTTACTACAGAGGATTCAATCTGTGCACACGACTGTCGCACAAATATCATAAATTGTGCACATTTTACTTCTTTACTACAGAGGATTCAATCTGTGCACACGACTGTCGCACAAATATCATAAATTGTGCACATTCCTACTTCTTTACTACAGAGGATTCAATCTGTGCACACGACTGTCGCACAAATATCATAAATTGTGCACATTTCTACTTCTTTACTACAGAGGATTCAATCTGTGCACACGACTGTCGCACAAATAGCATAAATTGGACACATTTTACTTCTTTACTACAGAGGATTGAATCTGTGCACACGACTGTCGCACAAATATCATAAATTGGACACATTTTACTTCTTTACTACAGAGGATTGAATCTGTGCACACGACTGTCGCACAAATATCATAAATTGTGCACATTTCTACTTCTTTACTACAGAGGATTCAATCTGTGCACACGACTGTCGCACAAATATCATAAATTGTGCACATTTCTACTTCTTTACTACAGAGGATTCAATCTGTGCACACGACTGTCGCACAAATATCATAAATTGGACACATTTTACTTCTTTACTACAGAGGATTGAATCTGTGCACACGACTGTCGCACAAATATCATAAATTGGACACATTTTACTTCTTTACTACAGAGGATTGAATCTGTGCACACGACTGTCGCACAAATATCATAAATTGGACACATTTTACTTCTTTACTACAGAGGATTGAATCTGTGCACACGACTGTCGCACAAATATCATAAATTGTGCACATTTCTACTTCTTTACTACAGAGGATTCAATCTGTGCACACGACTGTCGCACAAATATCATAAATTGTGCACATTTTACTTCTTTACTACAGAGGATTGAATCTGTGCACACGACTGTCGCACAAATATCATAAATTGGACACATTTTACTTCTTTACTACAGAGGATTGAATCTGTGCACAAGACTGTCGCACAAATATCATAAATTGGACACATTTTACTTCTTTACTACAGAGGATTGAATCTGTGCACAAGACTGTCAAAGATTCTCAAAATGACAAAATCCGATCTCCTGAGAGTGACAATTTAAAATAGAAAATTGCGAATTACAGTTTCATCATATCATAATCACTTAATCGCAATAGTTAAAGATAAAAGTTACGAGTTTTCATAATTATTTTCTCAAACGACAATCTTTATTTTCATTTGTCATTAAAGAAATTCAATATGTCGAGAATGAGAAAACGTCAATCAAATTTATCTTCGAATGTCTGAATTGGCACAACTAGATCTGCAAGATTTAGATATATCAATTTGATGTTTTCTTTTTGGAAACAGAGTTCCCTTTTAGTAATATTTAAAATTATCAACTAAATTGAGTCAGATATATACAGTCAATATTGTTCAACACATGATTGTATAGCAACACATTAAACCATTACCAGAGGTTGAAAATGTCAGGTCAGATTGGACAAGCTTTGAATTCAACGACAGAAATGTCATTTTTCTGAAACTATGTTTTTGTTCTTGTTTGTTTTGAGAATATGATTTAACCTAGAAACTTTAATTTAATATAAATGCATAAGAGAGACAACACGAAGATGTACCAATATTTTTCGATTTCTTAATTATTAACATTCTAACGAGTGTGCTCGAAAACTCACATTGTTCCGATTAAAGTCAACTTTAACTATTTTTTAGTATTCCGCCGCCTGATTTTTTATTCAAAGAACATCTAAAACAAAATAAATGATAATTTTCATGTTTTCAACATTCTCAAGCGCATTTTCTTGTTTCGATCATTTACAAGCGAAATAAAAAATCTATCATTTAAATCTTTGATTTCATAAATATATGCTCAAAGATGTTCAATCCACAATTTTTGATGGCTTCTTTTCGGGTAATTCTAAATTTAGGCGGATAAGCAATGAATTCGAAGTACTCTCCCCTTGGATCGCGATGAGCATCGTGGAAAGTTGCAGTTGATGATGTCATTGTGAAGACAAATTCATGAATTTGCGTGATACTACTAATTACATCAATGTACATCATTGTGATTCTCTGAGTTTGTATATGCTTTCGTGCAATAAATGAATTACATTCGATACACACAGAAATTGAATTTTTTATTGTAAAGATTATGGATTACAAAAACTTGAATGAGACTATTCCAAATGTTAACCATCAGTTCGGCTTTTTGGAAGCACTTCTCTAAATGGTCGTGGCATTCAATAAAATTCATTAGAACAGAATGACTAATCAGGGTCAGCTCAGGGTTCCGAAGAAAAATGATGCAAATTTTAACGGAAGTTCACATTCTCGTTGTACAAATAAATAGCAAGAGCCCATGACCAGGGTTAGACCATTTGAGATTTGCACTATCCTTGACACTTGGTTTGGTGTATCAATGTATTGGTGAGCATACCGTAAAATCTCTAACAAGCGCCGCATTCAATTAAGCGCCGCATTCAAATAGTTGCCGCAGCCAGAGCCTGTTGAAATTAATAAGCGCCTCATTCAAATAAGCGCCGCACATTTTAAATTTATGCTAAATTTAAGTGTTTTACAAGGTAATTTCATTAGAAAAGCATAAACGTTTGAGTGAAAACTATGAAAAAAGATTCCGAAATTAATAAACGCCGCATTCAATTAAGCGCCGCATTCAAATAATCGCCGCAGTCAGAGCCTGTTGAAATTAATAAGCGCCGCGGCGCTAGTTTGAGATTTTACGGTAGTTGTGCCACTCGAGAAATTGCTCATTTTCAAACACGTCAATATCCAACCAAGTCAAAGTGTAATGTCCTAATTTAAGCATTTCATGTATTATTTAAATAATTGTGCCAAAACAGGCACTTTGCACTGTTTTTTTTGCTGTTGCAATTTCCAAGCCTTGTTGTGCATAATTTAATTGTGCATATTTGCATAAAGTAATTGTAAAATCGATTATTCCAGGACTGAATGAAGATTCGTTTTAGATTATTTTAAATTATTAATTGATTCAGTGTATACTTTCTTATTTCTTTTTGGATACATTCACTTGTGCTTTGTCATTCAAGAGAGAATTCTCCTAAAAAAAATTAAAAATAAATTTTTTTCAAAACAATCAAATTAAAAGGCTTCATTGCTCGCTTGGCTTAGTGAAATGGAAGTTCTGTTGCTATCGTTGTTTTGAAATTGAATTGAAAATGCAAATCAAACTTTTGAATCATTTCCACAACTTTTATTTGATCAGTTTCTATCGTAACAAACTGATCTACCATTGGCTCGATTTCTACTTGCGCAATGCAACTCGACTTGTCTCTACGAGCTATTCATTCTCTTTAGACGAATACACAACATTCGTCCTGTTCACACTAATCTTCATTCGTAGCCTTGTGGCGAGTTTTGTTCCAGCCTATTCCACCAATGCAGCTTACCCAGTCTATTTTGGAAGTTTCTATCAACTGATCAATGCTCACCCGTTTCATGTGGAATCTCAGTTCAGCCTATGGTCGACCAATTTTCTCGCAAATGCACTTGTGGCCGTTTGTTTTCAGGCGAGCCATTTTAAATGGCTCAAAGTGGTTCGTTTCCTTGAAGGCAGTTTGCCTGTCGCGAACATTGGACTAACCAAATCAGAGGGAAAATTATTCCGAAAACAATCGAATAATTTACTGATGTTTGTACAGGTCACTATTGTGCTGTTGCTCGCCAATTTCCTATTTCTCTTTTGTGTGGCATCTTTGCTCACATACTATCCCAATTTGGTATATCTTACGCTCAATCTACTCTGGTGCGGCATCTACTGTTACTATGGATTGATTGCCTTTTCCACCGTATTTATGAGCATTGCCTATCTGTACATAGTGTGCATTCTACTTCGAATGCGATTTAAACGATTGAACCAAACTTTGAGCCAAATTTATGCTACAATGCATCAAAAGCGTCAAAATTCTAGAATGCTTAAACGCAATCCTAGGCAGCCGCCTCCACTGAACTACTACATCAATTGCTCGAAATTGTTTCGTGAACTGAACAGCCTGATTCACGACATTTCCCAGTACAATCAATTTTGGAAGTACATCCTATCCATTACAATGCTGTGGCGCCTGTGGAGCATCAATTTTGTGCTCTACATCATACTCTACTATCACATTGTGAGCCCATTCAAGCTGCAGTACATTTTGGTGCTCATCACCGAGTGTGGCCTATTCTTCACACTCATTGGTCAGGTTTCGCGCATTTCAAGTGATGCAAAACTGATTGGCAGTCGTTTGCAGCTTCTACTTGTGCATAAAAATTTCTTTCGAGACAACAGAAGTTTGTTAAAGGTGAGCGAGATATTTGAGATTTTAAAATTATTATTTATTTTTCAAATTAGGCCACAACGCAATTGGAATATATGACAAACGAGAGAAGTGTTGGCATTTGTCTCGCCAACAGTCGTGTCTTTGTGTCACACGATATCACAAAGGTAAGTGATGGCAGACTTGTGTTTGATGCAAAATAATTTTGATTAATTCATTCAGATTTTGTTGGATTACACTGCCAACTTTTGTCTAATTGCTTCGTTGTCGTTCAAATTTAATCTTCGTTGATTTATTAACTCGAGCTGAAACTGTGCTCATATATGTCCTATTTCTATATCCCATTATATGTTATTTTGTGAACTAGTTATTTTGCCATTCTTGAAATGTTTAAGCAACAACAATTGATTGGATTTTTTGAATGCTGGTTGACATATGTTAATTTAAATTTGTTGAATTAAATCGTCAAATAGTTCAATATTTTATTAAAGACAAGGAAAACATAAACTCAAATAGAAATACAGGAAAAATATTTAAAAATAGGGAAGATAACAGTTGAATTCGCGAACACGAAATAGAAAGGAGAAATCACAATTGTGCATAAAATTGGTCGATGGCCAATAGTAAAACTCGAGGGTTAGATGTTCGAGTACAGAAAGCGAATTTAGAGAATTGAACAGTTTCGGCATTAGATTTGAGAGATAGCTTTTGGAAGTTGAGTAGCGAAAATGTTCATAAATTTTGCCATCATCGCGAAAGTCGCACCACAATTTAAATGTAACCAATTGGTCTTTCCATTGGTTGAGCAAATAAATCACGTGTTTGATGACGTCACAAGCAATGCCATTGATGGATATGTTGAGAGTGTGGACATTGGACAGAGATTCCACTAATTGGTTTACTGTAGATATGGTGAGGTGAGTAAAGGTGAGGGCAGGACTGGGTTGTTGTACAAACGTATACTTTACACTAGTTCGTAATCATCCTTAAGTTCACAATCGCTTTTCAACGATAGCCATTTCAATTACAATACGCAACTCAGCATTGTCGCACACCTTTTTCCAGTCTTCTGTGGCTTTGACATCTTTTGAATTGGCAGCGATGTAATCGATGCATTTGTGCTTGAGCACCTCAGCCTTGAACATGTTGGCCTGGATGACGAATTGGCAGACATTCTCCGTGGAAATGTTAGAACAGAGGTAACGTTCACATAGTGACTTTAGACAATCCATTTGGTACTGTTAATGGCAAAGAATTGTGTGTTAATTTAGAGATTTTAAATCAAAATTACATTACCTTGTCCGCAGCAGTCAACAGTTCCGGTGCAAATCGGCTCAACGAATCAATTTTGCCGCTGTAGATATAACGCAGAAGCAGTTCAAACACCTCAAGTTCAGTATCGACAATGTCCACTCGATCTTGCGGTACTTCTGAATTTTCAAATATTGCAGCGAAGACAGGTGAACGGGCAGAGAGAACCGACTTGTGGGCACGAAAATCCTTTTCGCCAACTGACAGCACAACATCGCTCTGTTTGCCACTTTCGAGTAGTGATTCGTAGTGTCTCGAGATTGTGCTAAAGTCTTTGGCTCGATCATCATCTTCAATGACCAATTCAATCTACACAAATATACACAAATCAACACACAAATCACTAAACTCGCCATCACTTACCTCACACTCGATTGTCAGAGTGTCATTTACCAACAATCCATTGGCATCATCCAGTAAAACACGTCGAGGGATGTTGAACACTCCACCAAAAAAATATTTCTGGATAATCGATGTTCCTTCTAAATTTAAAATAAAAATAAATAGTCAGATTATTCAGACCAACATCAAAATATCAAATCACAAACCTTGACTGTTGAATTTATTTCCTTTAGCGTCCACAATCGATAATCGGTACTTTACTTTAAGTTCATCTTGTTTACATTCAGTCGTGTCTTTGTGTCACACGATATCACAAAGGTAAGTGATGGCAGACTTGTGTTTGATGCAAAATAATTTTGATTAATTCATTCAGATTTTGTTGGATTACACTGCCAACTTTTGTCTAATTGCTTCGTTGTCGTTCAAATTTAATCTTCGTTGATTTATTAACTCGAGCTGAAACTGTGCTCATATATGTCCTATTTCTATATCCCATTATATGTTATTTTGTGAACTAGTTATTTTGCCATTCTTGAAATGTTTAAGCAACAACAATTGATTGGATTTTTTGAATGCTGGTTGACATATGTTAATTTAAATTTGTTGAATTAAATCGTCAAATAGTTCAATATTTTATTAAAGACAAGGAAAACATAAACTCAAATAGAAATACAGGAAAAATATTTAAAAATAGGGAAGATAACAGTTGAATTCGCGGACACGAAATAGAAAGGAAAAATCACAATTGTGCATAAAATTGGTCGATGGCCAATAGTAAAACTCGAGGGTTAGATGTTCGAGTACAGAGAGCGAATTTAGAGAATTGAACAGTTTCGGCATTAGATTTGAGAGATAGCTTTTGGAAGTTGAGTAGCGAAAATGTTCATAAATTTTGCCATCATCGCGAAAGTCGCACCACAATTTAAATGTAACCAATTGGTCCTTCCATTGGTTGAGCAAATAAATCACGTGTTTGATGACGTCACAAGCAATGCCATTGATGGATATGTTGAGAGTGTGGACATTGGGCAGAGATTCCACTAATTGGTTTACTGTAGATATGGAGAGGTGAGTAAAGGTGAGGGCAGGACTGGGTTGTTGTACAAACAGAGGACCACCTTGATCGTTGAGTAATTCATGATAATGAGGCAGAGTAAAGGAAGATTTCGCCTCACATAATTTTAGTGACAAATGTGTTTTGAATTAGAACGATTATAAATTTTTATTGAAAATATTAATGTTTACATAAACAAGAATGTAGGCTAAATTAGAATATAAATCAATCTGAAATTAAACACTTGAGAATCGCGTATACTTTACACTAGTTCGTAATCATCCTGAATTTACAATTGCTTTTCAACGATAGCCATTTCAATTACAATACGCAACTCAGCATTGTCGCAGACCTTTTTCCATCCTTCTGTGGTTTTGACATCCTTCGAATTGGCAGCGATGTAATCGATGCATTTGCGCTTGAGTACCTCAGCCCTGAACTTGTTTGCATGGATGACGAATTGGCAGACATTCTCAGTGGTAATGTTAGAACAGAGGTAACGTTCGCACAGTGACTTGAGACAATCCATTTGGTACTGTTAATGATAAAGAATTGTGTGTTAATTTAGAGATTTTTAATCAAAATTACATTACCTTGTCCGCAGCAGTCAACAGTTCCGGTGCAAATCGGCTCAACGAATCAATCTTGCCACTGTAGATATAGCGCAGAAGCAGTTCAAACACCTCAAGTTCAGTATCGACAATGTCCACTCGATCTTGCGGTACTTCTGAATTTTCAAATATTGCAGCGAAGACAGGTGAACGGGCAGAGAGAACCGACTTGTGGGCACGAAAATCCTTTTCGCCAACTGACAGCACAACATCGCTCTGCTTGCCACTTTCGAGTAGTGATTCGTAGTGTCTCGAGATTGTGCTAAAGTCTTTGGCTCGATCATCATCTTCAATGACCAATTCAATCTACACAAATATACACAAATCAACACACAAATCACTAAACTCGCCATCACTTACCTCACACTCGATTGTCAGAGTGTCATTTACCAACAATCCATTGGCATCATCCAGTAAAACACGTCGAGGGATGTTGAACACTCCACCAAAAAAATATTTCTGGATAATCGATGTTCCTTCTAAATTTAAAATAAAAATAAATAGTCAGATTATTCAGACCAACATCAAAATATCAAATCACAAACCTTGACTGTTGAATTTATTTCCTTTAGCGTCCACAATCGACAATCGGTACTTTACTTTAAGTTCATCTTGTTTACATTCAGAAAGACAAATATAAATCGAAGTCCAACTGTCCATCCAAATGTTGAGTACATATGGTTTAAAGTACAGACTAAACAGAGGTTCATCCTTGAGGGGAAAGCCAAAATGTGGAGTATGTTGACATTCGCTATTGCTGAAATTGACAATAACCCACTTGTAGGTTGCCACTTGGTTGTTGTTGTTACTTGTCGATGACATCTTGAGTCACAAATTGCCAAAAAGGATTGAGATTTTGAGAAGAAGACGCGAGGGAAAAAGATAGAAATCACACACAAAATGCTGATCGTGTCTTGATGTTGTCACTCGCAGTACTGACTAGTCACATACACAGAAACACACTCGTGTGCACACACAGTCAGCAAAGCAGTAATACAACACACTCTGGGATGACACACGCATTTGTCCCTTTGCTGTGTGTGATGTTCACATAAGACGTTACATATTGCCACTGGTAGTGGAGATAGTACATATATCTCAATGTCATAAAATGTGAAAAGAGTGACTGTCAAAACGAATTCTTTTTAGCTATAAACTTGAATAAAACATATTCAAATACAAATAGCAATTGTCGATAAGTTATAAAGACTAAAGTTGAAAAATAGATAGATAAAGAAATAAAATTGAAACTTAGTAATCAATACTTTAAGAGTTTAATTAACGAAATTTAAATAGTTTATATTCAAAGCTGTTTTCTTTGGTTTTATCAGTGAAAATGACTTGAAAGTTTGTAAACTGATGAGACAATAAACAAATTATTCTCAAAAGTAAAAATAGTTTATAGTTCGGACAGAACTTTGAGTTACATATATGAAAACATTTAAACATTTCGTATTAAAACTGAAATGGAAAATAATCGAATCAATAAAGAAATTTTGATTTTTGAAATTTGAAATTTGTTTTCCTATTATTTTTTTGTCAATAAGTTTTCAGTACATTTGAGTTTTGTTCTTTTTTCTAATATACCAGTGGCAATATGTAACGTCTTATGTGAACATCACTCATGCCAAATGGACAAAGGCGTGTTATCAATAGTTTGTTGTTTTACTACTCGTTGACTCAAGCATGTTTCTTGTATGCTTCTGTGAGTAAAACACACGAACAACAACTTTTGTGGAATTTTGATAATTCAGCATCGCGTCTTTATTCAAAATTTCAATTTTTTTTTTGCGATTTTTGGCACAAGATGTCATCGACAAGTACCAACAGCAAAAAGGCAACCTACAAGTGGGTTATTGCCAATTTCAGCACAATCGAATGCAAACTGCTTAGTCCATATTTTGGATTTTCTCTCTACGATGAACCTCAATTTAGCCTGTACTTCAAGCCGTGCCTGTCTAACCTCTGGGAAGACACTTGGACTTCAATTTATATTTGTCTTTGTATGTGCAATCAAGATAAACTTAATATAAAGTATCGAATGTCGATTGTGGACGACAAAGGAAACAAATGCAACACACAAGGTTTGTGATATATTTGGAAGTTTGTCTAAATAATCTAATTTTTAATTTTTATTTCAAATTTAGAAGGAACCTCGATTATCGAAAAATATTTCTTTGGTGGACTGTACAACATACCTCGACGTGTTTTACTGGATGCCACCAATGGATTGTTGGTGAATGACACTCTGACAATCGTGTGTGAGGTTAGTGATGGTGAGATGACTGATTTGAGTGTTGATTTGTGTATATTTGTGTAGATTGAAATGGTCAATGAAGATAAAGCAAAAGACTTTATCACAATATCGAAGCATTACGAATCACTACTCGAAAGTGGCAAGCAGAGCGATGTTGTGCTGTCAGTTGGCGAAAAGGACTTTCGTGTCCACAAGGTGGTTCTCTGTACTCGTTCACCTGTTTTCGCGGCCATGTTTGAAAATTCAAACACGAAAGAAGTACCGCAAGGTCGAGTAGACATTGTGGATACTGAACTTGAGGTATTTGAACTGTTCTTGCGTTATATCTACAGTGGCAAGATTGACCAGTTGAATCGATATGCACCGGAACTGTTGACTGCTGCGGACAAGGTAATGTGTTGTTTTGATTAAAAATCTGTAAATTAACACACAATTCTTTACCATTAACAGTACCAAATGGATTGTCTCAAGTCACTGTGCGAACACTACCTCTGTTCTAATATCACCACTGAGAATGTCTGCCAATTCGTCAACCATGCAAATTTGAACAGTGCTGAGGTACTCAAGCGCAAATGCATCGATTACATCGCTGCCAATTCGAAAGATGTCGAAGCCACAGAAGGTTGGAAAAGGTTTGCGACAATGTTGATTTTTGTTTTATAATTGAAATGGCTATCTTTGAAAAGCACAAGCGAATGCAAATATACTTCATATTTTGGCTTTTCTCTCTACAGTGAACCTCAATTTTGTTTGTACATCAATCCGTCCTTATCTATTTGGGTGGAAAATTGGACTTCAATTTTTTATTTGTCTTGCTATGTGTAATCAGGATGAACTTAAAGTAAAGTATCGAATGTCGATTGTGGACGACAAAGGAAATAAATGCAACACTCAAGGTTTGTTATGTTTTTCAGAATATAGGAGGAACCACTATAATCAAAACATTTTTTTGTGGACTGTACAACATATCTCGACGTGTTTTACTGGATGATGCTAATGGATTGTTGGTGAATGACACTCTGACAATCGTGTGTGAGGTTAGTGATGGTGAGATGACTGATTTGTGAGTTGATTTGTGTATATTTGTACTAAATAAATGTAAATTGTGTAGATTGAACTGGCTAATGAGGATGCTGATCCAGCCAAAGACTTTAGTACAATCTATCAGCACTACGAATCACTGTTTGAAAGTGGCAAGCAGAGCGATGTTGTGCTGTCAGTTGGCGATAAAGACTTTCGTGCCCACAAGTCTTCTTTCTGTTCTCTCTGCTCGTTCACCTGTCTTCGCCGCAATGTTTGATCACTGTCGCGATGGGAACAGCACGCACAGACACGAAAGAAGCTCAACAAGGTCGAGTGGAGAATGTGGATATTGAACTTGAGGTGTTTGAACTGTTCTTACGTTATATCTACAGCGGTAAAATTGATTCGTTAAATCGATTTGAACCGGAACTGTTGACTGCTGCTGACAAGGTAATGTATTGAAATTTTGCTTTAAAAATGTCAATTCACACACGATTCTTTGCCTTAACAGTACCAAATGGATTGTCTCAAGTCTCTCTGTGAACATTACCTCTGCTCTAATATTACCACTTAGAATGCTGAATTCCTCGTCCATGTAAACTTTTACAATTCTGAGGCGCTCAAAGGCAAATGCATCGATTACATCGCTGCTAATTCGAAAGATGTCAAAGCCACAGAAGGTTGGGAAAAAGGTTTGCGACAATGCACGTGCTATCATTAAAAATCAATTGTAAAATCCTAATTTACATTCAGGATGATTATGTTGGAATGCGAACTAGCGAAAAGTATACGCGCCTCTCAAGTGTTTAATTTAAGATTGATTTATTATTTTAATTTAGCTTTTACTTTACACATAAGTACAATGTTTAATCTTTGAAATGTGCACAGTTTTGCAGAGAAATTAGAACAAATCAAGTCAAAGTCTTTCATGTTCAAACATATGTGAAAAGGCAATTGAAACGTTGCATATCAAGCAAAGTTTAATTTGTTGTTCTCCAAAAATTCTGACATGTATTCAGTGTTCTAGAATTCTTGAGTCACATGATTGAATATAAAAACTAGATGTTTCAATGTTTGCATAGTTCATTGGGATATTTGGTGTTGTTGCCACAGATGGGTAGTGGATGTCCCACCGAGTTGAAGACAAACTGGTCTAGGGGCAGGACTGAGTCGGAGGTGAAGGTGAGGTAGAGGAACTTGAGAGTGGCTGACAGGAATATGGCTGGTTGACGATCATATTTACTGGTTGGTTCCTGGTTTACATCCTCAATCCCCACATACCCACCACTCTCAACCCTGCAGTGTTGATGTATGGCCTGTGCCATTTTCCAGGCATTGTCTCTGTACTTCTCGTTGTGAGTCAATCGCCAGAGAATGAAATTACTCTCGGCCAATTCAGGACTGAAACATCAAATTGGGGTGAACTATTAGTGGGAAAATGACATTGGGGGAATACCTTAAATGATAAGAAGAATAAATGGGAATAACATCGTTAGTTTCCTTGAAATAAAACTCAACTGGTCCCAATCCAGTTTTGGTCCTGTCCGAAACCAGTTGACAGGTTCGAGTGATTTGTATGGCCAAGTGCCAGTGTCGATTGATTCGATTTTGTTGTGTCACTTTGTCCTTGTCACCAATCGAACTGTTCAGTGCCAATGCTCGTTGCAATGCACTCGCACCCAACGACAACATTGCTCCAAGGTAACAACCTGAGTATTGCATATAGTTGCCAAATGAATTATCTCTAGAATCATAATCACGAGCATAGTACAGTCCACCATTCGAAACCTCGAACATCTTAACCGCCTCCAACGCGTCCATTGCTTCTTTGTACATTTCGATCGATTGCGCATCGAGGTGATTCGATTGAATGTAAGATTTGACCAGAGAAATGTAAAACTCGCGACTATAATAAAACAAATCGCTACGAGTTGATGTCCAAGTTCTTTTAATATCAATTTCTTCAAAATATAGATTTTTCGGTTTTCTTATTTTGTTCAAGACATTTTGTATTTTCGATATTTGTTTTCGATATTTGTCATTTTCAGATGCATCACTCAGATAGTTGAAGTCAAGTTGAAAACCACTTACGTGAGATAAATATGGCTGTGAATCAGATGATTTAGTTGTATTAAGATTGATATTGTAATATGGCAATCCTAAAAACATAAATTATCACACAAATATCCAAGTCATTATCCTTTACCTGTTGAAGTATTGAAAGCAGGTTCAACCAACTGTGCAATTGTCAGTGCTTTATTCATGAATAATTGTTCATTGGTCAATGCATAGCACGAGAGCAGACCACCAACATAATTCACGATCACATCATGCACTGTAAAATAAATATCAAACTTTTTCAAGTCCAGTTTTGTATCAATCCATCTCTTTCCTCGTTCAAACTCTTCTTTCAGTCCCATAATCCACAAAGTGCTCATTGAGGTAACTATGCTCAAACCAGTATGTTTACTTTTTATCTCATTGATTGGACCTTTCCTAACAGGACTCACTTCTCCAACTCCCCAGGCATATCGTTCATATGCATTAAACGCATCAATCATAATTTCTTTCACAAATTGACGTTTTTTCAAATTTTCCATTTTCGAAACGATTTGACTTTCATTTTCAACCGAAGTACAGTTGCAATTCTGAATAGCATCTTTACACAATGAATATTTTGTCCCAGGTTTCATCAAATTCCACCCAAACAAAATCACCACACAAATTAACAAAAACACACAAATCCAAATCAGGCCAACAATTATCGTCTTATTCTTCTTGTTAACTTGGACATTTTTGTTCAATTCAACTTGATCTTCACTTGTGTCAAACACAGCAGTATAGTCCATTGTAAAAGGAAATAAGTAAACTGGCTGGTTGGATGCAAAAAAAATATCACAAAAATGCATCAATGTCGATTTTGATTCGTCTTTTCTCAATGTCATACAAAAAGAAGATAAACACAAATATTGACACATTGGTTAGTAATTGTAATCTTATCAATGCAATTCGATTCACTGCATTTAGAGACAAACTTCAGTCCCTTCAGTGTACTGCCAAATGTTTACTCTTTGAAATGTGTACAGTTTTTGGCAGATAAACCAGAACAAATCAATCATAGCCTTTTCAAAGACAATTCATGTTTATCGGAGAAAGTATTGGAAACTTTTGCTGTTTCAGTAGACTTCAGTAGCATTAATTCGGGATTTAAGGGTCCCAAAACTAAATTTTTAGTCAGAATAACGAATTATTGCAAGCTTCATTTATAACCTAATTTGGCCATAGACTCGCCTTATTTCGGATCGCCTCATACCCTTGATATATTCTAACCCAAAGAGTCTCGAGTTTGGGTAAATTTTTCGTCCCTAATATGTTCATAGCTAAAATGTAAAACCGAATTTTTAATTTGATTTCATTTGAAAAACAAGTAGAAATTGAAATTTTTGTTTTCTGTTTAAGTAATTTAACAATCGTGAGGCCGAAATTGTCAAAGTTGACCCAAAGTCAATCTATGGAATTGGAAATTTTCCAGGCTTGTTGACGTAAAATCAAATTTGGATGTTTCAGAACATTTCATCATCATTATTTTGGCTGATGTGCAAACGATGGGTTAACTGGACTGCTGGGACATCCAAATTTGTTCAACTCTACTTCAAATTTTTAAATAATTAATTTTTCAAACGGAATCATCCAGAATTAACCTTCCGATGCCCACGTGAAAAAATTACATAAATGCCTATGTGGGGTCAAAATGACCCCACAATAAATGAGGAAGTATACTACTATACTAGCCTATAGGCTGACTTAAAATTTTCCCAAAAACGTAAAAAACAAGTTGGTTCAGATTAAAGTAAACATTCTAAAAATCAGCTAGAAAAAATCAAAGTTTTTGGTGGGGTAGTTTTCTAGGAAACGAGCTTAGTGTGGTTTTTTGGGCCACTTTGACGCCACGCGGGTACCGGAAGGTTAACACTGTGTAAATTTCAATGATAATGGTAGATAAGATTCACTAACAGTTAACTTACTCTAACTGATTTGGTAGAATTTTCGGCTTTCAAATTTTGGAAAAGATCCTTTGTTCAATTTAGTGATACATCATTAAAATTATTAAAATTTTAAAAATTTAAATATATTAAAAACAAATAATTTTAAAATACGGTACGTTGTTCGTGAGCATTCCAATGGTAGTGGCGTTTTAACCCTTTCAATCTCGAAAATACTTTTTTATCCATTAAATTTCAAAGTCAGATATTTCAGCTTCTATGTTCTAAATGCCCATGCAAACGATTTTTTCTGCTCGGTAGAAATGTGCTGAGTGCGAGAAAGAAGGCACAGCCCCCCTCCAGCAGCCGTTGTTTCAGTAACAGACGACAAACTGGAACAAAGTCAACACTCGAAGTGGTCAATAAGTCGATGATCACGACTTGACTTTACATTTCGCTTTTTCCTGCTTTCCTAGGTAATTTACCTTTGGTTTCAAAGTGTGCGTTCGATCATGAGCATGTCTAGCTATGATGTTTCGTTTGAAATTTGGAAAAATTCGCATCCGATCTCAACTTATAAGCATTCATCGATTTATCAAAATTTTGATATAGCATCGTTATCGATCAGAATTTTAAAAAAATTATTTGTGGGACATTCACAATAACAACATCTTTATAAAAATTAGTCGTTAGGTCGATTAACATTCGGAACGCATCGATCAGGGAGGCCATCAACATCGAGCCGCTACTTCTCTGGGTAGAGAGGTCCCAACTCCGGTGGCGTGGTCACGTGGAAAGGATGGATCCTGATCGTCTGGTTTGGCAAATCTTCACGCGGTGCCAGATGGACTACGACCGGTTGGCAGGCCAAGGACGAGATGGATAGACCAAAATGACGCCCTCTTGAGACGTGTTGGCCTGAACCCGGACGAAGTAACACAAGTTGCCACTGACCGATCCATGTGGAGGCAACAGATTTTTGGGCTAGAGCCGCGACCCGATTTACGGACAAAGCGGTGTGATGTTAATGTTAATGTAAGGTCGATTATCTCAAAAATTTAATACCGTGGGATTGAAAGGGTTAAAACAACGTCAACGTGTCAACGTAAACTATAAGCCAGATCGGCTTTTACATTATAATTTAGTCTCGATATATTGCCATTAAAATCATTTAATCATTTGATATTTTTCCAAGGGTTTCTATTGGTAATAGCAACACGTAAGTGGGTCATTGCCAATTTCAGCACAAGCAAATGCAAGTATACTCCATTTTTGGCCATTCTATCTACGAACCTCAATTTTCCCTGTAAGGCAATCCGAACTTTCGTGCCCACAAGTCGGTTCTCTCTGCTCGTTCACCTGTCTTCGCGGCCATGTTTGATCACTCGGACACGAAAGAAGCTCGAGCTCGAGTTGATCAACAAGGTCGAGTGGTGATTTACAACTTCGAATTAACGGAACTTTACTGCAATTAAAGTTATCTATCATTAAGCCAATACTTTGAGTTACAATCAATTTTTTTAATTGGACCTTTGGCACATTTTTTCGAATGTTTGACAATCAAACATTCGTCATACTAATGGGTTTTGTAAAAGATACGACTATTTATAAAAAACGATTCCAAGAACATGAACAGATGCAACATAAACATGAACATGTTCGAACAAGTGGTATGTTTGCATAAATGTTTGCATTCTCATTTCCCAGAATAATACAGATCGGTAATAGTGAGAAATTTGATGGGTCGAACCAAAATGTGACTCTGTTCATTCTGATCGAACAAATGCAATTGATTGAATGTCTTTCCACTGAAAGGTCTCTAACCTAATGAACAATATGCATATAACAATAACACAAAATCACATAACGTTCAAACTATCTGCACTTAAGCTTAACTGAACACTAATTGCATTCATGTGAATCAAAACAATCGAGTATATTTAAGCCAACAATCCAACTCAGTGCAAGTTAGTTGGTTTCACAGCCTCCGATCGAGCTACACCTTGCTAAGTGTTCAATTCGAATATTTATTTTTTTGCTGATTCTATTACAACCCAAACAACTCAACTCACAACAGTACTGCCATGGACCCGAATGAGGAGCGACAGCGGGCCGAAGAAGAGAATCGTCGACGTGAAGAAGAGAAAATCCGAAAAGATGAAGAAAAAGAACGGAGTCGTTTGCAGAAGGAACGTAAAGAACGTTTGAGAAGATTTTTGAAAAACGGTTTGTAAGAGTCGATGATTTGATTGCTCCAGGCCAACAGGCAATTCACCAAACCAATGGACCCACAGAATTTTTGTTCAAACATGTATTTTCCCTGTGACTTAGTTGTATTGGAAAGTTTACTCTACATTACAATGGACTACACTGCTGTGTTTGACAAGAGTGAAGATCAAATTGACTTGAACGAAAATGAAGTTCGAGTTGAGAAAAAGAATGACAAGAGAAAATTTGTTTATTGGCTGATTGGAATTGGTGCGTTTGTGCTCATGTGTGTGGTGATTCTGGCTGGGTGGAAGCTGATGAAACCTGTGACGGATTATTCATCGTGTAATGATGCTATTGAGAATGACAAATCTACTCTGGCTGAAAACGAAAGTCAAATCAATTCGAAAATGGAGGGGAAAAAGTTAATTTGTTAAAGAAATTATGATCGATGCGTGGAATACATACAAGCGATATGCCTGGGGACATGGAAAAGTGAATCCTGTTATGAAAAGTGATCGGGATTTTGATTATTATGCTTTAAGGTATAACCCCCAATGTCATTTGCCCACTAATAGTTCACCCAAATTTGATGTTTCAGTCCTGAATTGGCCGAGAGTAATTTCATTCTGTGGCGATTGACCCACAACGAGACGTACAGAGACAATGCCTGGAAAATGGCACAGGCCATACATCGACACTGCAGGGTGGAGGGTGGTGGGTATGTGGGGATTGATGATGTAAATGAGATACCAACAAATAAGAATGATCGTCAGGGACCAATGTTTATGTCTGCCACTCTCAAGTACCTCTACCTCACCTTCACCTCCGACTCAGTCCTGTCCCTAGACCAGTTTGTCTTCAACTCTGTCGGTCATCCACTGCCCATCTGTGGCAACAACACAATGTATCCAACAAAACTGTACAAACATTAACACTTTTCAATTTCTCAAACAAAATATTGTTACTTCTTAAATTCAAATAAAAAAATTTTCAATCACATTCGCTAGATGGCGACTTTGTTGTCAAATGATAAAACAACCAACAAAAATTGCAATTAATTTTTAGCGAGAAAACAAAACCACTGAATATGTTAGAATTGAAATTTATTATTGTTTTTTAAATAAAATTACAAGCTAGACACAAATGGCAAATAATCACTTGTTGTAACAAAAATAGACTCGAAATTAAAATTGAATGTTGAAATAAACAGAAATTTAATTGGGTTTTTGGAAAAGAAATTCAAACTTGAATGAAAGGATAGACTGGATTGATTTGTTTTGATTTATCTGCCAAAAAATTTTGTCCATTAAAAAATTGAACATTTTGCAGTACAGTTGCAAAAAAATGTCTAAAAGTTTTAGTGAATTGCATTGATAAGATTATTTTTATTATTACCCAATAAATCTGTCTGTTTCGCAGTGATTATCTCCTTTTTTACATCACATGCCTAGATTTGAGACATTGACAGAAGAGAAGCGCAATAAAAGTCATAAGTGACATTAACATTGTGATATCGTCCAAGTTGTGTTTGAATGGTTATTATGCATTACAATGGCAATCCACTACACTGCTCTGATTGACACAAGTGAAGATGAAATTGAATTGGACGAAAATGAAGTTCAAGTTGACAAAAAGAATGACAAGATAAATGTTGTTTATGGGTTGGTTGGGTTTGCTGTTTTTCTGTTCATTTGTGCGGTCATTTTGGTTGGGTGGAATTTGCTAATACCTGCGACGGACTATTCGTTGTGTAGTGATGATATTCAGTTTTGCAAATCTACTTTGGTTGAAAATGAAAATCAAATTGATTCGAAAATGGAGGGAAAACGTCAATTTGTGAAAGACATGATGCTTGACTCGTGGAATGCATACAAGCGATATGCATGGGGACATGGAGAAGTGAATCCTGTAAGCAAAAATGCAAGCTCCAAACTATTTGACAAATTACCTGGTTTGAGCATAATTGCGTCGATGAGCTCGCTGTGGACAATGGGACTGAAAGAAGAGTTCGAAAAAGGGAAAAAATGGATTGAGACAGAACTGGACTTGAGAAAGGTGGATAAAGATGTTGGAGTGTTTGATGTGATCGTGAATTATGTTGGTGGTCTGCTGTCGTGCTACGCATTGACCAATGAACAATTGTTCATGAATAAAGCACTGACAATTGCACAGTTGGTTGAACCTGCTTTCAATACTTCAACAGGTAAAGGATAATGACTTGGATATTTATGTGATAATTTATGTATTTAGGTTTGCCTTACGGAAAGATTAATTTGAAAACAAGTAAATTATCAGATTCATACACATATTTATCTGACGTAAGTGGTTTTCAACTTGACTTCAACTATCTGAGTGATGCATCTGGAAATGACAAATATCGAACACAAATTGAGAAAATACAGAATGTCTTGAACAAAATAGGAAAACCAAAAAATCTATATTTTGAACAAATTGATATTGATGGAAAGTGGAGATCCACTCGTAGTGATTTATTTGTCGAAAGCCGTGAATTTTACTTTTCTCTGGTCAAATCTTACATTCAATCGAATCACCTCGATGATCAATCGATCGAAATGTACAAAGAAGCAATGGACGCGGTGGAGGCGGTCAAGATGTTCGAGGTTTCGCCTGGTGGACTGTACTATGCTCGAGGCTATGATCAATGGAATAATAAATTTGACAACTATATGTACTACTCAGGTTGTTATCTCGGATCAATGTTGTCCCTTGGGGCCAGTGCAATGCAACGAGCATTGGCACTGAACAGTTCGATTGGTGACAAGGACAAAGTGACACAACAAAATCGAATCAATCGACACTGGCACTTGGCCATACAAATCACTCGAACCTGTCAAATGGCTTCGGACAGGACCAAAACTGGATTGGGACCAAAAGGGTTTTATTTCAATCAAACTCACGATGTTATTCCTGATCAAAATTTCAATTTTTATCCTTTAAGGTATTTCCCCCAATGTCATTTGCCCACTAATAGTTCACCTCAATTTAATGTTTCAGACCTGAATTGGCCGAGAGTAATTTCATTCTGTGGCGATTGACTCACAACGAGACGTACAGAGACAATGCATGGAAAATGGCACAGGCCATACATCGACACTTCAGGGTGGAGGGTGGTGGGTATTCAGGGATTAAGGATGTAAATGAGGTGCCAACCAGTAAATATGATCGTCAACCAGCCGAATTCCTGTCAGCCACCCTCAAGTACCTCTACCTCACCTTCACCTCCGACTCAGTCCTGTCCCTAGACCAGTTTGTCTTCAACTCTGTCGGTCATCCACTGCCCATCTGTGGCAATAACACAATGTATCCAACAAAACTGTGCAAACATTGATTCAAATTGAATTTAGTTTTAATCACAATCGCTAGATGGCGACTTAGTTGTCAAATTATGAAACAAATAAAATTTCATTTAATTTAATAGCGAGAAAACCAGATTACCCAGCATGTCAGGATTGTGATATTTATTATTGTTTGTTAGAGAAAATTTCAAAACAAGTAACAAAACACAATTACTAAATCACCACTTGTTGTAACAAACGTGCCTTGTGTACACTTGAAATTAAAGTTGAATCTTAAAATAAACAAAAATTTGGTTTAGAAATCAAACCTAAATGAACTTTTAGTCTATTTAGAACTATAGTTAAAAGACAGAAAGACGAAAGGTCAACTCAACTCAACTCAACTCAACTCAACTCAACTCAACTCAACTCAACTCAACTCAACTCAACTCAACTCAACTCAACTCAACTCAACTCAACTCAACTCAACTCAACTCAACTCAACTTAACTCAACTCAACTCAACTCAACACAAGATGTTCCCAAGATGGGGTATAATTGGAGATGGGTTGGGAGAAGCGACTGTCACTCACGCAACACACAATCTCGTGTGCACATTGTAGAGCAACAGTAAGAAAGCGTGCAAATTGCAATTAGTGACCAAACTTTAGATAGTTTGCAATTTTATATACTATAGTATAGAGTAATTTGTTTTATACAAGAAACCTAATATTGATTTTATCTATTCATTCTTATTGTCCAATTGAGTGTTGGAGCGCGAGCGCCTTGTGAGGGTCGTTTGCAACCAGAGAATTTTATTGTATTTTTATAATTTCTATATTTTTAAAGCCTGTTTTTTTATACAAATAAAGAGTAATTTTCAAACATAATTTTATTAAATATAACTTTGTCCCTTTTACTTATCTCGATCTCACAATTTTTCGAATTTTATTATGCATAGAGAAATGTTCATTTTAAGACGTGAAGAAACAATTAAATTGTGCTCATCCAAAATATTTATAAAATCCAAGATTCAAATGATAGATTTTTTATTTGCGCTTGTAAATGATTGAAACAAGAAAATGCGATTGGGAATGTTTTAAACAAGAAAACTATCACTTAGGTAATATGCTTGAGATGTTCTTTAAATAAAAAATCAGGCGGCGGACCTCAATCCCTTCGTGGTTCCATTTTAGAGAGTACACAGAACGAAAGACACAAGGTAGCGGTCTGCAAATTTAGGAGTATAAGTTACCTTAAACCACACGTGGTGTCTCCGAAAAGCCCTCTCACTAGAATGTTAGTAGTCGTTGTAGATCCATTCTACTTGCAATAATTTAATTCATAAGCATTTATTAAAATAAAGTTTATAGATTAAATCGATTGCTTAAAATTACAAAAGTGATGTTTCGGTAAATCTGACATTTCTGTCGTTAAACTTGACCTCATCCTTATTAAGGCTTTGTTTCACTTAATTTTGAGTTATAAATTCCAAAATATCGAATCGATATCTCTTAATCTTGTACTTCTACCAGAATTAGTTAATTATCAATTCACACATTCGCTTTGAGGATATAAATCCATAAATTACTTTATTAATATTTGTTAAAATTCTATTTCAAAAATGAATATTATTATATTAAGAAAACGTAAAGAAGAACCTAAACAGAATTACAATTTATAATTAGAAGTTTCTTTTCAGAATTTGTATATATTGTTCTCACTTGCTAACTAACTTGAAGAATTTGTTGACTTTGCATTTGCAAGGATTTGCAAACTAGTGAGGAGTGAGAAGTCTACGCGTCTAACAAGTGTTTTATTTTTTCATATAGATTTATATTCTAATTTAGCTTACATTTCATCCTTTCTTTTGTAAACGTAATATTTTCAAATATTTATTAAAATTGCCCAATCATTCTATATAATTCACGTTATTATCTATTAATTCTTTGAGTTACAATCAATTTTAAAAATCTAAGTTATTTGTATAATTTTAATGTGTTCACAATATTCTCATGATCAAGGTCAGTTTAATTATTTTTACAAAATGAAAACAAAATCTGCTTCGAGCTTATGTTTTGCAATATAACTTCTGTCTGTGTGCATTATTCTTCAAAATGTGTCGCGGGGGTTAGAACGACATTTGGCACATTTCTTCGAATGTTTGACAATCAGGCAATTCGTGATACTAATGGATTTTGTGAAAGTTACGACCATTTATATAAAAACGATTCCAAGAACATTAACAGATGTAACATAAACATGAACAAATAGTATGTTTGCATAAATATTATTCATATGTTTGCATCCTCGCTTCCCAGAACAAGTCAGCTAAATGACAATGAGTGATTTGATGGGTCGAACCAAAATGTGACTCATTCTGTAGATATGACAAGTGCAATTGATTGAATGTCTTTCCATTGAATGGTCTCCTACCTACTGATCAATGTGCATGCGACAATAACACAAAATCACATAACGTTCAAACTATCTTCACTTAAGCTTAACTGAACACCAATTGCATTCATGTGAATCTAAACAATCGAGTATATTTAAGCAAACGATCCAACTCAATGCAAGTTAGTTGGTCTCACAGCCATCGATCGAGCTTGCAAAGTGTTCAATTCAAGTACTTCAAAAAAATTGCTGCTTCTTCTTAGAGCCCAAACATCTACTTACAGCCATGGTACGACCGAATGAGGAACGACAGAGGGCCGAGGAAGAGAACCGTCGACGTGAAGAAGAGAAAAGCCGAAAAGATGAAGAAAAAGAACGGAGTCGCTTGAAGGATGAACGTAAGGAACGGTGGAAAAAGGATTAATACTATGAAACTATTACGATGGCTGCAAAACGGTTTGTAAGAGTCAGTGATTAGATTGTCAACAACCAATGAATCAAACCAATGCATCCATAAAATTTGTTCACACATTTGATTTGTCCAAAACAATTTTTTTTCAAACACATGTTCTACTAATTTTCATGTTAGACATTTTTGTAATATTCAAAATTTTGTTTCATTTGTTTATTTTGCTAAATCAAGCAATTCATTTAATGTCGTCAATTTTTTCTTTTATATTCTCAGTAAAGTTTTATCTTGACCAATATTTTTTGTTTATTATTTTAAATCTAGCTTCCCAAGTCCTTTTTCTTTTTGTGCATATGAATTAAATGAAAATTTTCATTTAAAAAATTATGAAATAATAAACAACAAAATTTCATTAACGCTCTGAACGCGATCTTAGACGCATTTGTACTGGCCAATTAACACGAATCTCTTGATTGGTTGTTCTAGTTTCTCTGCGTAAAGCTGTACACATTTCAATGATTAAACATTTTACTGTATACAGTCGTCTTCAAATGCAGTGAACTGCATTGATAAGATTTTTATTACCAATGTGTCAATAAGACTGTTTGTTTCTTAGTGATTATCTCATATAATTGCATTACATTGCTTAGATTTGTGACACTGAGAAGAGATGCACAAAATTGACATAAATGCATTAACTTTGTGACTAAGTTGTATTGGAAAGTTTACTCTACATTACAATGGACTACACTGCTGTGTTTGACAAGAGTGAAGATCAAATTGACTTGAACGAAAATGAAGTTCGAGTTGAGAAGAAGAATTACAAGCGAAAAGTTGTTTATTGGCTGATTGGGATTGGTGTGTTTGTGCTCATTTGTGGGGTGATTCTGGTTGGGTGGAAGCTGATGATTGATGCGTGGAATGCATACGAGCGGCATGCCTGGGGACATGAAGAATACCTCTACCTCACCTTCACCTCCGACTCAGTCCTGTCCCTAGACCAGTTTGTCTTCAACTCTGTCGGTCATCCACTGCCCATCTGTGGCAACAACACCACTCCCAGAAAACACATTTTCGGTTGCAACTAAAATTTTTTCTTATTTTGGATATTGTTAGTTAATTTTTATTGACTAATTCAAAGGCGAGGCTTTTATTCTGAGCACCATTTTTTGTCAAAGAGAGTTCCTAGTACCAACAATTGTCCATAATTGAATTCCTCGCACATAAATTAGTCAATAAAAATTAACTAATAATCTCCAAAAATGAGAAAAATTTCAGTTGCAACTGAAAATGTGTTTTCTGTGTGCATGTATCCAACAAAACTGTGCAAACATTGATTCAAATTGAATTTAGTATCAATCACAATCGCTAGATGGCGCGCGAGTGACTTGCGAGGGTCGCTTGAAATCCGAGCATTTTCTTGTTTTTTGATAATTTTTATATTTTATTTTTAAAGCTTGTTTTTTATACAAATAAAGAGTAATTTTCAAACATAATTTTATTAAACTGAACTTTGTCCCTTTTACTTATACTCGATCTCACAATTTTTCGAATTTTATTATGCATAGAGAAATGCTGAAAACAATTAAATTGTGCTCATCCAAATTTGTGCAATAAAAACTGCTGCAACAATAAAACCAATGGAGAGGTTATAAATTCCACTCATTGAACTGGTGACTCATTGAAGCAGTGTTCAGTGTGTGTGCGTGTAATTCTGAATAGAATTTTTTGGTGCGATTATATAGAAATCATGTCTGCTAGCGGCACACGCAATTCTCCATAATATAAAGTTGGCACTTATGCGGTGGCATTTTGTAAACAAAACAATCCGAGCAAAATACCACTCATACAAACCATGCCAATCCTTAAACGAGTGTCGCCTAATTTCGCCTAATTTTTGCATCGATTCTGTTATTTAAAAGTTTGTTTTCCACTCTATTTTTACGTGCTTTTCCTACTTCAATTTCAACAACAACAACAACAACATACAAAAATGGTTCGAGATCGCTTGAAGGAATTACAATCGAAACAAAATAATAATAAGAAAAACAACAAAGAATTGAATGTTACCACCGAGAAAACAAACACTGACTTGATGGTTGATCTACTCTACAAAAAGGTTGAAACGATCGATGAACGCATTTCGAGAATGGCATTATTTCTTGAACAACTGAAGAATGCTCATTCACAAATGGCATCATCTCCAGTTGTGTGTGAAGCATCAACGCGACAAGCTCTTGTTGATATAGATGTGAACTTTAAAGAGCTGTCTAAGAAAGTTCGAAATAGTTTAACGTATATTCAAATTGGCCAAGAGGGAAAAAGAGTTGAAGGTAGAATACGACAAACACAACATTCGAGGCTGCGACAGAAATTACTTCAAATCATCAATCAATATAATATTGCTCTGATTGAGCATCGAGAGAAGTGCAAAGAGAGACTGCAAAGACAGCTCCAAATCATCGGACGCAGCCCAACTAATGAGGAATTGGATCAAATGTTGGAAAATCATAATCTCACAATTTTCATTCAAGGAATTGTTATATGCGATAGTGAGATTGCAAAACACCAACAACTTGCCAACATTCAGGCCCTACAGCAGGACATTGTGAATATCGACAAGAGTATCAAAGAATTGGACTGTTTGTTTGCGGACATGGCAGCGCTTGTTGAACAGCAAGGCGAAGTGATCAATCGAATCGAAACACATGTTCACAATGCGTATGACTATTTGACTATGGTACAAGGTTGCGGATGTAGCGGATGTGCACTAATGAGAGAAAAGCGTCGAGTGTTAGGAAAGCAATATTTAATTTTAATTCTTGTGATTGTCCTTCTCTTCATCATCTCGTCTATAATTTATACAATAGCATAGTAATTGACGAAACTGGACTTGAGCAAGGTGAATCGATATGTTCGAGTGTTTGAAACTCAATATATCGGTGGTCTGCTGTTGTGCTATGCAAATCACTCGAACCTGTCAACTGGCTTCGGACAGGACCAAAACTGGATTGGGGCCAGAAGAGTTTTCTTACAATCAAACTGGTGTTATTCCTGATCATTCTTATTTTGGTTTAAGGTATTTCCCCACGTTTTCCCTAACTAATAGTTCACCCCAATTTGATGTTTTAGTCCTGAATTGGCCGAGAGTAATTTCATTCTGTGGCGATTGACCCACAACGAGAAGTACAGAGACAATGCATGGCAAATGGTACAGGCCATACATCGACACTGCAGGGTGGAGAGTGGTGGGTATGCGTGGATTGATGATGTAAATGAGGTACCAACCAGTAAATATGATCGTCAACGAGCCGAATTCCTGTCAGCCACATTAAAGTACCTCTACCTCACCTTCACCCCCGACTCAGTCCTGTCCTTGGATCAGTTTGTATTCAATTCTGCTGGTCACCCACTGCCAATCTGTGGCAATAACACCATGTATCCAACAAAACTGTGCAAACATTGATTCAAATAAAATTTAGTTTAAATCACAGTCTCTAGATGTATTCTTCGTCGTAGAAATATTTTTATAATTTTTATATTTTATTTTTAAAGCTTGTTTTTATACAAATAAAACGTAATATTCAAAGATAATTTTATTACTGAACTTTGTCCCTTTCACTTATACTCGATCTCACAATTTTTCGAATTTTATTATGCATAGAGAAATGCTGAAAACAATTAAATTGTGCTCATCCAAAATTTGTGCAATAAAAACTGCCGCAACAATAAAACCAATGGAGAGGTTATAAATTCCACTCATTGAACTGGTGACTCATTGAAGCAGTGTTCTGTGTGTGTGCGTGTAATTCTGAATAGAATTTTATGGTGCGATTATATAGAAATCATGTCTGCTAGCGGCACACACAATTCTCCATAATATAAAGTTGACAGTTATGCGGTGGCATTTTGTAAACAAAACAATCCGAGCAAAATACCACTCATACAAACCATGCCAATCCTTAAACGAGTGTCGCCTAATTTCGCCTAATTTTTGCATCGATTCTGTTATTTAAAAGTTTGTTTTTCACTCTATTTTTACGTGCTTTTCCTACTTTATTTTCAACAACGATAACAACGACACACCAAAAATGGTTCGAGATCGCTTGAAGGAATTACAATCGAAACAAAATATTAATAAGAAAAACAATAAAGAATTGATTGTTACAACAGAGAAAACAAACACTGACTTGATGGTTGATCTACTCTACAAAAAGGTTGAAACGATAGAAGAACGCATTTCGAGAATGGCACTATTTCTTGAACAACTGAAGAACACAAAGAATTGGACTGTTTGTTTGCGGATATGGCAGCGCTTGTTGAACAGCAAGGCGAAGTGATCAATCGGATCGAAACACATGTTCACAATGCGTATGACTATTTGACTATGGTGCAAGGTTACGGATGTAGCGGATGTGCACTACAGAGGAAAAGGCGTCGAGTGTTTAGAAAGCAGCAATTAATTTTGATTTGTGTATTTATCCTTCTCTTCATTATCGTGAGTCTATGTTTTTCAATTAATTCTTATAATTGACAAAACTGGACTTGAGCAAGGTGAATCGATATGTTCGAGTGTTTGATGTTGAAACTCAATATATCGGTGGTCTGTTGTCGTGCTATGCATTGACCAATGAACAATTATTCATGAATAAAGCACTGACAATTGCACAGTTGGTTGAACCTGCTTTTAATAATGAAAAAAGTAAGTGAAAATGACTTGGATATTTATGTGATGATTTATGGTGTTTTTAGGATTGCCTCACCAATATATTAATCTTGAAAATTGTGAGTCACCTGAATTTACTTCATATTTAACTTACGTAAGTGGACTTGACTACAACTATCTGAGTGATGTATTTGGATAGGAAAAATATCGAAAACAAATTCGAAGAATTCAAAATATTTTGAAAGAAATGGATAAACCGAAAAATCTTTATTTGAAATTTGTTGATTTTGTTGGTACATGGGGATCAGATTGGAGTAGTTTATTTGGTGAAAGTCGAGAGATTTACATTTCTACTACTCTACCTCAACTTCACTTCCGACACAGTCCTATCCTTGGACCAGTTTGTCTTCAATTCTGCTGGTCATCCACTGCCAATCTGTGGCAACAACACAATGTATCCCAAAGAACTGTGCAGCCATTGATATTCTGATAAGTTTCAATAAATCTACACTTTTTAATCATGATCAAATAAAAAGGAAATAGATCACATTTTGTTTCACATCCTTAGAATATATAAAAATATTCATCGTATTTAAATCCAATGCAAAAATGTCATACATTAATCAATTTATGCAATTCAATTGTGAAAGGATGTGCAATTTAAATCTTATCTGTGTATTTACAGAACTTTTTTTTTGCATATCACAAATTGATCACAGATGGATTTTTACATGTTAAAATTTGTTAATTTAAAAGTTGGTGAAATCTTAAAAGGAAATTGTTTTCTGTATTTAAATTAGTAAACGAAGAGAGTTTTTAATTCCAATTTTGGTTAATTTTTAAATCTAAACTTTTCAAAAATGGCTACAAATTCTGCAAGCTTTGATTCAAGTCCAAGTGTCCACGAATACTCGGACATGAGAAGACGAGAGTACTGTGAAATGTTGAATCGACCAAACGATGAAATTGCTCAACTGAATCGACATTCGATCAATCGAGAATACATCGAAATGGACGATATGCCAAGTGAGCATCAATATGAACGAGTGCGGTATTCGACCATTGAACAAAATGAAGACAAATCAAAAGTGAACTTAAAAGTCATCAAACAAATTTCCAATGTTGTTCTTGTTGTTGTGATTATTGTTACACTTGTTTTGTTGTGTGTAATTTTCGTAATATATATTTTGAACATGTTAAGTGGACACAAAGATTTGAGTAAAGAAAGCAACTTTAAAAATAAAAGTGATTCTGTAACTACAATACCAACTAGTTCTTCAACTGTTGCTTCAACTTCTAGACAGAAGATTATTTCCAAAAGTGTTTCATCTATCAAGTCAACAACTACTCAAACTGTTTTTCCTAAAACAACTCAAAAGAAAAGAAACGCATTAGATGAAAAACTAGAGTTTGTGAAAGAAATGATGCTAGACTCGTGGAATACATACGAGCGAAATGCATGGGGACATGGAGAAGTGAGTCCGGTTTCGAAGAAAGTTTACGATATGTATTTTGGGAACAACTCTGGATTGACATTGGTTACCTCAATGAGCACTTTGTGGATTATGGGACTAGAGAAGGAGTTCAATAGAGGAAAACAGTGGATTGAGACAGAACTGGACTTGAGGAAAGTGGATCGAGATGTTCAAGTGCATGATGTGATCGTGAATTATGTTGGTGGTCTGCTCTCGTGCTATGCATTGACCAATGAACAATTATTCATGAATAAAGCACTGACAATTGCACAGTTGGTTGAACCTGCTTTCAATACTTCAACAGGTAAAGGATAATGACTTCGATATTTGTGTGATAATTTATGTTTTTAGGATTGCATTATTATTTGATTAATCTTAATACAACTAAATCATCTGATTCACAGCCATATTTATCTCACGTAAGTGGTTTTCAACTTGACTTCAACTATCTGAGTGATGCATCTGGAAATGACAAATATCGAAAACAAATTGAGAAAATACAAATTGTCTTGAACAAAATAAGAAAACCGAAAAATCTATATTTTGAACAAATTGATATTGAAGGAAAGTGGAAATCAGTTTATAGCAATCTTTTCAGTGATAGCCGAGCGTTTTACATTTCTCTAGTCAAATCTTACATTCAATCGAATCACCTCGATGTGCAATCGATCGAAATGTACAAAGAAGCAATGGACGCGGTGGAGGCGGTCAAGATGTTCGAGGTTTCGAATGGTGGACTGTACTATACTCGAGAGTATGATCAAAGAACTAATTCATTTGACAAATACATGGAATACTCAGGTTGTTATCTCGGAGCAATGTTGTCTCTGGGCGCGAGTGCAATGCAACGAGCATTGGCACTGAACAGTTCGATTGGTGACAAGGACAAAGTGACACAACAAAATCGAATCAATCGACACTGGCACTTGGCCATACAAATCACTCGAACCTGTCAACTGGCTTCGGACAGGACCAAAACTGGATTGGGACCAGATCGATTTTATTTCAACGAGACTCACGATGTTATTCCCGATCAGGATTTCGAATATTATTATTTAAGGTATTTCCCTCTTGTCATTTGCCCACTAATAGTTCACCCCAATTTGATGTTTCAGTTCTGAATTGGCCGAGAGTAATTTCATTCTGTGGCGATTGACTCACAACGAGAAGTACAGAGACAATGCCTGGAAAATGGCACAGGCCATACATCGACACTGCAGGGTGGAGAGTGGTGGGTATGTGGGGATTGAGGATGTAAACCAGGAACCAACCAGTAAACATGATCGTCAACCAGCCATATTCCTGTCAGCCACTCTCAAGTTCCTCTACCTCACCTTCACCTCCGACTCAGTCCTGCCCCTAGACCAGTTTGTCTTCAACTCGGTGGGACATCCACTACCCATCTGTGGCAACAACACAATGTATCCTGCAAAACTCTGTAAACATTAATAATTTTCCAACTGAAATTTTCTTACTAAAACTATTCCAATGCTTAAATTCACGTTCACTAGATGGCGACTCTGTTCTTTCATTTAAATTTTACAAATCATTCATCGCTTCAACATTAAATACTATCAAATTTATTGTAAAATTAAATAATAATGTAATAAAAATTATCAAAATTAACCAATTGAATTGAATATTATTTCCATTCAATTTAGCAGTCGAATTTCATAGTCAAACAGTCGAACTAACAATTTCCAATCGATTGCACTCGATAAGACCTTTGCAAATTGGCCTGCGAACAAGTGCAACTGTGTGCACTAATACTCAGTAGTAGTTCGGACAATTGACCACTGAACAATTGAATACATCAATCAATTAGGGCGAGACAAAAGTTACTCATTCAATCAATAGCCAATTTTCAATGAACTCATTTACCGAAACATTTTTCATTACCTAATGCACAGTAATACAAGTAAACCCACTCGAATATAGTCGACTATAGTGCAGCACAGTACACTTGATCTGTGTTATGTCGAATCGGAGGCAAATTGTCCAACAAATATTCGACTCCATATCGAATCTATCCTATCTAATACACTCGATTCGCCTCACAATCAAACGTCAAGGTCGAAATTAATAGCTACTGCCTACTACTACAACTGCAGTCTATTATACCACCATTATTGGTCTGTCGGTTCTTCTGTTCTCCTCCGCATGTGCTCTGTTCTGTTCTGTATTGATTCTATTGTGTACTTCTATTCGATCATCCAATTTTCATTACATAACAACACAAAACAGTCCAGTCTAGTGGACCGAGAAAAACAACAGACGACGACGACAACGAATTTCTCTGTTCTCTGTTGTTCGTCTTGATGAACTCAAACTTGTCGGATATTGAATTGAATTGGGGAGAGAGGAGGAGGTGGAGAAGGTGGAGAATTTCACCAAAAATCAGTCAACCAAACATTGAAATAGAAAACAAGGTAGGTAGAAAACATTTGTGTAGTTTAGGTGTGGAATTTGAAAGTTGGTGGTAAAAGAAGTCACTCTCCATAGTAACCAAACACTTTCAAGAATAGTTTCACTTGTTTTTCATGTTATTCCTGACTGATTTCGTTTGTATCGTTCAATCGTTGTATTTGTCAGTTTGGTTCTATAGAAACAATCGCAGTAAATTCAAAGTAAATTGCACTCGAGTGTGACCAGTCAGGTAAGTGAAATTCGCTTTATACCTCACCGGCTCAATTACCGGCTCGACTCTCGATGAGTCACTACTCGTACATTGCATGATGAGAATCTTGCTTTTATATATTGCTTTTGACTCGAGTAAGAGAAAGAGAAACAAAAGGTAAAAGCCCTAACCTGTCGATTTATCTCGTAATAATGACAAGCAATGTGTCCTTAATGTAATTGGATTACGATTTATGATTCTTTTATATGTGAACGAGCATTATTTAAAATTCATAAAGCGTTCAGAGTCAGAAATGATGATAATGATGATAATGGTCTTTTAATTGGTCAATACAATTTTTGGGGGATTTTATATTTTGTTTTATATATTCGAAGAGTGTTCAAAAAGTTTATCATATTTTAAAAAATGTGAAAACAAGTTATGTAATATTTTTGAAAAATTTTATAAAATTTCTAAAAGGGGGTACCAAGGTAAAACTTTTTGAACTACGCGACCAATTTGCACAAATTGATCTCTTTCGCTTTCTTCTATCTCTAATTGGACCTTTATTGTTGTTGAATGCGTGCGCAGTGCGCAATTTGACCTTTCGAGTATTTTTGAGTTTTCCGTGCACGTACTTCACTTTAATACTATTCAACTCTACGTTCGCTTCAGGTCAGGTCATAACCTTTGTACTGTCAACTTTAGTATGTATGAATGCATGTGCACAACGTGTTACCTCTTTTCCGCGCTGTATTGTCCTCCTTTTCGGTTCGAGTCAAACCCCCTCATTCTAGGACACAACCAAAACCACTGCATTGCAGTCACACAATTTGAGTTCGTTAGTCACCTACACCTTCAACACTACCATTTCATATTATTATTAGTTTGAACGTTTATTCGTTTCTGTCGTATTTGTCGTCCGTTGCCGGGAGAAACTGTGCACAGTTGTGTGTGTGTCTGTTTGAATATTGCAGCAATGCGTCAAAACGCGCCTCTCTTTTGCTTTTGATTCTGTCTGTCTGTCTGTCTGTTTCTCCATTCTCACCGTTTGAATTTGTTCGACTTTGGCTCGACCGGTCTCTCTCGGACTCTCTACATTGAGTAAAGTAAAGTAAAGTGGAGTCGGTTGGCGGCGGTGGCTGTCCACCCTCCTCCACTACTACAATTACTAAAAGATCTTCTATTTAATGTTAAACGCATGCGCAGACCCTCAAGTAGAGGGGTCGAAAAGAGGTCTCGTTCTCGCGCAGGTAAAAAATGCCCACCATCTTACCTGTTTCCTACCTACCTATTGTTAGTACCACTACTATTTTTAGGGACTTAACGTGTGTGTGTGTGTGCACTAATCTTCACAATCGTCGACCCCCTCATCATGATCGTGAAGCATACACACAAACATGAACAATTCAAGTTTTAACGTCCAAAACTAAGCTTCTTATGAGATCGCAGTGAAGGGAAAAGAGAACGAGAGGGGCATTAGGGACCTTCTGTTACTGCAGTCGAATGTGTGCAGCATAAAGCAGAAGACCGTCGCCGCCGTCGTCCCCGTGGCTCCGCACACACTTTCTCCATTTTCTTGTTCTTTTTAGACTTTCAAAGACTGGTTTTCGCTTTACTAACACGACTAGTACCACTAGTACAGGATGGCACTGATGATTGTAGCAATGGAAGAAGCATTCGTGAATGAGAAAGGATATACATTTGAACGTTTGAATTTTCTGTTTTATTAAGGTAGTGGTTGAACTAGATGGTTCGAGTGGAGAGAGGAGAAGAGGAAGAGGAACGATTTAACACATACACACGATCATACAGAGAGACTGCATGCACAGAGTCTACAACTGCATTGAGGCAATGCACATTTGTGTTTCATCGTTTTGGCGCTAGATCGCAATAGATCCAGTCTCGACTGTATGTGAGTCTGTGTGCCAGTAGGATCTACTACAACGCGCGTGTGGAATATTTTTCGAATACTACTCCGTACAACTACTGTCCATCATCAACCCAAACCTAAAACTGAAGAAGCAGAATTTTGCCTTGTTTTGTGTGTTGTTGGTCGCTGCTTTTGTGCACTGCGCAAATTGAATTGCTCTAATCAATTCGTCATTCAATAAGAATCCTAAAGAAGAATCCAACTCTCAATTGCATTGGATGATCCAGTAAGATCTCGCACGCGCGCACGGTCATCTTTGCGTCGTCGCAACTCAACTAACTTTGTGGGTTCGCAGTTCGCGTTCCAGAACACAGCAGCGTTGGATACCCAAAACCAGCGACTCCAAAACAAACAACAAATTTAATTGAAAAAGAGGTTTGTTTTGTGCATGCATATTAAAGTCGACCCGACCTGTATAAGTCCTTGACGTTTTTGCGCTACTAGATATTTCGAAATCTTTTTAGAAATTCAGAAACAAAAATAAGACAAATTTCTTCTTTTCGAGTTGCTACTTGTCTTGGTTTGTCAACGAGTTTGTTTGTAACATTAGTAGCAACTTCGTTAATACGACAAATTAACAAGTCTTGCTGTCATTCCTCTTCTCTCTCTCTCTCTCTCTCTTTTAAACTAACAAACATTTTGTGTCGTTGTTCTCTAATCGATCTTTTTTCTTCTTCTTCTTTTTCTCCTTCATCTTCAACGTCTTCTTCTTCTTCTTCTACATTTTCCTCCTACCACATTTCAATCAACAAACAATCAACAAACTCCAAAATGGTGTCTTGTTACAACAACTAACGACCCCAACTCCGCAACTCAACACTCAAATCCGTAAATCAACCGAAAAAACCTCTCGTTTTATCTATTCCACAAAAAAAACTATTTATAAATATATACGATTTGGTTTATAATTGTTTGTGTTTACTGGAATGAATCACTTTTGATTTATGAAATTTTAAAACTAAAACTAAACACAAATTTGCAATCATCATCAACTATCAACATCAAAACCCAAATCATTATCGCTTTTAATATCAACACAAATCAATCAATCTCCCCGGCACAAACTAACCAACATTGCAACTTTACAACGAAATCATTTTGTTTTATAAATTTGTTTCTGCTTAATCAATCGAAATTAATGTTATACAACCAACTAAACATTTTCAATTCCGGATTGAAATAACCAACCAAACCAAACCAACCAAAACCTCCATTTTGTAATACATTTCGTGCTGATTGCCTGGTTTTGTTTGTTTGTACTCGATTTGTTTGTCGAAACATTGTCATTCTGTTCTGCTCTTCTTTTTACTCGTCGGTTTGATTAATTATTACATGATCATCATCGTCACTTTTTTGTTGATGCTAATACACCAATCTAGTTGTGTTCATCATCATCATCGTCACCTCCTCTTGTTCATTCTCTCTTCAATCGTCACCACATTTGCACACTAAAATTGCATAATAATAGTGTTCATCATTATATTGTAGTATATTTCTGGTCGTGTTTAATTTGAGTGTGTTTGTTATTCAACGTACATACATCACATACCAACCAAGCCAGGGCAACCAGTCTCCTCATCGTGTAATATACGTTGTTGTATGTTTGCGTACACCAAACATCGAGGAGAAAAAAGAAGCAAACAGGCTGTGTTCACCGTTTTGTTCATCATCCGTCGGTAAACCTACCAACCTACCTGACCCAACAACTCATAAAGCAAACATCATATATTATCAAATATTAATATAATAACACACCTCTGTTTGTACATCATCATTCTTCGCTTCTTTCCTCATCACTCACATAGTCAATGATATAAAACTACACTCTACTTTGGTCTCGTTCGTTCGTCTGTCTCAAGTCATTGTGTTTCTGTTGTTTTATTGTGAGAGTTTCTCGTCTTCTTTTGTTTCATATTTCTCTCGGTGTAAATCATCAAAACTCACAATAACCAAATCAAAATGCTACTACCGAACCTAACGACAACGGGGAGGTATTCATCCCTCTTACAGCCACTGCTGCTGGCCATCTTTATTGTCAGTACACTTTCCACCTACGTTCACGCGCGCAGCGTTTACGATGAGATCTCCTCGAATCCTGAACTTTCAAAGGTATGTGTCTCTTTCTCTATGTCTTTCTGTGTGTTCAGTTGCCGTTGAGCACTTAATTTTTATTGAATTTCATTGCTTCTCAAGGTCTCGGTGAACAGAAAGAGGTGATTGCGATACAGAAAGAGGTTCTTCTTCTTTTTGCTTCTTCTGTCCTTTTCGTTAACTTCTTTTCACTGTTCGATCGTGAATAAGAAAAAAAGATCGTTGGAATTTTTTTAGTTATTTACACTTTCGACTTCTTCTTTAGTGAACTTGACGATTATCATGATCATGAGAATTTCGTTTTTATGTAGACACGAATAATGTCGAAGGAGTTCAGAGTTCTTAGGATTCTTGAATTCTTTGAATTCTTAATTCTCATGAACCTTAAAGAATATTCGAATATTTCTATGATTTCCCTTATGATTTTAAGTTCAAATTTAAGTCATTAAATCGCCAATCATAATAACAACCCAATTCGATTCAACCCCATTTCCTTTCATTCTTTTTTGCTTCCTTTCAAATCTATTGATTTTCAACCTTGTCGAACGATTTCATCAATTTCCCCCATTACAACTTCCTTTTTAATTTGAAAATCTCCCTGTTCTACTGAACTAAATTTCATTCTCATTCGATTCTCTATTAGAGGTTCAATCAGTGAATTTTTTGTTCAATGATTTTATTATTAACATTTTTTTCAAATGATGATGGAAAAATGTGGCTGAAAAGGATCAATTAGATTGGAATTTTCTTTCTTTGTTGTGAATTTAATGCACACAACAAAAGGGGTCCTGTAATGATTGTTAACTGTTGCAGTTTTTGTATTGATGCTTAATGTATTGGCTTAATAATAGGAAAACTCAATCAAATCAATCGATTGAGATTTGATTGATTGATTGATTGACTTACCGCGACTTGACTTGTGTTTGTACAACACATGTCTATGTCTGCCTGTCTTTAATGTTCTTAGTATTGACTTTTAGACGCTAATAGGTCTAGTGCTACCCACGGTTATATTGTAGAACTGTTTAAGGTGAGAGGATTTCTTGTGAAAAATGGGACTTTTGATTTTTTCATCTTGATCTTCTACTAAAAGTTCTTCTTCCTTATGGTTGTTTTTCCTAGTTTTAAAAGTCCCGGTAATCTTGTGAGTTACTGTTTGTCTAGTTTGAAAGTTCAAAAACTCCATAAATTTGCAGATTTTGGTTTAACGAACTACAATGCAATGTTCTTACCGTGACCTAACCGCATTATTACCGTAAATACTCGAATATAGCCCGCGGGCTATACACGGAACAACTTTTTTCGTGGCATCCTGCGGGCTATATTCGGGTGCGGGCTATACACAGGATACTTTTCGAAAGTTTTAACCTATCCTAGCAAATCGATTTAATTTTTCTCATTTTAAGCCCAAATTTTACCTTATTTGGGTATTTTCGGGTAAATAACATTCAAAATATGACAAATAACGCAAAATTTGTACAAAATGGACCTATAAACCAAGATTATAATGGCAAATTAGTGGGTTTTCCAAAAGTGCGGGCTATACATGGGTGCGGGCTATACACGGGATTATTTACCGAAGCAAATTTTTCTGCGGGCTATACACGGGTGCGGGCTATACACGGGGTGCGGGCTATATTCGGGTATTTACGGTACCTTCTATTACCTTCTTATGCAACCACCACCCTCGTGTGTTTGGACATTTGGGCAATTTCAGAAAATGTCGCGCATTCTTGCCATAACTTTTGATTCGAATGACAGATCAACGACAACGCTTGAAATTGCTCGATCGTTGTCCACTGTGAATTCATATACAAAGCATACACCTTCTCTGACTCGTTGTGTATTGTAACTTGTTCGTTTACTTTTGAACGCGTTTTGTGCGCCTTCTGCTTTCACTCGTTTTTCATTTCGATTTCGACTTACCCACCTTGCTTTGTCTGTTTGACTGACTCTCTGTATGTATGACTCATACTACTCGACCTGAGTGACTTTTTTTAGTGGTGCAAGGTGGTGCGTGTGCACACGGACACATTGCAAGAACGAGATCGTGTAATGGTTGTGTGGTTCTTCTTCTTCTTCGTTCTCGTACGATCGTAACGATCTCTTACCTTTCTACGTTTGTCCCTCTCAGAACAGAGCGAAATGATGAAAAAACGTTGGAAAAATCTTGTCGTTTCAATCAGTAGCAATCAAGTGAGCAAGTGTGACATAATCAGAGAGAAGCAGATGACTAACGATACTAAGGTGCACACTGTTAATGGACGGACCTCTTTCATTACTTATCGCTTAACGCAGAATGAAACCTACTTTTTATCGGGTGCCAATCTATTAGTCTGTCTGTGTCTAAAAGTCGAGTAGAAAGTATAGAAAGTCAGTAGATTAGGTCGAGTGTTGTAGTGAATAGTGAGAGTGTAGTGAGTGAGTAATTAGTTAATTTACCTGTCGTTAGTGGTTCGCTTTGAGGCACTATTCTCTACTCTCTACCTAGTAGTTTAGTCTGTCGATTCGAGTGGTGCCGAACCTCTCTCTCAAGTTGAGCCTCAACCGGCAGTTGCACAGCACCACGTTGCAGCAGTTGCCGGCAAGTCCATGTCAAGTCTCGCGGCACAAGTTAGTCGTCGTTGCACTCACAGGTAAAAACACCTGGCCGCTCAAAAAGCACCATTTTGCAAGCCTTGTGAGTGTAGCGCGGCGCTCTCGTCTGCAAACGGCCACCACTAAAAAGGTAACCACAAGCGCAATTGGGCGTAGTCCCTTCCAGCCACTACTTCTACTTCTCCATTAGCAACACACTGAAAAGTCTCCTCGACTGTTCAGCCGTGTGCCGGTGTGTCCACATGTTCAGAAACGAAAGTATAGATGAGGGTTTTTTCATACACTCGAAACCCCTCATGTTGCTCAATCGTTTTCATTTCATTTCGTATATTTTCGTATACTTTCTATTGAAAATTTAATGAGAGACACAAAGTTTGCCTTTGCTTTTCCCGTTGCTAAAGCAAACAGACGACAAAAAGTTTGTGAGCGCGACTAGAAATTCGAATTAGTCTGCAGTGAGAGGAGTGAATGAGCAAATGATTTGCTAATGAGACTCTCTGTGTTGTTTGCCTCCATTTGTGTTAGACCAAACGATTTGGCCAAACTCGAGGGATTCTGCTTCAATGAATAGAAAAGTATTTGGTGAACTGCATGCAGTGAACAGTAGTGGTGCTCTGTATATTAGTGAGGGGGATCGCGTGGGATTCTGTCCTCTGAATTTGACATTAAGCAGGAGTGGTGGTGGTCTGTCGATTAGTGAGTCCAATCTGCCTTCATTTTTGCCTTCATTTTCTTTGCCTTCATTTCCATCAAATGTTGTCTTTCATTCATCTCGATCTTTTCTTCTTTTCTTTTCATTCATCTCTTCAACCTTCTGCATTTGATCTTGATCCTTTGACGCTAATCGATTCGATGCCGCACTGACTGACTGACTGATGGTCATATGCAGCACAATGCATTGCTCCTTGCCTTGCCCATTTGTCCCTCAATACATAGAACGTATATAACGTATTGGTGTTAATAACATAGCACATATATATCCTTTCTATTATATAGAATCATCATCGATAGTCGTAGTCGTTGAATTTGCATATAGGGAATTGCTTTACTGGACATAGCAACAGAACATTTTGCATATACACCAAAAGCAAAATTTCCATACTGAATAGTCAGCATATTTTCTGTGCATTATTTATAAGGCACAACAGAATATTCTGCTATTTTATTATTAGATTACACATTGCATTATGTTGATGTTGTTGAGCCTAATTTCGGTTTCCTGGGATTTCGACAACAAAACCAAAAAGAAAAGCCAAAAAGAAGTAAAATACACCCCAAGAGATTTTGTATTTGTGTGGACACATTTGACTTAATTAAATTGAATAAGTACATTGAGTCCAGAATTTGGTTACAGAATAATTTACGGAATTAGATTTTGTTGTTTGTTTTTATATACAAAATTTTTGTTTCGACGTTGTTGAAATTGAACAACAAAATTGTTCTCTCATCCATCAAATTAAAATGAAAAAGAAGAATATTCTTGAGTGGGTTGGGTAGATTTTATTTATTTTCATCGCGAAATTTGATTCCAAGAATTTTGGAATTTTATAATAATAATATAATGTGTAAACTCACAATTTCAAACGTATGAGAAGTTTATCATCTGCGAACTTTAGACATTTGATATTTGAAAATTTCGATTCGAAAATTTTTTGTTTTGTTTTAAAATTTATATTTTGAGTTGTTATGACAGAAGCGTTTGAAAGAGAAATTTGATATTTTTCGGATATTTTGAATTGTTTCTAAAATATTTGTTTTATTTGAACTTTAAAGAACAGAATTTCGAGACAATTTCTTTGAAAGAATATTCCAAACAATGGAATCATTTCTGTTTATCTAAGTTTAATCAAACTTTATTTATAAACTTTTATTTGAGTTTTATTTATAAAATCAAGCAAACACCAGTCCTTAATGTCTTTATAATTTTTTATCGACTTTTGTCTTTCGACTTTTATCGAACGATATATTTCTCTTTCTTTTATATTTTTATTTTTAATGGAAGCCGGGCCTGAAATCATCATCATCTAACCTTTTGGCTGAATCGTTTTGTTTCGTTTCCTCTTTTTCCTTCTTACTCAGACTTCAACTCCATAATCGATTATTTTCTCGAGAGGGCCATAATCGAAAATTGACTTCTTCTCATGTGTGCGTGGGGCCTTATCGAATCTCATAAATTGATTGAGTTGTCTTCTAAAAGGGGAAAAGAAGAAAAAAGAGAAACGTTTTCATCAAACACTTTCAGTTTTTTTCATATTTTCATTTCGTTGTTGTGTTCACTCGAACAACAACACCAACAACAAATGAAGCATAAAACGCAATTTAAAAAGGTTAGGAACAAAACATTAAAAAAAAACTCATAGGAAAAGTCGTATACTTGATCAAGTTGTTTGTGGCTTGTTTGTTGAACAACAGACAAAATATTTCTCACCAATCGAATCGCGCATTTAATTCACAAAAGGGGAAAGTCTTCGGTGATTTCCCATTACGAGTTCATATTTTCGTTTTCATTTTCATTTAATCTTTTTCAGTTTCAGTTCATCATCTCGACCTTTACGAGATGAACAAAACGATGATGATAATGAATGATAAAAGAGTTTGAGAGAATAAGGTTGGGTCAAACCTCAACTCATACTTTTTTCTGTGGCAAATTGCCATTTTCATTTTCATTATTTCATCATCATCATCATCATCTCATATTATGAACTTTCTCTCTTGTCATCATGATGATGGGGGCGATCATTTATATATGAAATTTAATATATGAGATCAGAAAGATGAAAGATAAGACGCTCGAATAAAGCAAAACAATACCTTTTTGTGAAGTGAAAAGAACTCAATTTCAGTTGAGTTTGACCATCATCACAATTTTGTTGTGAGAATTTGTGTGTGGTTGGTTTTGAAATTAATAATAGATTTCGAGTAATCATTGAAGCGTGGAATGTTTTTTTGGAGAACAAAATTTGGAGTTGACAAGTTTTTTGGCAAGATTTAGATGTTCTTCTTTTTTTCGATGTCTGTCCTAATAAATTGTTTGAGATTTATTATATGACATTTGGGAGTTTGATCGTGTCTTGCGCCCATAAGTCGAGTTTTTTCGCGATAACTCGCTAAAATCTTTTCTAAATCTCTCACTATACAATCTTGATTGTATTTGTGCACTTTGAAATGTACCCTTCAATCATCATGTCTGTGAGATTTCTTCTTTTCTTTTTTCTTCTTGAGGAAAAAGGTGAAAGCAACTTCTTTCTTTAGCTTTTTTCGTCTTCGTCTTCTCTCTCTCGTCTTGGCTTTTCGTCTTCTTCAACTTTGATTGTTCTTGTACAACTTTTCTCTTCAACAAACAAACTCAAACCCATCTATGTTTTGACAGCTTTTCTTCTTCCTTCTCTTCACTTGAAAGAAGATCGTATTGAGAGATTGAGAAATAAGTTCTTTCAAAGATATCTATTTCTATTCGTTCATTTTGAGTGCTGTTTGATGCTCGACTTGAAATGTCAATTTTGTTGTTGTCGATTGTTTCAAGTTGCTGATGTTGGACTTTGATCAAACTGACTGCTTTTTCCTGTTTGTTTTCGGTTTTACGCTCAAACAGTCATTGAAGCCGGGTTTGTTGTGTTTGCCATTACCCTCAAGAGGGTACTTGAAGAGAGTGTGAACTCGTCAATTGGCCATTCTCACTCTCCTCCCACTCTGATCTCTGATCTTAAACCATCAAATAGATTTATCTCTACGATCTCGATTGTTTTTAAATAAATCGTTTCTTATTCGTTCACCACTCACCTCTAATCACGTTAGTCTCGGTTGAAATGATACTAATTTTAACCTAACCTAACCTAACCTTACCTCTCTAACCTTAAATCTCCAACAACCTCAAATGACCGGTCATCTTGTCGTTGTTTTTTATGAGAAAAATGTCCCTTCAGGTCTTGAGATTACAAGGTGTGCTAAGTCAAGTTTTTCTATCTATCTCACTCACCGGTCGTGTTAAGTCGAATTCTAAAGTGTGTAATCACACTTTAAACAGGTGACTCTTTGAGTGTGCTATCATACATCTTACATGTTACATAAGATCTCGAGAAGTAGAAATAGAAATAGAAGTGGTGATTGAAACAATCACAAACATAATTAGACGTATAGAGCGAGCAATTGCAAGAGCCAAAAGCAAAGATACACTCGATATAGATTAATCATAGTATTAGTCGAATGTAATAAGATCTGCAGGGGAGAACTGTTTGAAGCATCATCTATCGAATCTATCTTCCACTTTAAAAGCGTGTAATGATACATAACCGAATAGTAGATCTATGATTAGAGGGGTAATTTTCGAGTCACACGTTGCGCACATGTTGATATGATACGCCAGTTACATATAGAATAGACGAAGATGTAAAGTTAACCCATGGTGTTCTAGATCAAAAGGGGAAGATTTAGACCTTCTCTATGAGAACTTGAGGGTTAAGTCTTGAAAGATCATCCATCTTTGATCTTAGACCTTATCATCACAGTGTCTACAATGTCTATATGCTTGATTGGTCAAATTATATGGTCATATTAATATGATGATTGGATGATGATCATAACTGCAGTTGTGTGTGTATCTAACTAGATGATTGGTCTGTAAGAGGTCAAGTGGTTTGAGCATTGACCTTTGAGTTAAGTTGAGTTATGTTTTGGTTGTTGTTGTTGTTACCCTAGAAATTGTTGTTGTTGACACATTGTTGATTATTTGATAATCTACTCAACTATGAAAAGATTCTTTCATACGGAAATAACAGACTGAAGGGTAAAACTGTTTGATCTAAACCGTGATTTGCGTTTGTATCCGTGTTGTATCCCAGACTACTGTCCCCCTCCGTGTTTAATCTCGTTATTATTTGCTCATTTGCTTAGGCTATTTCCACTTCTACTAAACTTTCCAATTATCCATTCTTTTCCTGGGTTACGCTACTCGACAAACTTAGTTACACTTTGTACACAAATGTCACAAAAAGTTTTTTTCCGTTATTCGTTTTCTTCCTAATTTGCTTTCAAAACTTCTTCCTTTGTTTACCTGCGAAAGTTTGTTTTTGCGTACTTTGTTTTGTTCCTTTTCGTGTTCATTTACATTTACATTCACGAGTTCAATTGTCTTGCTCGAATCTCATCTATTTGCTTTTGGTGGGATATCATCATTAACTGTGTACTGTTACGTCAGGATTTTTAATTGGACTTTTTCCCTTCTTTGTATTTCTGTTTCTGTTTTGTTGGTTTTTTCCTTGTAAGTCTTTTTTCCATTTTAGATTTCAAATTCTCTCTCAATCTGTCTATCTCTTTCACCTTTTGTCTTTGTCTCGATTTGTAAATTTGTTGTCTTTGTCTTCCATTTAATCTCAATTAACACTCAGTCGGTTTCAGTAGTTAGTTAGTAGTCTGTGGTTTGTTGGACTTTTCCATTGTTTGATTTATGATGGTTTGTTTGTTTGTTTGCTCCTTGTTCTTCATCCACAGAAGGCTATTTCCACTCTCGTGTCTGTTTGTCCTTCCTTCCTTCTTATCATGTTTAATCAATCACAAAAATGATTATTATAACTGGGTTGTTTCCTAATTAAAAATCTGACCGAGTAAAAAGAAGGGAGAGGTCGAAATAGTACTCGATTCCGGAAGAGACATTACTGTGCTTTTTTGGGTTAGGGTGTTTTATGACAGAGAGAAACCATTTCAAACTTTAAGGGTCATTTAGTTTTGTAGTACAGATGGCATATTTTGTAAAGCATTTTGTACCAGCATTTCGTACCAGCATTCGAAAAAAGTGTTTTAGTGAAATGAAATTTTTTTCTTCGTTTCCAAATTGCCGTTTGAAAAGCCTGTCGAATTGCACTTTTCAATTTGCTCTTTTCTCTCTAAACTTTCAAGAGTTCTATTAAGTTTACGTACATTTGACTGACTGACTGACTGACCAAACCTAATCGTTTGCAATCTAAATATTATTGTAATGAAAATGTGTGTGCTGTGTACGTAGAGGAACTAACAACATGTTTGAAGCATGTGTGTGCTCAAGTGTATTGATATGTTCTCTCTGTTCTCGGTTTGCTTTGAGCATCATGATCCTCATGGACTCATGGACTGAACATCAAATTTGCATTAGTAGTCGATCTTTCTCTGTGTCTGTCTGTCTGTCTGTCCGTCCAGACTTTCTGTGCAAATGTGTCACTTTCACAGTGTGCTCAGCGCATATATGATGTTGTTTGAATTATTTATAATAAGGCTTTGCCCTCTACATTGCCCTTTAGGTCGTAGGTCAAGACTGGCTTGACTTGTACGTATGCATTGCATACTCGAATGTAGTACTGCACTTTACTTTGCTCGCACCACATTTGTGCACCACATTGACAGATTAGGCCAATTTGATATATTGAATAGTGCAGTTGTATATCTTCTGTCTGTCTGTCCGAAAGTTGTTTCCATTTGGGCTTAGACTTGTGTGGGAGACTAGACTGCTGTTGCTGTTTGACTTTGACTTTAACTAGGTTCGAGTGTAATGCCGTGTCGAGCAAATATTTTCCCTAGCGAGTCTCACTCACTCTCTCGCCCTTGTTTGAACGTGAGTTTGCGAAAATTTTTGTCACAACTCCCAACTCGAGAGAGAACGGGACTTACGTACCTAGGGATAGGTCAAAATAATAACGAGTGCTTTACGCTACATTCTCTCAACGTTTGCGCACGAGCGAACCTCATCATGTTATTTCGATCTCACCAATCTCTCCCTTTAGGAGGGGTAGACTTTACGCTTTATGCTTTGTCAAATCTGTTTAGTCAAATAGGTCTCGGTGTCTAGGACCCTAGAGAGTCTGTTTAACGTTACACGAGAGGAAGGAAAACGAGACCGACCGCCCTTGACTATGACTTTCAATAGTTTGCCTCTCTTTCTCATTTTCTCATTTAGATGTAAATTAGTAAAGCCCACTTTCATATTATTATTAAATCACGACCTCGTCTCGTCTCGTGAACGCGTTTAGGACCTTGTTTCGAGGTGAGTGAGCGAGCAGTGAGCGTTAGAAGCCCTCCTGACTCTGAGCCTTTAGCGTCTGTCATATCCCGGATTTACGGGAATTAACACTCTACTCGACTGTACTCTACGCAACTGCTGATTGTCTACTAATGATAATATTATTGTTTGTTATTAGCTCACAGTTCAGTAGCTACTGGATTGGATCATGATCGAGCGTACGTACTTTTCATCAGTTCGTTAACGCGTTCACACAAAGTACATTCAAAGACCCCACTAGGTCTCAGGTTCCTGTTTCCTGACCCACTACTTTGACTAAATAGATGAACTAAATTTGGTATGACGCAGTTACTGCGTCACCAAAAACTGCGAGCACAATTTGTGATAACTAATTGATTTGTGTGACCAAATAGACTTTGTCGAAAGATCATTAATTTGATTGATTGATTTGTAACTAATAAAGTAAAAAGCACAAATGAGAAAAGAAACTTATTTTATTGACTCCAGCAGAACTTGCACATTTGAATGTGACATTTGAATGAAAACGTTTGTGACAAACGATGATTTTATTTTGGGAACTTAACAGATGATGATAGAATCCATATTCGACCTTGAACGAGATTATTATGATATTGAGGGTGTATCATCATAAAATGTAAAGATGACTAATGATCGTGAATGTTTGATATTTTTGTTGTTATTAATGATTCTAGAAAAAATGTGTTTTTATGATGAAAATGTTTTGATCTCAGTTTTCGAATTTTCTTTTTCACACCTTAAATTAAGTGTTGCTAATTGGAGGGAGTTTGCACAGATTCGACACCTTTTTTTCGTTGTAATTCAAAACCCTCAAAGATGTTGATGAGATTACTAATCGTATTACACTTTTGTCTAATATCAAGTTTTTCAATTCAATTTCTGAATGAACCGTCACAAATCTTTGCTCACGATTGCTCAATTACTTGTTCATAATTTCAAATTCAAGTCTTACCTCACCGTATACGCAAATTACCAACACTTCTTTGGTTATGTTATAATCCAAATCTAATCAAATCTTTAACCATAATTTCTTTATCATACTTTTCTTCTTTATTACGTACCTCTGGTCAATGACCAGTAAATGAATGTGTGAGCACAACAACAATACGTAATATACAATGTCCAAATGCTAATTTCGATCGCAACACATCCTCGGTAGTAATCTCAAGGTCCAACCAAATTGCTCTATTCACTCACTCTCACACGCTCAGACTTTCGCCTAATTATGTTTTCCTATTGTACTATTCTATTGTATAGGAAAAATAACTCTCCTCCTTTTTATTCTTCTTGTTCGACTTCTTGTTACTCGACTTTTTGATATATTTCTTTCGCATATGAATACTTTTCCTAATATTACGTTTAAGCATAATCGAATACAAAATATTCAGAGCGTTCAGATTCGATTCATGTTGCGTGTCCCTTGATAGTTAACCGGCCAGTCAATCGTCGTCATTCGATTGTCTCCTGTTCGGAACTAACTCGAGTACTCCATTCTATGTTTTCCGTTTCTTCTTGTACTTCTAGTTTGTCCTGTTCTGCCTCCATTCTGTTCACCTCTCTCCCCCTTCACTTCACTCGAAATATAATTTCGATTGTCACGATTGGTAATATTTATCATTATCAAAGTGCTAGCAATTGAACGATAACTGATTGAGAGTTGAGTTGATTCAGTTTGATTCAAAAGTTTCTTTGATTTGATTCCTTTGATTCAGTTTGTGTTAGGATTGTGAACTTTTGTCTGTACCTCATATCTACAATAGAGACACATACACAAACAGAAACACCGGACGGACGCCATTGGGCGCGAAATGTAGCAGCTAAAAAAGTAATGACGACGACTAGTAGCGTTTGAATAGAAGAAACGACATTCCCTCGCCTTCGTTCGTACACCTTTCGGTGTTTGTGTTTGTGGCTCCGTCGGTCGGTCGGTCGACACCATCATAATAATCATTTGATGATTTCAATAGGTGGCAATCGAATAGGTAGCGAGCGAAAAGAAGAAAACGAATAAGAAGTTAGCAGGACAGAACAACAAAAACACAAACCCCGTAATAAGCGTAGTAATAGTTCCTTCGTTCTTATTTCCCTTACCCGAACGTACTAAAGGAAAGGAAATCATCATTACAGTCTAGACTCTTAGCGCACACACTTTTCTTAATGATTCCTTCTTTCTTGAATAATATAGTAAACCCTTGAAATCCATTACCCGAGGAGAAAAGTTGATGACTAATGTTTGTTTGTTGCTGTTGTCCATGTTTGACTTTGTTTGACTTCGGGTTGCAATCTTTTCTCATTCGAGTGATTATCACAGTTTTCTTCTTTTTAGTCAATTGACAACCTTTTACAGGTGCATGTGAAAAAAGTTGTTCAAGTAGAAGTGCAATTCAAGTACAAGGAGAAAATTGTTAGACTATTGTTGGACAGTGTCCAGTATTCTTTGTTTTTACGTGACTTGACTATTTGCTTGTTGATTGTTCAAGTTGGCAACTGTTTACGCTTCATTAATTTTTTGTTCAAAGTTCATAAGAAGTTCAACAAACAAACCGTTGTTGAATATAAGTGCTTTATTGAATATTATGAATACTATTTTTAGTGAATATATGCCATCCATTGTAATAGTTGGGGTGTGTGTACAAAAGGGGTTAAACACATAAAACGTAACACAAACACTTGTTGGAATTGTAAACATACGAATGTTTTTGTACATGAAACTGTTTTGTTTGGGTTTTATTCAATAATAAAGGCAACAAGTTGTCGTTGTTATTGTTGTTATCTTTCTGTATTTTTTTGCTGTTGCTGTTGCCAACTTGCGTCATAATATAATGTTTTGTATTATGTAATAATCATAATAATACGTATTAATGTTGCTGTTTTTTTCTTGAGGAATAATCTTCCAAATAACCATAAAATAACAATTTTTCTGGCAAAGTTATATATAATTTTGGAAAAACACTTTAGCCAAATTATATTATGCAACACTTACTAACTTACTAACTAATTCAGAAAGCACAAGTTTTCCATTAGTTTAGGGAAATATTTTTGATTTAGTGAATTTCTTAAAGATTTTGAAATCACGATATTTTCTATTTCTGTACAGTGAATTCCCAGTTTTATGATCAAATCTTTTGCGAGTTTCAAAATTTTACATGTTACATAATCCTGTAGGAAAGAATAGGCGATAAAAATGAAGGATTTTGTAAATGGGCTTCAAGGGGTTAATTTTACTTTACAATCTAATAAGTAAGTGCTTTTCCAAGTACTTGACGAAATAAGTAGTAAAGCTTCTTATCTCTTGTTTTATTTTATTTTCAAACAATTCTTTTCAGTTCAGTTGCTAAACTTTAGTTCAAATAAATTAAACAAATACCAAATTAAATTTAAATTAAATTAGGTTAATCCTATTATACGTACGTTCTTTCTTTTGGTACAAGAAACTAAATTCCCTGGAAACTAAATTTATCTATTATTAAAATTCCTAGAATTTCTAAAAATAAATTTCATTGTTTAGTTTTATTGTCTGTTTATTTTTCTACTTGATTAAAATCATCAATTTTTAATGAGTTTCATCATTCGAAATTAATTATCATCCTGATGAAATGTTCTTGATTAAACAAAAAGAATAAAAAATCTTTTTAATTAAAAAAAAAAGTACGTTTGAACCATTAATTTAAGTCTTCTTGGTCTATTGTTTTGAATAGTGTAGCGCATCATCATCATTAAGATGATCATTAAGATATCTCTCTGTCTGTTATTTTCCTGCGGAACCAATTTTCCACTTAACCTTTAGTTTTAGTAGTCGAATATTTTGTTGTTAATGGTTTCGTAATCTGTTGTTTTGTTCTGCCTTTGCTCTAATTAGTAATTATCTTTATGAATGGCTGCATAAAGAGGGTATCTCGGTATACACAACAAAGGTACTAATTTATTATCTATTTAGCTTATGTTACCCTCATCTTTTTGTTCTTGTGTATTCGAATGTGTTAGCAATCACCACCAACGCAAATTTTTGTGCGTCTTCTTTTCATCTTCATCTTTTACGTTTTTTCTTTTCATCTTTTGAATTTGCTAACTAAATTGTTACATGCATATACTAATTTGCCTACTGCATTTGATTATGCAACACAACAATGCGGTCAAGTTGTGGTGTGGCATTTTCAAGTGGTGTTTGTGATGATCTTGACTTGTGTGCCTTATCTTTTTATGTTGATCTGTTAAGTAAAACAATGAACAAATTGTTTCGTTTCGTTCGAAGGATGTTGAAGAGAAACTCAAGGCAGATGATTCATCCAAGTGTTGCGAACTTTTTTTGCCAAACGTTGAATGACCAATCCTTCAACGGTTTTTGTGTTTTGCACTTGTGGTCATCTGACCATCATTTTTTACTCTTCTTGACTTGAAACATCTGCTGTAGCGCATGCAAATAATAATTGTTTTCTCAGGCAAGTCAAAGTTCGAGTGTTATTACGAGAAATGTGTTCTGAGTAGAATGTTGAGTTGAGATGTTTCATTAAGTCCATGTATGTTATGTTATGTTACTATTCTATCCATTGTAGGCTAATTTCCTTTCTCTTCTTCTTTTGCATCTTCAATATTATATTAGACATTAGATTTTCCCTTCTGTGTATGGACTAAAAGGCCCTCAAGGCGTCAAGTTTATTCATTTTTCTGTTCTCGCCTTTTGTGTCTGTCTGTTGTTGTTGGCTGATTGGTCTTATCGTGTATTCAAATTTAATTTCCTTTCCGACCTCTGGCCTTTTGCATTTAGCGGTTCCTCTTTTGCATCTTTGCTCATCTTCTCTTACTTACTGACTACCCTTCTTCTTCTTCTCTTATTGGTTGGTTGATTATAATGAGATGTGACTAACTCGAGTCTATCTACTCGAGTCGAGTCTCAATCGAGACATCTGTCTTTTTCTTTTCCTTTTTGTTTGGGAATGTTAGTGTGATGTTGTTCTATTCTTTGTCCGACAACCAAACACTTCATCCATCTCTTCTTTTCGTGTTCAGACAGTGTCCAATTCATTTCCCCTCATCATTATTATTAGCTGTGTCGAATTGAAAGTCCATTGAACGTTGTTTGAGAACGTCACCCTCTCTACTTAGAACTTATAAAGGCTACTTTGTATTACTACCACTCTAACTAGGGGTCGAGATGAGTTTTTAAACAAAAAAAACGGTCGTAAAAGAAGAATCCTTTGAATTGTATCATACATGAAAGGATGTCCTCTTAGAAAGATGTAATGGTTGGGTCATTATGATCAGAAGAGTGACATCATACAAGACAGGGAGGGAGAGAAGGCGACAAAGCTGACCTCCAAGTGTTAGAAGAATAAAACCTTTATTGTATCCGAATGGGATCGACACATTTATGGATTCGTAATGCAACAACATTTTGAGGTCGTAACCCAAATGATTATGTGACTTATTTTTGGACACTCTTTAAGGGGTCGTCGTTGTACTCTAAAATAAAATAGAATTCAATCAATAGGTCTTTAGGTCTTCAATTGGCCTTACAAATCTTTTTAAATGGATTTTTCAGGAAGACATTAAAATAAATGAGGACGGAGATTTTACTGTTTTAACGATTTAGTTCTACTAGTGATTGGATTCTTCTTTTATATTTTCAATCCGATTTAAAACTTTAGACATTTCTTATTGAAATAAGAAAAACAAAATGAAGTTACTTTTGAAACAAGTAACTTTTAATAAGATTTATTATTTGAATTGTCTTGTTTTGTTCTTCTTCTTTTGAATTCATCTAAATCTAAATTGAATTTTAAATTTGGGTCGACAAACTACTAGAGTTCTTTGAACCCAGAATATTCTTTATGTTTTATTTTATACATGAATTACTGTACAATTCTAAACAAATTTGACTTTCTGTCTGTTTCTTACATACATTCTGTAATGTTCTTGCAATCATAATCTTAAAACCGTGTCAAATTCGTGCAAATTTGACAAGCACACATTTTGTCAGCACCACATGTGAGCTACAGAATATTCTTATTCATTCAATTTTTAATGGGATTTACAACACACAACAAAAAATAAACAGACAATCCAACAGTCATATAAATAATTGTCACGGTCACGCTAGCACAAATTTCTTTCTCTCTCTCTCTCTCTCTCTCTCTCTCTCTCTCTCTCTCTCTCTCTCTCTCTCTCTCTCTCTCTCTCTCTCTCTCTTTCTTTCTTTCTTTCTTTCTTTCTTTCTTTCTATTTTCAATAGAGAATATTCTGTTTATTTATTCTTTAAATTATATTTTGCTCACAGTATGAATCACTCAATAAATTAACTCAAATCACCATCATCCCTCTACCCTCCCTTCTAATAGACAAATCGTTATTACGTGTTGTTGTATGTTAGTATTAACCCCTGATTTATATTCCACTGATCTAAGGGAGGGGGTCTATGAGGGTTAATTGACCCTAAATATATTAGCTTACTTGGGTTTGTTTAGTTGAATTGGTAGATTTATTTATTATGTGAAAGTCGCATGAATCACGTACGTTGTCTCTCGCCACCTTAGTAAAAAATAATACACAATAAATCCTACTCATATTTCGTGGTGAATGTTCAAGAATATTCTTTGATTCGATTTTATTGAATTAATGAGGATAAGTTGAGAGACTTTTGGGTTAACCTGTAAAAAATATTCTTATTACTAAGCACTACAATGGATTCTGTTGTTGGCGTTGGTGGAAGAAGAATTTGGGTACTGCAATGCAATTTATGTTGACGCCCTGACATAATTGAAGGGTTTCAATATTTAAAGCATTACAGAGTGGGATAACCAGAAATTGTTTGTACAGGACAAAAATTGGCTTAATTTATTATATTAAAATTACTAGGATACACCAAAAATTTAGTAGATCCATTTTCCGGGTTTCTTCCCTCCCTCCTCCCTTGATTGCTATATTACATGTTTGATTTAATTCACAGTATAAAATAATGTTGATGATCACAATTGTGATTATGTTACAGACTCTATGGAGGGTACATTGACTCGATTTTATTACCAACATCCGTCTCATTTGATGTAACATTTTCTTATGGGATACACTGACTACTATTACTACCCTACTAGTCAATTTAGAGATGAAGACAAAACGACATTTGATTTCCGTTTAGCAATTTTTCGCTGTATTTCATGAGAATTTTAGTTTTTCTTTTTCATTGAAAAGCTATTTATAAAGGACTATCCCATAACTACAAGACTAGACTCGATCAATTTTCATGATGATTTATAATACGTACTATACGATTAACCCCGTCTGGTTGGTTGATGATTGGGTGAAAATTGACTCTCTCGGTGCACATATGTAAATTTTCTCATATTATATTATATTTATCGAAATATAATAAATAGGGTTATTTGTATTATTTTTTAATAATATTAATATTCATAATATTCATGATAATAATAGGATACAGTCTAGTCGATGAAATTACAGTCTTTTTTGTAGGTTCTCATATTTATTTCATTATTTTATGATTATGATTATTAATATTTTTTTCGTTCTGGTACATTAACACTTTTGGATATCCACGCCTAAATTTTCCAGAAATTTTTAGAATAATTTAGAGAAAATAGAGAAAATTTGAGTTAATTCCTACATGGAATATTCTTTGAATAATTCTACGTGATTCGTGACTTTTAATCAAACTTGAACTTTTGGTCTTTCTTTTGTTTCAGTTTCACTCACTTCTCTTCTGCCTGTGTCATTTAATTAGATCGATCCATAAAAGGGGACAATTTTGTCTCTCACTCGTGAAACATGAAACTTTGTCTATGTTCGGTTAAATGCTTTTTCGTTTAGTTGTTTTGAGTATTGGGTGATTTGATTTTCTTGTTAAATGCACGATTAATAGGGAGACTTTTGTCGAGGACATCCTGTAGGATTGGCGTTATAAATCAGTCAAATTAATCGTCGTATATATATGAGGGTAGCGCTTGAGGGACGGTCAGCCTCAACATTGACCGGTTTGTGTGTGACTGTAAATTAATCTAATTTGCATTATTATTTCACCGCACCGACCCAAATTGTCCCCTCTCGTTCGGTTTACCCTCCTCTTGAGTCCCCTTCTCCAATTTCCCCTTTGCAATTTCGCTTTTTCTGTGGCGTGACGCTTGAGGGCTCAGATTGAAACAGAAGGTGGGTGAGCTGGCGTCTTGCCCATAGAAGAAAAGCCCGGGAAATCGGGACTCGTTACCGTGACCGAAAGGAAATGGAACGAGGGTTAGGTTTGTGGCTTAAGGATACTCTTACCAACGGTAAGATCTATCGCACAGAGTCTTTGACGCGGACTCAGGCGGAGATCAGTTGACGTGAACGCGAAAGGACAACGTTGCTTGCACACGAAAGAGTTTTAATTGATAAAATGAGAACACTGCGCATATGAGCGATACAAACAAAAGAAGGTCGTGTGCACTCGATACAAAATAACGATGCGGGAATAGGTGAATAAGGTGAATGGCACTGGTGCCGGCGCGAACCAGTGACGACTGGGAGCGATGTAATGTTGAAGGATTAAGGCGAAAGCGGGAGATGAGGTAAAACACGATGTAAAATCGAGGTAAAAGTTGGTCCTGATGGTAAAAGAAGGTTAGGTTGGTCGTACATGAGGATGTCGTACCGTAAAACCTGGACAAAGACTGGCTAGCCTGGAGCCAGCTTATATAGCGAGAAGGTGACCGATCGATGACCACATGGTGACCATCGACGACGATGCGAGAGTGACATGGCCTTGAGTGGCGAATCGATGAAACGGCGCGTGTGACACACGGACAGTGGCGCGTTCGTGACGAAAAGGGTGCTGTCCGCAGATGACATGATTAGTGGTGAACTTGAGACACCACACTTCTTCTACTCATTTCCATCTCTCCAACACCAACTCCCAACCAATTTTGGTTGCTTGTCCGGTTCAATCCCCCTCCTCACAGGCCAATTTCCCTTCTATTTGGTCATTTTTACTGCATAGTCATATAATACTACCATTGTATATGTTCAAACCTCACCCAAAACGAACAAAAAAATCTACAGGAAAACCTCTTCTTCTTCTTTTTCTTTTTCTTTTTTAATTTCCTTTTAATTCTAATTTACGTAATAATTTCCGTTTTTCACGATTTTATTCTTCAAAATCTAATTAATTTTTATTTTCTAATTTAATAGTTCAAAGAATGGATCGAGAAGGACGAAATTCTGGTGCTGATGCTCAAGCGCCGAGGGGTGACAGTGTTTGCGCCCACAAATCAAGCGATCACAGCCTACTTGGAGAAGAATCCTGGTCAGGATGCGCTCAGCGCTAAACTCGCCAACTATCATGTCTGTAAGTACTATCCGTCATTTATGAACAGGCCCAATTTTATACGACTGCATTTACGAACAACCCCATTTTGAGGATTATTTTGATTAAAAACAAACAAAAATAATAATCTAAATCATAAATAGAAATTGGTTTATTTGATAAGAGGATTTGAGGGCAATGCCCGATTTGGCAATACAATGGGATATTGTTTGTGCTTTTTTTGTTATATAGAAACCTGAGTCCTCATTGTTCCAATTGGAACTTGATCATTTGGATCATTCATGCAGGCGGATTTTCTCCCCGTAATTTGTTTGTTTGTTCATATACGTAAAAACCCGAAATCTCGGTTTCTAATTTGCAGATTCCACCCTCTCTTTTCCTCAAATTAGACCGATTCATTGAACTAGAAACCATCTAAAAGTATCCTACTAGTCTAGTTGGGTTTCAAATTGCATTCCGCATGAGTGGATTCTCCTGACTTTTCATCCCCCCTTTCCCCAAACTCTTATCTTTAATGCAAATTCTGTATAGAAAAATTAACCCCCTTTTACTCTCAATCGAGACAGAATCGACCCCTTCTTTTCCTCCCCCTTAAAGCAAATGCCACAACCCTCTTGTATCCATCAAACCCGGTTTTTGGACAGTTTTATTATATTTGCAACCCGTTTTGAAACCCATTTATTTTATATCTCTTAGTATGATTACGTAGAATGACAGAATATATGCGGTTTGTGGAGGGTCCTGTCACCGCCACCACCCCAGATGCTAACTTAATTGGAATATTCTGTATATTTGAGTGAGGAGGCAAAGAATATTCTTTTCCTGTTAAATAAACGGATGCGTCTATTTTTCGGGGGTGAGGAAGAAGAAGATGAGTGATGCTCACTCTTTGCTCTCTTCTCTGGATTCTTTCTCTTTTCATTTTCGTTTATTCTGTCTCTCTCTCAATGATGGATATCCGACACGTGATCAATGCTCATTGTTTGGCCAATGATCGCCTTTTCCGTCTCTTTTTTTGTGCCTCGAAACCATTTTCGAAATGGAACCTTTTTGGGGGTTGCGATTGTTTGAACAAATTGAGCCATTTGATGGCAATTTGCAGAATATTCTTTTTGGGAAAGAAAGAATAAGATAATATAATTTGTTCTTGATAATAATAATTTCAGGGACAGAAAGATAAGATAAGAAATTTTATTGATTTATTTTACTTTTACTTTTATTGTTACAATTCTGTGGTTTGGGGACAATTCTCAGTGGAGCTATTAATAGATGATGTGACTATTATTGATGATGATTCTTCTGATGGTGATTCGGATGGATTGGTCATTTCAGGGACGGTGAAATTGTTGGATTTATGTTCAGTGGTTTCCGGAGTTGCGGTTATTTCAGTTGGTTGTTCACAATTGTCGCAATTTCCGTTTTCAATTTGAGTTTGAGTTTGAGTTTCATTTTGATTTTCATTTTCAAGTTCACTTTGAGTTATTACGTCATTTTCTACATTTTCGACTTTTTCATTGTCATTTAAGTTTTGAGTTTTAAGATTTGTAGATGAGTCATCATCGTCGTTTGGTGTTGAGTCACTGCATTTCTTGCAAACACAAGAACGACAACATTTGCCGAGCTTTTTACGAAAGAAAAACACGAGTGCTGCGATGGCAATTGTGGTTAAGATCATTTTGTGCGTTTGAGTTAATGTTAAGACGTTTATTTTGATGCAAATAATAAGCAAAACACAGTAGACATTGAAATTATCAGTAACACTTGAGTGTATTTTGAGATTGTACTCGAGTAAAAGTACATTTGATGATTGTCCTGGAAACAAGCGATATACAAGTTTGTCATACAAACAAGTTGTTGTTGACTAACCAAAATTTGATGACATTTAACTGAAATTCAAAATTAATAGCAACTGTAACTCTTTGTATAACTAATATTCAACTCAAAATTCTCGATACAAAACTTTCCAAACGGAAATGAAAAGCAACAAAATATGTCGTTTTACATATGTATTCAATATATTACGTAATGACGTACGTACATTCAACCAAACCAACAAACTGACGCATCCTGTTTTCGGTGCAATACTGTTACAATAAATCAAATATATTTTTTATTTAGAATTTTAAATTTTTATTTCCAATTTATTTCATTTATTATTGGTATTTTCCCTTTGCAATATTGCAATATTTGGGTTGAATTTTGAAATTGGATCTCGTCCCCTCTTTATTATCATAAATTAGGTAGAAGCAAAAGTTTCTAGAACTAAATTTGTCTATGGATTTTTGTTTGACTTTTAAACAGAAATTTTTGAGTTCTCCTAATCTTTTGGGGATTCTCCGATTGAATATATCCGTTTGGGTGTTTATTTACTTTCAAATAATGAGTCGGCAAACCCTCAACCAAACATTCCTCTTGATCAGTCAATCAGTCAGTCATACATTAACTCGGACTTGTGATTTTGTTCCTCTGGCTGAGTTTGTGTTTCTATGGTTTTGTCTATGAGTTTGTCTATGAGTTTGTTTGAGTTTGAGTTTCCCTAGAGATCGTGAACCTCTAAGTATACCGATCGAGAGTAATATGTCACACATCTGTCCTCCTACTCTCGCATTTTGTTTGTGTCCCCTTGCACTCACTCACTCACTCTCGCACATATGTAATTTGACCCAACACTCACGGTCTCATGGTCTTCTCTCGTATAGTAGTGATAGTACGTAGTAAACTCGCACGAGCAGATCGAGTTGTGTATGCGTATGAATGAATGAATAATATGGTATGTTTGATTTTATCACCAAAATGTGCAATCAAGTGTGCTGTTCCGTCGACGGATAGAGTGAAAGAGAGATATATAAGATTGCAGAGTACGCGTGCGTATGACAGACTCGACTAATGAGTCGTTAGTGTTAGGACTTCAAAGTGCCACATGTGGCCCCTTTAGCACATTTGGTAGTAAATATCCAGACGACACCTCGAAGTTCATGACACCCACTAAAGAGGTCTGTCGTATACGTGTCTGTATGGCTTCATACTTCTAATGAAAGAGTGTCCTCTTTACGGGATACGATTATCACCAACCGTGTAAAGTGCTGAGTAAGTGAGAGTCCATCATCCTCATCTGTTTGCCATCATTCGATTTCTCGAGTGTGCCAGACGCGCGAAATGCACGCGTGCATAAAAGATAAGAATGAGAGCGAAAGAGGAGAAAAGACAAAGCCTAGGTCTTTGTCTATACGGAGGGACGAAAAACCTAACGGACGGACTTATTAGGACGACGTTCAAATTCAGATGACAAACAGCAGACGTACGCTGCTGCACTCAAACACAATCATTCATTCACTTTGAATAGTGTGTCAAGTGCTTGGTTCCGGACAAACTTTGGCTTTGGCTTTGTATATTCATTCAATTTGAACGTTTTTGTGTTTATCAAAATTGCATTTTGTGGTTATCATGAGGTGTGACCAGAACACGAGTTCATTTATGTTTGCTTGACAAAATGTTTGTTCCCGGATAATAATACTAACAAAACGTATTTATTCATAACTTAAACGTACATCCGGTGACAAACACTCTACTTGTGATTGATTTAATTAGTGCGACAACAAAAAAAAACCTATTCAACTTTCAATCTCAATTTCATGATTAGTTAGATAGATTGGCTTAATTTGGTTTAGGTTTTAGTTAGTTTGGCTGTAGATTAGTTTGAAATTTCAGTTTGTGCAACTTTTTTTTTGTTGATTGAACCCAAAAGCTGTCAAGAGCGTATTTAGTTATCAATTTGCTAAAAGTGAAAGCCTTCGCACACGTCAAAATAAACGTCAAATGCGGATCTCCTCAATCTCTTCTTCGTAGATATAAATTAGAGCTTTTGTGTGTGTATTATGTAGTAACATAGACACATTTGGCGTGTCAAATTAGTAGTAGTAGTTGTTGGGTGTTGGGTGAGTGAATCACTGTCTCTGATTGTGTGCTTTCCATAGTCAGAGAGAAATAGTCGGAGAGTATCGAATTAGTTTGATGGTCAAAGTGTCGGTCGGTCGTAGTCTGTTCTGTCCTCCAATGATGGACTGCAAATTGAGTCTTAATTTGATTTCTGTGAAAGCTTTGTACTGTGCTGTCTGATTTGTAGTTGGGAGAGTTAGTAAATGGATTTGATTTGATTTGCGAAATAGTACTAGATTGATTTAGTCGTTCATTTCGCTGACATAGGAGGAAAGTAGTGTATTTCTCGTCGTCGTCGTCTTCATTCAGAAAAAGAAAATGTCCTTTCGCATTTATTATCACATAGACATATCCAAGACTAACAATTTTGTTTGCTTTCTTTTCCCAAAACTGACAAAACTGACAAAATTGTCTGACTATTTCTATATTTCTTGTGAGAATTTGTTGTTAGTTTCGGGAGGTTTGATGAAGAGTTCAATGATTTCACATACACATTTACATTCAAAAGAAATAAAAACCACAAAATTAAACCTTTTTTGGTGCTCAATTTGTACACATTTAATTTGTATGAGAAACCTTGAGGGAGTATTCATTAGTGAGTAAAAAACTGATTAATCATGATTCAATCAAACTGTCATAAGGCGAAGGAGAACTTCCCACTAATTAGTTAAACAAATATGAATAAATTATAGTCGCTAATTTAATTAATAGCGATTTGATTAATCCAATTAAGGCGAGAGAGGAGGGAGATTTTAGTTTATTCACAAACTTTTCAAAACGATTTCAAAACCAAAATCGAACCAAATCTACTTTCTAAACAGTCTGAATTTAGCACTTTTCGCAACTCGAAAATCTCCTTAATCGATTGCCCATTCAGATTGACATCTTAATTAAACGTATCCCATTCAATCATTTATACATTCATTCATTCATCATAATCACAATTTATCAAATATGATTCATAGTATTGATACAAATCTCCTTGAGCTATCTTTGATTTCTTTCTTTCATATATTTGACGTTTGTGAATACATTAAAATTATTATGCCTCTTTAGTATCTGAGTTTGTTCACATGCCACGCCTTTTCAATTTATACGTACGTTTACAAGTGCGAATGTGATAACATCTATATTTTTATAAAAATAACTACATTTGACATTCAAACAAATTTGTACTTTCCGTTGTAATTTTCATGTCTTGTTTTTGGTTTTATCGTTTAATCTTTATTTTTGTTCGTTGTCGTGATTCGTTTTTAGATTTTTTACCTTACCTTCTACAATTACTAATCTGTAATAACGAGTTTTATAATGTTGCATTGATAATTGCCAAGTTAGAGTTTAGCGTTTAGAAATCGTTAATTAATATTTTATCAACGTTTTCTAAACTGTTCAAAGTAGCAGTATTCAATTGCATTTACAAGTGCTTGAATTGAAGGTCAAATTATACCTTTTCAATAAATGTTTTTGTGTTTTATGTTCTTTTTATTAGTATTATTTGCTATATGCAACAACTTGTTGCATCTCAATGAGTGTGTTTGAGTGTGTTTTGAGTGTTGAACGCGCCCCTGGTGAGTTGTCGAGTTGAGTTTGGTCGATTGCATTCGGTTGGCTTTTTGTTAGTTGCTTGGACAGTTGTTGAGTTGTTCGTTTATGTCGAGTTTTGCCGGTGTGTTGCCTAAAGGATGGAAATGTGCAATAACAATTAGCCATACTGGACACTAACACTAACACACACTCAACAGTTATGACTCACTTGAATAATAGTGAGTTGAGTGATGGCTGTTAGGCAAATACAAATACAAATACAGAGGAACTTGAATTGTTAAACAAAAAGAACAGTAATTCTAATGCATGAAACGTTTGAAAATTTGTATTTGCCTTTGCGCTTTCATAAAAGTTTGACTTTGGCATTTTGTTGTGTTTAGTTTTCTGTTTCTGTTCAATGAAATGAATGTACATTTTGAATGATTCATACAAACACAAGTGTTGCACTTGTTATTGGTTGGTTAGTTAGTACAAACATATTCGAAACTATCTTGATGATGAATGTACATAACTGTTTGTGCAAGTGATTTACTGTTTTAGCGTGTTTGTGTCGATTCGATTCGGAAACGAAATTTGAAGTGATTTAACGTTTTTTCTATTTCATTAAACTAACATTTAGAAAGGTCTATTGTTGTTGCTACTTTGAAGTTTGAATATTTCTTAGGTTTTCAGAACCCTTGAATCAAACCGGTTGATTTTATATTCTCAACTAAATCCTAGATGGATCACAATAATAACTCTATGACGTAATTGAAAAATATTAGGCTTATTGTTATGCTAGTTATTTTAATGATTGATTGATGAAAATGTACTCGGCAGGTGGTACATTTTTACAAAACTAAATCACGTGATTCTACGTGATGAAGGTTTAGAAAAACAAAAGTTTCAATTGTTTTTAGGACATAGATCAAAACGAAAAACTTTTACCTTCTTCTACAAAACTAGTTCCTGAAACGTAAATCAAAACCCAAAAATTTAGATCATAGAATGTAGATTACTCGTAATATATAAAGCAAAGCAAACAGAACGCACGAATCTAATCGCACTCATATCACGCTATAATTAATATTCATAACTATAATAACCACAAAACAGGATCTCATTAAGCGTTTAGAACTAGACAAGACAGAAGAGATCTTTCATTAAGGCATCATAACTTTATTCTATTAATAGAAATACAATTATCACACTAAACGAGCGTGTCTCGACATGTGTTATCATACTATGACAATCATCATATAATAACGATCATAATAATGTTTGTATTCTTGTTTGAACAAGACGAGAAGAAGAAGAATCAAACTTCATTGTTTTTCTGTTCGATTCGTTTGAAAAAACGGTTCTTCAGTTCTTCAAATTAGTGATAAGTATAAAGTTTTGTTTTCAAACTTTCTCATGTCATCTTAAATTGTTACGTTAAATTGATTGAATCGATTCGTTATTATCGTGGTTATTAGTGTTATTAATAGAAAGTGCACTCGAACTCTGTACTGAAACACAATCCACTTATGATCCTGGACACAGTTTTTCTATAAATACAACAACATAAAGTTCTGTTTCGTTATTGTTATTAATGATGCAATAAATGTTCTTTTTGCTCTAATGAAATTGTGTCTGTGGTTTAGGAAGAGGACTTTATGGCTTTATGGCGGCTTTATGGCTTTATTAGAAGTGAAGACAAAAATAAAGCACTTGTGTTTTATTAATTTTGCGTGTCTTTTATATAATTCATAATAAATACATTTTGTGTATATGAGATTATCTTTAGTGAGACTAAACAGAATTTCTGTTAATGAGATCATTTTTATTCAAATTCAAGGGAATTTTGAACTTTTTTGCGTGTTGAGAAAGGTTGCATTCTAAAAAAAACCTTGAAATCTTCTACTTTTTCCTATGAAAATTCCAAACTCGTGAATGTACGAGTATCTTTTAGTAGTTCAGTAAGCCAAGTTCTACTTTTTCCTGGAAATCCGTTTGTTTATTACATACAAAAGCTCCCACTAAAGCGATCACTAAAAAGATATTCCATTTCCTAAATTAGGTTTTAGTTGTACATGTACAGTGTACAACGTACACTGTACGACAAATTATGTACGACTGTGTTTTAACTGTACAGCCAAACCGCTAAACAAGTATTTCACCGCGTCATTCATGAAAATTAATCGTATGATTATATTATGTTATTATGTTCTTGTTGTCGTCGAGTTTGTGTTTGTGAGTAGAAAGCCGCATAATGACTCATCAACCTAAAAGTGGAGAATTTTCCTTCTGTTTTAGTAATGTGTTTGGTAGGTAAAATAACGATCATCATCACTCGAAAGGAATTAATGCGTGAGCGTGTAAGGGGGAAGTAATGTGCACTAGTTGAGGTGGTGATGGAAAACACTCATCGTACACGTGAGTTCTGTGTGACTCATGAGTACTAGGAAAGTGATACGTTGTTGTTATTGCAACTCATGCAACTCGACGCCGTTCTCATTAATAGGAAATTGATTATCATTTTGTTTTAAAAAGGGTGAAGACGTACACGAATGTACACCTGAACTGTGTAAATAGAGTGGGAATTGAGTACCACACTCGGTTGAGTGGGTCACTAGTGAATGATGACTTGGCGGGTTTGACTTTGTGTGCTAATTGAATTTGTAATTTGTAAACTGATATATTCTAGTAACATAAATCCAGTACAGATCTAGTGAACCAGAAACCCATTAAATGTTGCATTCGATTAGCCTAAAATTGAATCAAATTGAGTTGATCTACATTTCATGTTTAGTTCGATGGGTTAATTTAATTTTGGATTTTTTTCTGTGTGGGTTTTAATAGACAATTTATATGGATTTAAAGTTGCATGTCATGAATTTAAAGTTGCATTTTACTCGTAATCTAAGTTGCAGTTAATGAATTACAAGTTGCACTCTACTTTATTTAAGCTGCAGCTTATGGATCTTAAGTTGCAGTTCTTATGTTGCATGTCATGAATTTCAAGTTGATGTTTTAGTGTAATTAAGTTGCAGATTACTGATTCTTAGTTGCAATTTATTGTAATCTAAATTGCAGATTTTGGGTTGCAACTTTTGGAATCTAACTAAGGAGTAGCCTAAGTTGCGGTCTGTGCAATTCCAAGTTGCATGTCATGAATTGCAATCAAGTTGCAAGCAGCAGATTGCATGTTTAAGATTTTAAGTTGCATATGTCTAAATTCTAAAGTCTAAATTGTTGCAACTTAGAGAATTTAATTTGCGGCTTACTGAATCTATATTGCAAGTTGCAATGGATTCTCGTTTGCAGATCAAGTAATCCTAGTCACATTTCACGGATTCTTATAATTGTAGTTATTATAATTTGAGTTTGTAAGTAATGTAATGTTTTTTTAGCCGCAGTTCTTAGTGTCTAAGTCATTAAAATTAGAGTTGCAGATCACGAAACCTTTCAAGGACAAATTCTTTGCAAATTCGTTACACGCAACATCATAAACTTTTTTTTTATGTTTTATGTCTTTTCGTCTCCGTCTGCCCTCGTTTTTAGCATTATAACTTCCTTCGCGGAGCGTGACGATTTTCAAGGACATTCACATTTGAATGTCGTAACTTACTTTTCTCTGCTGTACGACAACAGATATCACACAAACAGAGACTCGTCTTCCCTCTTGTTTTCCGGGGAATTGAGTATTTGTCTGTCGACTGCAACAGATTGTACACAGATTATTTATTGCCATATTATACGAACAACCGTCATATGTTCAGTGTCATGTATGTTGTGTGCATGTCGTGTCATATTATCTTGTCATAGTCGTATGTAACCTTAGCTTTGACCCATATAAACTGCATTTTTGTTGTTTTACCCCCTCTACAATGTCATGCACTATGTAATATGTACTAACGTTTCATTTTTCTCTCCCCTCTTTAGCTTTGGTATCCATCAAGCGAGACCAATTTCCCTTCTCGATCAGTCCTGTAGAAGGCAAATTTGCGCCAATCTTCCTGACAGTTCGCCCCTTCGCCCCGAGTTCGATCACCGCATCCGCCCTCGCATCAGTTCGCCACTCTGACAATGAGCAACACTTTTACGTCAACAATGCCTACATTCTGGAAGCCCGGGAGAATCTGGTCTCGGACGGTACTCAACAGGTTCTCTTCATTATCGATGAGGTCCTGTCCGCGTACGAACCACACGACGTTTCCGTGCCACCAAATGCACTCGAGTTGATTCAGAATCCTGCTGTGTACGAGCTGGGCAATTTGGATCTCAACAGCTTCCTGCGATACATTCGACAGAACAATCTGGAGTCTCTCTTTTCGCAACCTGGACAAAACACTTTCTTTGTACCCGCAAAATCTCCCTCTTCGTCCGACTTTGATCAGTACGTTGTGAAGGCTCATGTGGTCCGTAATAAGCCACTGTTTATTCGAACACTTGGCGATAAGAAAAAGTACAACACAATGGCTTTTGATGGTACGTTCTTTATGAATTGCTCTAGGAATTGTACTAATCTTTTTTTCGTTTACAGGAACCGTCGATGTTGAGCTTTCACTGGTGAATTTGACGAATCGTTTCTCGACTGAAAAGATCTATTACATCCAGACCAACACTGTGAAGAATGATGCTGCCCATAAAGTGGGCAAGGTCCTCTCCCGACTGACACTGGCCAACATTCCCGTGAAGAACGGTGTTGTGCACATCATTGACAAGCCACTCATGCTCATGGACATGACCATCAAGGATTTCTTGAAAAGTCAGGCCAAGCTGTCACGATTCTTCCGAATGTTGGACCGTCACCAAGATGTGCTCTCAGAGATTGGTCAGAATTTGCACAAAACCATTCTGGCGCCCGAGGATAATGCTTTCGAGAATTTGGTGAACAACAATCAGAACTTCTCGGATATTGATGAGGGCTCGGAGGAGATGAAGAAACTGTTGCGTCAACATATTGTGTACAAGTCCGTTTCGAGTACTGATTTGAAGAAAAGTGAGTTTGAGTTTGAGTTTTTGGTTACATTTTACTAATTTTCTGAATCCATAGATGGTGGTTACTCTGTCTTTAACTCTTCCGGCGGAATTCCCGTGACCTTCCGTCTGGTCGGTTCCGAACCAAATGTCCGTTTGACCGTTGAGTCTGGTGGTGTGAATGCAACCTCGTCCCAGTCCGATTTTGGTGCATCCGATGGAATTCTGCACATTATCGATCGAGTCCTCGGCATGCCATTCAAGACAATGCGAGAGAAACTTCGCTTGGTGCCCGAACTGAAGGAGACCTTCAAGATTGGCACTCAGGGCGGCACTGCTAATTGGAATTCAAAGTTGGCTGACGAGAACAAACGGTACACCTTCTTTGCGCCAAGTGATCAGGCTTGGGTTAACTTTGCCAAGGAGAATCCGTCTGAGTTTAAACAGTTGGACACTGAGTTGTATCCACCGATTTCGCGTTCGGTAAGTTTGGGAATTGAACCAGAAATTTCGAATACTAAATCTCTTTTTCCGCATTAGATTCTGGATCGTCACCTTTCCGCTAAAGGACAGTTCAACAAGAAGGATCTTCTGGCAACCGTAAAGAAAGTGGACACAATTCAAGGCGAGTTGATCATCTCACCGGATCCAATCTGTAAGTTTTAGCCTTAAATTCTTCAACCAAATCTAATCTCTAAACTTTCTTTAGCCAAAGAGATTTACGTCGAATGGGAAGGCAAGAAGGCCAAGATCATCAAGTCGGACATTTACGGTCTGAACGGTGTGATCCACGTGATTGACCAAGTGTTGGCCAAGAAGCGAGACTTTAAGGTCAATTCGGCCCTGAGCACGATCGCCAACTGCCCACTCTCACTTGCAATCATCACTGTTGGCCTTTTGGTGAGCCTGCGTCGTTAAAATTGTCTATCTGCGTCGCAAAACCACAAAAAAACAAGCTTAGCAACAAAGTAAAACGCAAACAAAACCAACAACAAGCTATGCTATTTCAACCCAATCACCAAACCATCTCTTTCATCTACTTCATCCCATCATCATCCTCTCATCTGATAAGCTCTTCTCATTGTACACATCTTATCTTTCTTCTTTCTCTTTCAATAAACCCCAACTTTCAAGAAAAAAGCACACACAAAAATGTATAATTATGATTAATAATACGGCGACTATTTATACATAAATATATACAACATCTTATCTACAACTATCTATTATCTTAATCTTAATGTAAAATTTCACATAAATCTAACCAATCATCGCACACATATACACATCAAACTACGACTATTTCTACCCAATTTACTCGAAAATCACATACACAATCAGACAATATATAGATCTTATCTCTTTGATTCTCCAAGAATCACTCTAGTTTTTGGGATCTTTATTTTATTGATCATCTTCAAACACGACACACATCAACAATTTGTTCATATATTACATTCCAAAATCTCTAATCTTATCTATTGAATCTTCTGTGTGTGTTTGTTTGATCAGAAAGTAATGATAATGTCTGATTGTGATTTTTGTTTGTCTGATTGGGCACGCATGAGTAGTCGTGTGTTTGAGAATGTGTTTGTGTGCGCATGTGCGTTAGATTAATAATCTTTTGGTGTTCTTCTTCTTCTCTTATCTGCAAAACCATCGAAATTATCTCAACTTTTTGGTCTAACATTTTTTTCTGTGTTTCCCCCGGTTTTACTTTTGAATCGAACCTTTACCTTACAACAATTTTCATTTACATTTTTTTGCAAACACAACAACAACATTTAGTCATATTTTATTTGAAAAATTTCCCGCGCTTTTTCGTAGTTTTTGAATTTTATTGGACTTGCCTCGATTAACATTTTATTGATTTATTTTATGTTCTCTCGTATGCTCTCTACTATTGTAATTCTTTTTGCCTTCTTGTATTTTATTATTGATTATTATTGATTAATTATTATTATTATATTATTGATGACAAATAAAAATATTATAAAAATTGTATTTTTTGGGTATTTTTGTGTTTGAAATATTTTTTAGAGAGTTTTTACCTTTGAGAGTCTTGACTTTTTTGAATGACGAGGTTTGATTCATTTTTAAGTTAGTAACATCAACACACAACTCAACTAGAGTTAACTGTCATGTGCCTAACCAAAAAGCGTTAATTTAGTTAATTTAATATCGTAAACACATTTTCTGACAGCATTTTTCCACCCCTCCTGTCCATTTAGACAGTTTTTTTGCAAACAAACAATTTTCAAGTTCGCTGACCACCCTTCTGTTTCTAATGCTTCCGTAAAAATACTATTACTATTTGGTAGTAGTGAAGTGGCAATAGTGTCAAAGTCAATTAACTTGTTAGTTTTTTGAGTGACTGAACTGTCATGAGTTGTAACTGACTTGTGTCAGAAGCTTGTGTTTGAAAATGCTTTCCCACAAACACAACATATGGAGTCGCTCTCATGGATACTCGAGGGTTGCTCTCTGTCATTGCTCCCTTGGATTGAATAAAAAAACTGTGTCCATTTTTCATGTCTGTCATTTTAGTAGTATGGGGCTCGTGCGAGTCTATTAACGCTTTACATGAATGTTCGCTCAATCATCGGTTAGACTTCTGTGTCCAGTCAGTTTTGGATTTTATGGTTGACATCATCATGAAGAGTAGTTGAAGAGGAGGAGAGTCATAAGACTCTTAAGCCCTCACTCACTCAACAAGTCAATCATCAATCACTTCCGAATGGTTTAAGCTCATGTGCTACTGGACTTTATGGTCTTCAAATCATCTTCTTTTCATAGTAGAAGAAGAAGATGATGAGATTTATAAATAAACTTATGATTAATTGTGATGCTTATTGAAATTGAGCGTACAACTTAACGTCTACTGCATTTGCATATATATTGGACAGAAATATTATTGCGTAACTATAAGATTTTATCTATCAACAAGAAGTAGAGAAGTTTTCAAAGTTTATGAAAGTTAAGTTTCAAAGTCGAAAACAGAGAAAATTTTACGAGAATTTGATGACTCGTGTAAATGGCTCGCGTCTGTCAATCTTCACAACAAATTTGTCCATTTTGCAATCAGTTTGAGTCAAACTTTGACTCGTGAATGGTGTTGAAAGTTGTTGGTACCGGAAGGCATCACTTACTGAACTGACAACTTTCAACACGCGATTCAAGATCGTTAAGTTAACTGTTCTGTTCTGTTTTGTATCTCTAAAATTACTCGAAATATTAACGCTGAGTCAAGGGGTTCTAGATTTGAAATGTCGAACTTCAATTCTCGTGAAATCATCATCTTACATCATCTTGCATCTGCTTCCTTGAGCAAAAGTGATCATCTCTGTTTAATGTAACAAATGTTGTTGGTTTTCCAAAGACATTTAGGTTCCTTGAGAATTGTATTGTTACTGAGTAGACTCGACTAATGACTGACAGCTGTTTTCAACTGCTGCTCTATCTTTATGTCAGTGGGTGCATCACACAACTGACTAATTGCAATTTGCACGCTTTCTTGTTGCTCTACAATGTGCACACGAGATTGTGTGTTGCGTGAGTGCCAGTCGCGTCTCCCAACCCATCTCCAATTACACCCCATCTTGGGAACATCTTGTGTTGAGTTGAGTTGAGTTGAGTTGACCTTTCAGTCTTTCTGTCTTTAAGTTCATTTAGGTTTGAATTTCTCAAACCAAATTTTTGTTTATTTTAAGATTCAACTTTAATTTCAAGTGTACACAAGGCACGTTTGTTACAACAAGTGGTGATTTAGTAATTGTGTTTTGTTACTTGTTTTGAAATTTTCTTTAAGAAACAATAATAAATAACAAGCCTGACATGCTGGGTAATCTGGTTTTCTTGCTATTTAAATTTATGTTAGTTGTTTCATAATTTGACAACTAAGTCGCCATCGCCAAGTAGCGATTGTGATTAAAACTAAATTCAATTTGAATCAATGTTTGCACAAATTTTTGTTGGATACATTGTGTTATTGCCACAGATGGGCAGTGGATGACCGACAGAGTTGAATACCCACTGGTCTAGGGACAGGACTGAGTCGGAGGTGAAGGTGAGGTAGAGGTACTTGAGTGTGGCTGACAGGAATTCGGCTGGTTGACGATCATCTTTACTGGTTGGTTCCTGGTTAACATCCTCAATCTCCGAATACCCACCACCCTCCACCCTGCAGTGTCGATGTATGGCCTGTGCCATTTTCCATGCATTGTCTCTGTACGTCTCGTTGTGGGTCAATCGCCACAGAATGAAATTACTCTCGGCCAATTCAGGACTGAAACATCAAATTGGGGTGAACTATTAGTGGGCAAATGACATTGGGGGAAATACCTTAGAAGATAACCAGTGAGTTGCCAATAATAAGGAATAAAATCGTGAGTTTGATTGAAATAAAATTGTTCTGGTCCCAGTCCAGTTTTGGTCCTGTCCGAAGCCAGTTGACAGGTTCGAGTGATTTGTATGGCCAAGTGCCAGTGTCGATTGATTCGATTTTGTTGTGTCACTTTGTCCTTGTCACCAATCGAACTGTTCAATGCCAATGCTCGTTGCATTGCACTGGCCCCAAGGGACAACATTGCTCCGAGATAACAACCTGAGTATTCCATGTATTTTTCAAATGAATATCTAGAATGATACTCTCGAGCATAGTACAGTCCGCCAATCGAAACCTCGAACATCTTGACCGCCTCCATCGCGTCCATTGTTTCTTTGTACATTTCGATCGATTGTACATCGAGGTGATTCGATTGAATGTACGATTTGACAAGAGAAGTGTAAAACTCACGGGATTGACTAAATAAACTACTATAATCCGAGTTAAATCTTCCTTCAATTGTGATCATTTTAAAATATAAATTTGTCGGTTTTCCTATTTCTTTCAAAACATTTTGTATTCTCTCAATTTGTTTTCGATATTTGTCAATTCCAGATGCATCACTCAGATAGTTGAAGTCAAGTTGAAAACCACTTACGTGAGATAAACATGGCATTGAATCAAATGATTTACTGGTTTTCATATTTATATTTTCGTAAGGCAATCCTAAAAACATAAATTATCACATAAATATCCAAGTCATTATCCTTTACCTGTTGAAGTATTGAAAGCAGGTTCAACCAACTGTGCAATTGTCAGTGCTTTATTCATGAATAATTGTTCATTGGTCAATGCGTAGCACGACAGCAGACCACCAACATAATTCACAATTAGATCATGCACTGAAACATTTTTATTCAGTTTGCTCAAGTCCAGTTCTGTCTCAATCCACTGTTTACCTCTGTTGAACTCCTTCTCTAGTCCCATAATCCACAAAGTGCTCATTGAGGTAACCAATGTCAATCCAGAGTTATCCCCAAGATAACTATCGTAAACTTTCTTCGAAACCGGATTCACTTCTCCATGTCCCCAAGCATATCGCTCGTATGCATTCCACGAGTCTAGCATCATTTCTTTCACAAACTCTAGTTTTTCATCTAATGCGTTTCCTTTCTTTTGAGTTGTTATAGGCAAAACAGTTTGAGTAGTTGTTGACTTGATAGATGAAACACTTTTGGAAATAATCTTCTGTCTAGAAGTTGAAGCAACAGTTGAAGAACTAGTTGGTATTGTAGTTACAGAATCACTTTTATTTTTAAAGTTGCTTTCTTTACTCAAATCTCGGTTCTCACTGAACATATTCGAAATATATTTTCCGAGAATTACACACAACAAAACAACAGCAACAATAATCACAACAACAAGAACAACATTAGAAATTTGTTTGATAACTTTTAAGTTCACTTTTGATTTGTCTTCATTTTGTTCAATGGTCGAATACCGCACTCGTTCATATTGATGATCACTTGGCATATCGTCCATTTCGATGTATTCTCGATTGGTCGAATGTCGATTCAGTTGAGCAATTTCATCGTTTGGTCGATTCAACATTTCACAGTACTCTCGTCGTCTCATGTCTGAGTATTCGTGGACACTTCTACTTCTAGAATCGAAACTTGCAGAATTTGTTGCCATTTTTGAAAAGTTTAGATTTAAAAATTAACCAAAACTGAAAATAAAAATTCTTTCCTTTAACTAATTTATATACACAAAACGATTTCCTTTTAAGATTTCACCAACTTTTAAATTAACAAATTTAAATGTGCTAAAATCCATCTGTGATCAATTTGTGATATGCAAAAAAATGTTCTGCAAATACACAGATAAGATTTAAATTGCACATCCTTTCACAATTGAATTGCATAAATTGATTAATGTATGACATTTTTGTATTGGATTTAAATACGATGAATATTTTATATATTCTAAGGATGTGAAACAAAATGTGATCTATTTCCTTTTTATTTGATCATGATTAAAAAGTGTTAACTTTGGTTTATTGAAACTTATCAGAATATCAATGGCTGCACAGTTCTTTGGGATACATTGTGTTGTTGCCACAGATTGGCAGTGGATGACCAGCAGAATTGAATACAAACTGGTCTAGGGACAGGACTGAGTCGGGACTCAGGAGGTGAAAACAGACCACCGATATATTGAGTTCCAACATCAAACACTCGAACATATCGATCCACCTTGCTCAAGTCCAGTTTCGTCTCAATCCACTTCTTTCCCCATTCAAACTCCTTCTTCAGTCCCATAGTCCACAGAGTGCTCATAGACGCGATTATGCTCGCACTAGTGTCCTTGACATAAATAACGTGTGCCAAAACTGATCTTGGCTTTGGGAGCGTCCAGAAATTACGTTATCATGAGGGCGGGGGACCGGGAGTTTGAGTGCTGATGATGCTATGATTATGAGAGATTAGGAGGGGGTCGGAAATGTGATAGGAAGTTACTTTTGTAAATTGATTTACTTGCCAAATATCGAAAAATTGTAAAAGAAGTTCGTTAAAACAATTATGTCTAGTATTAAAGATTCATTAGAAGTGATTTTGGGATATCCTGTCCACATTAATTGAAAACTTAGATGAAAGTACATATAAGAGGGGAGTCTTATACATCTTTAAGGGGGTTTGATCCCTTGATGACGATTTGATAACGAAGGGGAGATGGTGTGTCTAAAATCGCTTTTTCTTGATAACGTAATTTCTGGACGCTCTCTTTCTCTCACTTGTCCAATATATGTCCAGTATATGTCATAGCGTTCGTACGCATTCCATGCTTTAATCATCATTTGTTTCACAAATTGACGTTTTTCCTCCAATTTCGATTCCAGTTTGCTTTCATTTTCAATCAAAGTAGAGTTGCAATTCTCAATTGTAGAATTTGAACTCAATGAATAATTCTCAGCAGGTTTCATCAATTTCAACCCACAAAAAATCATCACACAAATTAGTACGAGAAACACAATCAAACTATAAATAATTTTTATTTTGGAATTTATCTTCTTAACTCGAACTTCATTTTCGTTAAACACAATTTGATCATCACTCTTGTCAAACAAAGCAGTATAGTCCATCGTAATAGTAAAATGTACGATTTTTACACACAAACAAAAAAAATATCCAGTTCCTAAAGACTTGATGTTAAACTTGATATATCACAAATTTACACCAATTTTTGCTGTTGCTGTTCTCATCTCAATGTAACAAATCATTTGAAATGTCATAAAAATCATCTTGAAAAACTGTGATTAACACATTGAAAAAAATATTATCAATGTTAGATTGGAGACTGAAACTGCAGTTGACTTTATAGTAAATTGCTAAATCGACAACAAGAACTTGCCAATGTCAATGCCCGATAATCGAATTGAGTTGAGATAAAGCAATGTCCATGTATTTGTCTTGGCACCAACTGTTTTTGCTGATATAAAACTGATAAAAAATATTGTCATAAAGGTTTTGAAAAAATTTACTTTATTTGGAAGTCAAGTCAAAATGATTACTGAGACTTTAAAATCAGAAATTCAAAATTTGAACCTTTATTCTGATTTCATAGTAATATTTGCCCATATCGGCAGTGGATGACCAGCCGAAGTGAACACAAACTGGTCAAGGGGAAGAACTGAGTCTTCGGTGAACGTGAGGTACAGGAACTTGAGGGTGGCCGACAGGAAATAGGCATGTTGATGATCTATCTTGCGGGTTGGTACCTGGTTTACATCCCTAATTGTAGAGTAACCACCAGTCTCCACCCTGCAGTGTCGATGTATCGCCTGTGCCATTTTCCAGGCATTGTCTCTGTACGTCTCGTTATGAGTCAATCGCCACAGAATGAAATTACTCTCGGCCAATTCAGGTCTGAAACGTCAAATTTTGTGTCAACAATTAGTTGGAAAATTATATCAGCTAAATACCTTAAACCATAATAACGATGTTTGGCAATAGCGTCGTGAGTTTGATTGAAATAAAACTCTTCTGGTCCCAGTCCAGTTTTGGTCCTGTCCGAAGCCAATTGACAGGTTTGAGTGATTTGTATGGCCAAGTGCCAGTGTCGATTGATTCGATTTTGTTGTGTCACTTTGTCCTTTTCATCAATCGAACTGTTTAGTGCCAATGCTCGTTGCATTTCACTCGCGCCAAGAGACAACATCGAACCAAGAAAGCAACTCGTGTATTGCATAGAATTCTCCGGTGAATTGCTATTATTGTGATAGTCTCCCGCATAGAACATTCCATCGGGTGAAACCGTGAACATTTTGACTGAATCCATTGCGTCCATTGCTTCTTTGTACATTTCGATCGATTGATTATCTCGGTTATTCGATTGAATGAAAGATTTTACAAGAGAGATGTATAACTCGCGGGTAACACTGAATAAATTAGTATCAGATTGCCACTTTCCGTCAATATCAATTCCTCCAAAATGTAGATTTTTCGATCTGCTTATTTCTTTCAAAACGTTTTGTATTTTCTCAACTTGTTTTCGATATTTATCATTTCCAGATGCATCACTCATATAGTTGAAGTCGAGTTGAAAACCACTCACAGTAGATAAATATGTATTAGAACCAGATAACGCACTTGTTTTAGGATTAATATCGTGATAAGGTATTCCTAAAAAATATTAATTATTTTATAAATCCCAAAGACAATTGTTGAAATTACCTGTTGAAGTATTGAAAGCAGGTTCAACCAACTGTGCAATTGTCAGTGCTTTATTCATAAATAATTGTTCATTGGTCAATGCATAGCATGACAGCAGACCACCAACATAATTCACGATCACATCAAACACTCCAACATATTCATCCACCTTGCTCAGGTCCAGTTCTGTTTCAATCCACTTTTTCCCTTTTTCAAATTCTTCATTCAGTCCCATAGTCCATAAAGTGCTCATCGATGCGACAATGCTCATACCTGGATATTTGCCAAATAGCCAACTGCTGGCACTTTTTCTCACCGGACTCAGTTCTCCATGTCCCCAGGCATGTCGCTCGTATGTATTCCACGCATCAATCATCATATCTTTCACAAATTGACGTTTGCTATCAATTGTCGAATCAATTTGACTTACATTTGCAAGGGAAGTAGAGTTGGTTGCATTGCTTAATGATCGATGTTCTAATGGTTCCATCTGATTCAATCCAAACAGAATTCCCATACAAAAGAGAAGACACACACAAACCGCAATCGCTCCATGACCAACTTTTCTCTGCTTCTCAACAACTCGAACTTCATTTTTGTTCAAGTCAATTTGATCTTCAGTCACGTCTAACACAGCAGTGTTGTCCATTGTCGCACCATCCAACAGAACAGACAAATCACGAATGACTCTCAATGTCACACAAAAGAAGCCAATACTCAACGCACAGTCTGATTGACACATCAAATAATAACAATAATCTTATCAATGTTGAGTTGAATCGAGCTCAGAAGAAATTGCCTTCGACTATATAGCATTGAATGTTTATCAGTCAAATGGAGTTTTTTTATCGTAGAAAAAATGCATTAGTGACAAATGAATAACAAATCTAATCAATCAAGTCTATCATATTATTAGTATTCATTTGTGCCACTATCAAGTGGAAAAGTAGTTATCATTATAACCATTCGTCCCATGGTCATAACTAAATCATAAAATTGGGGTAAAATGTGAAGAGGGAAAATTCGTAAAACAGTAACTCCGCGACTGTCCTTAAGGAAAAATAGCATTTGACATAGAAATAAAATAACAAATCAAATCATTCGCGTCTTATATTATAATGGAAAAGCAGTTAAAGTGTCTCCACAGATTATTTATTTATTTACTCATCGATAAACATTGCATAGTACATGTGACATAATAAAGTGCAAATCATATTTCCAACAAACATATTACAGAATAACTTATGAATAAGATATGATTTGAACTTCTGAACTAAAATTCAACGGTTGAATGATTTGTAAAATTTAAATAAAACAACAGTGTCGCCATCTAGTGAACGTGAATTTAAGCATTGGAATAGTTTTAGTAAGAAAAATTCATTTGGAAAATTTTTAATGTTTACAGAGTTTTGCAGGATACATTGTGTTGTTGCCACAGATTGGCAGTGGATGTCCCACCGAGTTGAAGACAAACTGGTCTAGGGGCAGGACTGAGTCGGAGGTGAAGGTGAGGTAGAGGTACTTGAGGGTGGCTGACAGGAATTCGGCTGGTTGACGATCATCTTTACTGGTTGGTTCCTGGTTTACATCATCAATCTCCGAATACCCACCACCCTCCACCCTGCAGTGTCGATGTATGGCCTGTGCCATTTTCCATGCATTGTCTCTGTACGTCTCGTTGTGGGTCAATCGCCACAGAATGAAATTACTCTCGGCCAATTCTGAACTGAAACATCAAATTGGGGTGAACTATTAGTGGGAAAATGACATGGGGAATACCTTAAATGATAAGAAGAATAAATTGGAATAACATCGTTAGTTTCATTGTAATAAAACTGCTCTAATCCCAATCCAGTTTTGGTCCTGTCCGAAGCCAGTTGACAGGTTCGAGTGATTTGTATGGCCAAGTGCCAGTGTCGATTGATTCGATTTTGTTGTGTCACTTTGTCCTTGTCACCAATCGAACTGTTCAGTGCCAATGCTCGTTGCATTGCACTGGCCCCAAGGGACAACATTGCTCCGAGATAGCAACCTGAGTAGTGCATAGTATCATCATCATCAGAATGATTATATCCATGGTTATTATATCTTCGAACATAGTACAGTCCACCATTCGAAACCTCGAACATCTTGACCGCCTCCACCGCGTCCATTGCTTCTTTGTACATTTCGATCGATTGCACGTCGATGTGATTCGATTGAATGTATGATTTGACCAGAGAAATGTAAAACTCACGGGTTTGCCAAAATAAACTACTATAATTCGAGTTAAATCTTCCTTCAATTGTGATCATTTTAAAATATAAATTTGTCGGTTTTCCCATTTCTTTCAAAACATTTTGTATTCTCTCAATTTGTTTTCGATATTTGTCATTTCCAGATGCATCACTCAGATAGTTGAAGTCGAGTTGAAAACCACTTACGTGAGATAAATATGGCATTGAATCAGATGATTTACTTGTTTTCATATTTATATTTTCGTAAGGCAATCCTAAAAACATAAATTATCACATAAATATCCAAGTCATTATCCTTTACCTGTTGAAGTATTGAAAGCAGGTTCAACCAACTGTGCAATTGTCAGTGCTTTATTCATGAATAATTGTTCATTGGTCAATGCGTAGCACGAAAGCAGACCACCAACGTAATTCACAATTACATCATGCACTGGAACATTTTGATCCAGTTTGCTCAAGTCCAGTTCTGTCTCAATCCATTGTTTTCCTCTATTGAACTCCTTCTCTAGTCCCATAATCCACAAAGTGCTCATTGAGGCAACCAATGTCAATCCAGAGTTATACCCAAAATAATCATCGTAAGCTTTCTTCAAAACAGGAATCACTTCTCCATGTCCCCAGGCATATCGCTCGTATGCATTCCACGAGTCTATCATCATGTATTTCACAAACTTAAGTTTTTCATCTAATGTGTTTCCTTTAGGCAAAACAGTTTGAGTAGTTGTTGACTTGATAGATGAAACACTTTTGGAAATAATTTCCTGTCTAGAAGTTGAAGCAACAGTTGAAGAACTAGTTGGTATTGTAGTTACAGAATCACTTTTATTTTTAGAGATGTTTTCTTTATTAAAATTCTTGTGTTCACTTAACATGTTCGAAATATATATTCCGAAAATAACACACAACATAACAACAGCAATAATAATCACAGCAACAAGAACAACATTAAAAATTTGTTTGATAACTTTTAAGTTCACTTTCGATTTGTCTTCATTTTGTTCAATTGTCGAATAAGGCACTCGTTCATATTGATGCTCACTTGGCGCATAGTACAATTCGATGAATTCTGGATTAGTCGAATGTCGATTCAGTTGATCAATTTCATCGTTTGGCTGATTCAACATTTCACAGTACTCGTCAGTTGGTCGTCTCATGTCTGAGTATTCGTGGACACTTTGACTTGAATCGAAGCTAGCAGAATTTGTTTCCATTTTTGAAAAGTTTTGATTTAAACAATAATTAAAAATTTAAATTAAAAATTCTTTCTGTTTACTAATTTATATACACAAAATGAGTTCCTTTTAAGATTTCACCAACTTTTAAATTAACAAATTTTAATATGTTAAAATCCATCTGTGATCAATTTGTGATATGCAAAAAAAAGTTCTGCAAATACACAGATAATATTTAAATTGCACATCCTTTCACAATTGAATTGCATAAATTGATTAATGTATGACATTTTTGTATTGGATTTAAATACGATGAATATCATTTATATCCTAAGGATGTGAAACAAAATGTGATCTATTTCCTTTTTATTTGATCATGAGAAAGGTCATGACTAAAAAGTGTAAATTTATTGAAACTTATCAGAATATCAATGGCTGCACAGTTCTTTGGGATACATTGTGTTGTTGCCACAGATTGGCAGTGGATGACCAGCAGAATTGAAGACAAACTGGTCTAGGGGCAGGACTAGGCCTCAGATTGGCCGTAAAGTCTTCTGAACACAAAAGTTCAACGCCACTGTACAGCTGATTTGAAATGTTATTTTTATAGCAGAAAAGCTGCTTGTTCATAAAGTACGTGACGCAGTGGCGTTTTTCTGCAGACTGAAAATTGCACAGAAATGTATTGGCGGCGCCAAATTGGCGGCGTGTTCAATTTCCAAAAACATGATTTGCCGCAATAGTTACTTTTGTTGATTTACTTTGACACAAAGCTCATTGTGTAAACATCATTTTGCCGCCAAAACCAATTTTGTGTAAACATGCATATTTGCCGCATCGCTGTTTTGCCATCAATTGCAATAAACGATTTGATGAAATGTAAGTCTAAGAATTGTAATGAAATAATATAATAAATATTGTCTGATTTTAGCTCTCACCTGCAGCAACACATCTGTTGTGCACACAGTGGCAATAACGAATACAGGTGCCCTGATTGCTTCCATCAATTTGCATCACAATCTTCAGCATCTCATCATTGGTCTTTGACTCATTTGACTGGAAGATTCAAGTGCAGTTACTGCAACGTTGTGATGTGCACACTGGACAATGTGAGCAAGCATTTGAAATTAGCTCACAAGAAAACGAATTGATTGAATGACCATATTGTTTGGTGTATTTGAATTAGAGCAAAAACGGCCCTTTTCAGGGCCACAATTGAAGGAAAAGTGCATTCTACAATAGTTCAGTTTATTTTGTAGTTTGAAAAGAATACTTATCGCCCTTATACCACTGGTAATTGAATATGATCCAGAATTCTAGTCAATTGAAGACAATTTTGAAGCCACAATCGTGTGATAGAATTCATAATTCAAAGTTATTGTGAGGCGTTATTCTTGTTGTTTGGTTGAGGACAAATTGCAATGTTGAGTCAACTCCAGTGAGAACATGTTTGATCATCATGATGACATTGGAACGTGCTTTGGATGAATATCGACAGTTGGCCAAATGCAGATGTCTTGACAGTGGGCTTGACATCGAGATGAATGCGACCGTGTAGAACCAATTCACTATTCTTTAATTTGCAACGACCTGTGAATTTGCATACAAACTTATTCGTAGACTTTTGTGACTCATAATGATCGTTTTGGGGTTGATTTGCGGTTAGGTCGAGTATTGCAGTTATGGCTGACTTGAGAATTGGAAAGCTGTGTGAAATAGATTATGTGAGTTATGCGAAATGTGTTTGACATATTACGCGTGTTTGTATCAGAATCACTGGCTGGTTTAGTTTGGTTGCCTTTGCGGACAATTCAACGTCCAACCGGTACTGTTGAGGTTATGTATACAGTATACTGATCTCATCGAAGTGGTCAACCATAAAATCTCGTACCTCTTGTGTTTCAGAACGAGTTCGTGGAGGCAAAAGTCAAACATGTCATCGTAGTGGACAACCACACCAGGTCCTCAAACGAGCTGTCTATCTCGGTGACTTCATTCATAGGAACATTTTCATTGTCCTTCGTTTCTCCACGATCACCAGTTTCGCCTTGATAAGAACTTTCCATGTCACAAGATAGTGTCGAGTGGTTTGTAGTCTTTAAATGCACGAATACAAAGGACGGCAGAAATAACGAGCAAACAACAAACATAAAGTGAATGTTACTTGATTGAAGCATTCAATTTGTTTCAATCAATCATGTTTTTGCGTCACGTACTTTTACGAAAAAGCTGCTATTCTGCTTCAAAACAACATTTCAAATCAGCTGTACAGTGGCGTTGAACTTTTGTGTTCAGAAGACTTTACGGCCAATCTGAGGCCTAGACAGGACTGAGTCGGAGGTGAAGGTGAGGTAGAGGTACTTGAGAGTGGCTGACAGGAATATTGGTCCCTGACGATCAAGATTACTGGTTGGTACCTCGTCAACATCTCTAATTCCCACATACCCACCACCCTCCACCCTGCAGTGTCGATGTATGGCCTGTGCCATTTTCCAGGCATTGTCTCTGTACGTCTCGTTGTGGGTCAATCGCCACAGAATGAAATTACTCTCGGCCAATTCAGGACTGAAACATCAAATTGGGGTGAACTATTAGAGGGGAAATGACATTGGGGGAAATACCTTAGAAGATAACCAGTGAGTTGCCAATAATAAGGAATAAAATCGTGAGTTTGATTGAAATAAAACTGTTCTGGTCCCAGTCCAGTTTTGGTCCTGTCCGAAGCCAGTTGACAGGTTCGAGTGATTTGTATGGCCAAGTGCCAGTGTCGATTGATTCGATTTTGTTGTGTCACTTTGTCCTTGTCACCAATCGAACTGTTCAGTGCCAATGCTCGTTGCATTGCACTGGCCCCAAGGGACAACATTGCTCCGAGATAACAACCTGAGTATTCCATTGAATTTTCAAATGAATTAGATCTTGAATCATACTCTCGAGCATAGTACAGCCCATTAGGCGAAACCTCGAACATCTTGACCGCCTCCACCGCGTCCATTGCTTCTTTGTACATTTCGATCGATTGCACATCGAGGTGATTCGATTGAATGTAAGATTTGACCAGAGAAATGTAAAACTCCCGACTTTCACCGAATAAACTACTCCAATCTGATCCCCATTTACCATCAAAATAAACGTATATCAAATAAAGATTTTTCGGCTTATCCATTTCTTTCAAAATATTTTGAATTCTTCGAATTTGTTTTCGATATTTTTCCTTTCCAAATACATCACTCAGATAGTTGTAGTCAAGTCCACTTACGTAAGTTAAATATGAAGTAAATTCAGGTGACTCACGATTTTCAAGATTAATATATTGGTGAGGAAATCCTAAAAACACCATAAATCATCACATAAATATCCAAGCAATTTTTCACTTACCTTTTTCAGTATTGAAAGCAGGTTCAACCAACTGTGCAATTGTCAGTGCTTTATTCATGAATAATTTGTCATTTGTCAGTGCATAACATGACAACAGACCACCGATATATTGAGTTCCAACATCAAACACTCGAACATATCGATTCACCTTGCTCAAGTCCAGTTTCGTCTCAATCCACTTCTTTCCCCATTCAAACTCTTTCTTCAGTCCCATAGTCCACAGAGTGCTCATAGCCGCGATTATGCTCGCACTCGATGTAGGGTCTTTGACATAAATATCGTTGACCGAAACTGATCTTCGCCTTCTCTCACTCGCCCCATAAATGTCATAGCGTTCGTACGCATTCCATGCTTCAATCATCATTTGTTTCACAAATTGACGCTTTCCCTCCAATTTCGAGTCTAGTTTTCTTTCATATTCAACCAAAGTAGAGTTGCAATTCTCAATTGTAGAATTTGAACACAATGAATAATAATTCTCAGCAGGTTTCATCAATTTCCACCCACAAAAAATCACCACACAAATTAGTATGAGAAACACTACCAATCCATAAAAAACTTTTCTCTTGTAATTCACATTGACAAGTTGGACTTCATTTTTGTTGAACACAATTTTATCTTCACTCTTATCAAACAAAGCAATGTAGTCCATTGTAAATGTGTCAAATGTAACCGGAACAGAAAGAGAAATGGCCAGTTCTTAAAGACTTGAGGTTAAACTTGATATATATCACAAAGTTACATAAATTTTTGCTGTTGTTTGAATCTCAATGTCACATATCGTTAGCAATGTCATGAAAAAAATCTTCGAGACACACTGATTTACACATTGAACAATAATAATCTTATCAATGTGAGATTCGAGACAAATGAAAACTGCTGTTGACTATATAGCAAATTGTTTAGTTAACTAAGCTTAGGCAACAAGATAAACTTGACATAGTCAATGTCAATGCCCGATAATCGAATTGAGATGAGATAAAGCAAAGTCCATGCATTTGTCTGTTTTTGCTAATATCAAACTGATGGAAAACATTTTCGTAAAGGTTTTGAGAAATTTGCTTTATTTGTAAGTCAAAATGATTTCTGAGACTTTAAAATCAGAAAATCAAAATTTGAACTTTTATTCTGAATTCATTGGAATATTTGCCAATATGGGCAGTGGATGGCCAACAGAGTTGAACACCCACTGGTCTAGTGGCATGACTGTGTCATCGGTGAAGGTTAGATAGAGATACTTAAGAGTGGCTGAAAGAAATTGGGGATGTTGGAAATTTTTCTTAACGGTTGGTACCTGGTTTACATCCTTAATAGTAGAGTAACCACCACTCTCCACCCTGCAGTTTTGATGATGGCCTGTGCCTGTGGCTGTGCTGGTTCAATCTGATTCAATCCAAACAGAATTCCCATACAAAAGAGAAGACACACACAAATCGCAGTCGCTCCATGACAAACTTTTCTCTTCTTCTCAACTCGAACTTCATTTTTGTTCAAGCCAATTTGATCTTCAGTCACGTCAGTGTTGTCCATTGTCGCACCATCCAACAGAACATACAAATCACGAATGACTCTCAATGTCACACAATGAAGCCAATACTCAACGCACAGTCTGATTGACACATCAACAATAATCTTATCAATGTTGAGTTGAATCGAGCTCAGAAGAAATTGCCTTCGACTATATAGCATTGAATGTTTATCAGTCAATTAGAGTTTTTTTTATCGTAGAAAAATACATTAGTGACAAAAGAACAACAAATCTAATCAATCAAGTCTATCATATTATTAGTATTCATTTGTACCACTATCAAGTGGAAAAGTAGTTATCATTATAACCATTCGTCCCATGGTCATAACTATCATGAAAAAGCAGTTAAAGTGTCTCCACAGATTATTTATTTATTTACTCATCGATAAACATTGCATAGTACATGTGACATAATAAAGTGCAAATCATATTTCCAACAAACATATGTCATACAAAATGGGACATACAAGATTTTGTCTACCATAAGACAATTCATGTACTACCATTTGTACTTGTTTATATCTAAAGATCAAAGTTGATGTTAATTTACCATCAAAAGTTATTAGTGCGGTTGAGGTTGATGGGTGTAGATGTGAAATAAAAACACAGGTGAATTTTAGTTTTGCAATACTTTTATTGAATATTTTGGGGATGCAGAATACAGAAGATTATATGGAGAGAATGAGCCAACACTAGAAATTGCATATAACGGGAACTTGAGAGGAGACGAATGATTTACGTTGATTTATAGATGCGTTGGGTTTCGATGCTAAGCACACACAAATGGAGATGCGATGAAATCGACGATTGATGTTTCCAAGCACAAATCAATTTCTCAGTTCAGGAGTGATGCGTAGATTTAGGTTGAGTTGGCGAGTCAATTCCAAATAAGGATTATTTAGGTTATAAGAATATTTTGAGATAGTAGTTAAATAGGTTGAATGGTCTAAAGTCAAAATTGACAATTTCCAATAGCTCGAGAAATTAGTTTGAACTCGAGAAGGAAAATATTTTCAATGGTGGATAGGTGATAACCAGAAATGGTCGAAATAGGCTAAATCCGATGGATTGTGGTCTATGATCGGGAACAGGAAATAGAAACGGCAATGTCCAACGGGTAACCGGAAAGACCAACAAGGACGGACAAAACGGGAGAACCAAATTGGTGAACCAAACGGGATTGACCAACGGGAAGACCAAACAGGAAGACCAAATAGTAAGACCAAACGGGAAGACCAAATAGTAAGACCAAACGGGAAGACCAAATAGTAAGACCAAACGGGAGACCAAGAGAGTGAGCAATCAGGAAGACCAAGTGAGCGAGAGTTGAGTGTCAGGAGAGAACGGCAATGTGTCTTCTAGTATGTAGACCGATGTACTGGTCCCGATGAACTGAGTCGGGGGACCTTTTATAGCAGATGGCTTGTTACTTTCCTTGTGCTACGTGAGGGCTTCAATAAGTAAGTGGACAATTTAAAGTTCGATGCACAAACACGCGAAAACTGTAACAGGTGTCAACGCGCTAGGTGGTCTAATGTGTTTGCTATGGGAGAAAACTCTCGCCGAAATGGAAAAATGCAATGATTTCGCCGGGCGAGCATTTTTAGGGCCTTTTTGCCTCGAACAGTCAATTTCCTATGGACTTTGCCATGTATTTTTGTAATTCTGAATTTGCGCCAAAAACACGCGGAAATCTTAAGCGCAACCATCAAAATCGTCCAAACGCGCAATGTATTTTCTATGGGAGTTTAGTCACTGAATCAGACTTTTGGCAGCATTGAAATCTCCATAGGCGCGTTTGCTTTTTCCGCGCAACGAAATCAGAATCATATTGAACAGACTTTGTCATTCGACTTGGACAGGAGAGGGACCACTTGATGTACTTAGTTTGTGTGAGACCCTTCATCGTGAAAGTGTCATTAGAGGTCAATATGCAGATGTGCTATGTAGTGGGGATGACGTTGCTCGAGGGCATGAGGGGGACTTTTAGTGAGGCGATGAGTGTGTGTGCTCAGTGCAGGGAGATGTACGTCCAGGTGTCTTGCATATGCATGATGGCTAATTGTACTCATTCACTCTTAATATAATAATAATAATAATAATTCATATTTAATAATTAATAATTAATATTAAAATCAGAACATAGGCATGCGATATATCAAAATACTCGTAATGAAGAGTAGATTTAAAGTGTGTATTAAATATGTTCTGTTACTATACTATACTATACTTGAAGCGTACAGTATTACAAGGAAATAGGTATTTTTGGGTATTCTGTGTTACTATACTTAGGCGTATAATATAACTAAAGATTAAATTAATTAAATAAAGCTAAATATTAAAATTAAAAAGAAAAAATTTAAAATTAATTGTTTTAAGCATTTTACATGCGTTCTGCATGACACATTTTACAGAATAATTTAGGAATAAAATATGATTTGAACTTCTGAACTAAAATTCAACGGTTGAATGATTTGTAAAATTTAAATAAAACAACAGTGTCGCCATCTAGTGAACGTGAATTTAAGCATTGGAGTAGTTTTAGTAAGAAAAATTCATTTGGAAAATTTTTAATGTTTACAGAGTTTTGCAGGATACATTGTGTTGTTGCCACAGATGGGTAGTGGATGTCCCACCGAGTTGAAGACAAACTGGTCTAGGGGCAGGACTGAGTCGGAGGTGAAGGTGAGGTAGAGGTATTTGAGGGTGGCTGACAGGAATTCGGCTGGTTGACGATCATCTTTACTGGCTGGTTCCTGGTTTACATCATCAATCTCCGAATACCCACCACCCTCCACCCTGCAGTGTCGATGTATGGCCTGTGCCATTTTCCAGGCATTGTCTCTGTACGTCTCGTTGTGGGTCAATCGCCACAGAATGAAATTACTCTCGGCCAATTCAGGACTGAAACATCAAATTGGGGTGAAATATTAGTGGGAAAATGACATGGGGAATACCTTAAATGAAAAGAAGAATAAATTGGAATAACATCGTTAGTTTCATTGAAATAAAACTGCTCTAATCCCAATCCAGTTTTGGTCCTGTTCCAAGCCTGTTGACAGGTTCGAGTGATTTGTATGGCCAAGTGCCAGTGTCGATTGATTCGATTTTGTTGTGTCACTTTGTCCTTGTCACCAATCGAACTGTTCAGTGCCAATGCTCGTTGCATTGCACTGGCCCCAAGGGACAACATTGCTCCGAGATAGCAACCTGAGTAGTGCATAGAGTTGCCAATTGAATTAGACATGGAATAATAAATTCCAGTATAGTACAGTCCACCATTCGAAACCTCGAACATCTTGACCGCCTCCACCGCGTCCATTGCTTCTTTGTACATTTCGATCGATTGCACATCGAGGTGATTCGATTGAATGTAAGATTTGACTAGAGAAATGTAAAACTCACGGGATAGACTAAATAAACTACTATAATCTGAGTTCCATCTTCCTTCAATAGTGATCATTCTAAAATATAGATTTTTCGGTTTTCCCATTTTTTTCAAAACGTTTTGTATTTTCTCAATTTGTTTTCGATATTTGTCATTTCCAGATGCATCACTCAGATAGTTGAAGTCGAGTTGAAAACCACTTACGTAAGATAAATATGTGTATGAATCAGATGATTTACTTGTTTTCATATTTATATTTTCGTAAGGCAATCCTAAAAACATAAATCATCACATAAATATCCAAGTCATTATCCTTTACCTGTTGAAGTATTGAAAGCAGGTTCAACCAACTGTGCAATTGTCAGTGCTTTATTCATGAATAATTGTTCATTGGTCAATGCATAGCACGACAGCAGACCACCAACATACTGCATGATTACATCATGCACAGGCACATCTGCATCCACCTTGCTCAAGTCCAGTTCTGTTTCAATCCATTTCTTTCCTCTTTCGAATTCATCCTTCATTCCCATAGTCCATAAAGTGCTCATTGAGGAAACTATGGTATAACCAGAGTCATTCCCATAGGGTCGATCGAATACTTTCTTCGAAACCGGATACAATCCTTGGTGTCCCCAGCCATATTGCACGTATTCATTCCACGAGTCGAGCATCATTCCTTTAACAAACTCACGCTTTTCATTTAATGTGTTTTCCAAATTTGGAAATTTTGTAGGCAAAACAGTTTGAGTAGTTGTTGACTTGATGGATGAAACACTTTTGGAAATAATCTTCTGTCTAGAAGTTGAAGCAACAGTTGAAGAACTAGTTGGTATTGTAGTTACAGAACCACTTTTGTTTTTAAAGTTTCTTTCTTTGCTCAAATCTTTGTGTTCACTTAACATGTTCGAAATATATATTCCGAAAATAACACACAACATTACAACAGAAATAATAATCACAGCAACAAGAACAACATTCAAAATTTGTTTGATGATTTTTAAGTTCACTTTTGATTTGTCTTCATTTTGTTCAATGGTCGAATACCGCACTCGTTCATATTGATGATCACTTGGCATATCGTCCATTTCGATGTATTCTCGATTGGTCAAATGTCGATTCAGTTGAGCAATTTCATCGTTTGGTCCATTCAACATTTCACAGTACTCTCGTCGTCTCATGTCTGAGTATTCGTGAACACTTCTACTTCTTGAATCGAAACTTGCAGGATTTGTCGCCATTTTTGAAAAGTTTAGATTTAGACATAAACAAAATTGGCAATAAAAATTCTTTGCATTTCCTAATTTATATACACAAAACAATTTCCTTTTAAGATTTCACCAACTTTTGAATCAACAAATATTAATATGTTAAAATCCATCTGTGAACAATTTGTGATATGCAAAAAAGTTCTGCAAATACACAGATAAGATTCATATTGCACATCCTTTCACAATTGAATTGCATAAATTAACTAATGCATGACATTTTGTATTGGATTTAAATACGATGAATATTTTTTAATATCTTAAGGATGTGAAACAAAATGTGATCTATTTCCTTTTTATTTAATCATGAATCAAAAGAGTGTTAATTTTTGGTTTATTGAAATTTATCGAAATATCAATGGCTGCACAGTTTCTTGGGATACATTGTGTTGTTGCCACAGATGGGCAGTGGATGTCCCACCGAGTTGAAGACAAACTGGTCTAGGGGCAGGACTGAGTCGGAGGTGAAGGTGAGGTAGAGGTACTTGAGGGTGGCTGACAGGAATATTGGTCCCTGACGATCAAGATTACTGGTTGGTACCTCGTCAACATCTCTAATTCCCACATACCCACCACTCTCAACCCTACAGTGTTTATGTATGGCCTGTACCATTTGCCAGGCATTGTCTCCTGTTCCAAGCCTGTTGACAGGTTCGAGTGATTTGTATGGCCAAGTGCCAGTGTCGATTGATTCGATTTTGTTGTGTCACTTTGTCCTTGTCACCAATCGAACTGTTCAATGCCAATGCTCGTTGCACTGCACTGGCCCCAAGGGACAACATTGCTCCGAGATAGCAACCTGAGTAGTGCATAGTATCATCATCATCAGAATGATTATATCCATGGTTATTATATCTTCGAGTATAGTACAGTCCACCATTCGAAATCTCAAACATCTTGACCGCCTCCATCGCGTCCATTGCTTCTTTGTACATTTCGATCGATTGTACATCGAGGTGATTCGATTGAATGTAAGATTTGACCAGAGAAATGTAAAACTCACGGGTTTGCCAAAATAAACTACTATAATCCGAGTTAAATCTTCCTTCAATTGTGATCATTTTAAAATATAAATTTGTCGGTTTGCCCATTTCCTTCAAAATATTTTGTATTCTCTCAATTTGTTTTCGATATTTGTCATTTCCAGATGTATCACTCAGATAGTTGAAGTCGAGTTGAAAACCACTTACGTGAGATAAATATGGCATTGAATCAGATGATTTACTTGTTTTCATATTTATATTTTCGTAAGGCAATCCTAAAAACATAAATTATCACATAAATATCCAAGTCATTATCCTTTACCTGTTGAAGTATTGAAAGCAGGTTCAACCAACTGTGCAATTGTCAGTGCTTTATTCATGAATAATTGTTCATTGGTCAATGCGTAGCACGAAAGCAGACCGCCAACGTAATTCACAATTACATCATGAACTGGAACTTTTTGATCCAGTTTGCTCAAGTCCAGTTCTGTTTCAATCCACTGTTTTCCTCTATTGAACTCCTTCTCTAGTCCCATAATCCATAAAGAGCTCATTGAGGCAACCAATGTCAATCCAGAGTTATACCCAAAATAATCATCGTAAGCTTTCTTCAAAACAGGAATCACTTCTCCATGTCCCCATGCATATCGCTCGTATGCATTCCACGAGTCTATCATCATGTATTTCACAAACTTAAGTTTTCCATCTAATGTGTTTCCTTTAGGCCAAACAGTTTGAGTAGTTGTTGACTTGATAGATGAAACACTTTTGGAAATAATCTTCTCTCTAGAAGTTGAAGCAACAGTTGAAGAACTAGTTGGTATTGTAGTTACAGAATCATTTTTATTTTTAGAGTTGTTTTCTTTATTAAAATTCTTTTGTTCACTTAACATGTTCAAAATATATATTCCGAAAATAACACACAACATAACAACAGCAATAATAATCACAGCAACAAGAACAACATTAAAAATTTGTTTGATTACTTTTAAGTTCACTTTTGATTTGTCTTCATTTTGTTCAATGGTCGAATAAGGCACTCGTTCATATTGATGCTCACTTGGCGCATAGTACAATTCGATGAATTCTGGATTAGGCAAATGTCGATTCAGTTGATCAATTTCATCGTTTGGTCGATTCAACATTTCACAGTACTCGTCAGTTGGTCGTCTCATGTCTGAGTATTCTTGGACACTTTGACTTGAATCGATGCTAACAGAATTTGTTTCCATTTTGAAAAGTTTTGATTTAAACAATATTTAAAAATTAAAATTTAAAATTCTTTTGATTTATTAATTTATACACACAAAATGAGTTCCTTTTAAGATTTCACCAAATTTTAAATTAACAAATTTTAATATGTTAAAATCCATCTGTGATCAATTTGTGGTATGCAAAAAAAAGTTCTGCAAATACACAGATAAGATTTAAATTGCACATCCTTTCACAATTGAATTACATAAATTGATTAATGTATGACATTTTTATATTGGATTTAAATACGATGAATATCATTTATATCCTAAGGATGTGAAACAAAATGTGAACTATTTCCTTTTTATTGGATCATGATTAAAAAGTCCGGCAAGCCGGGCAGTAAGCGAGACTTAGTGTAGTTAAAAAAATAAAAAAAAGTTGTCCGAACTGGGAATCGATCCTACACCACCTCTACACGCACATACATACATACAGACATACACGATGGCAAAACCATTAGCTTGACTTGTTCTTTGAACTAAGTCTCGCTAAAAAGTGTTACAAATGTAGATTTATTGAAACGCACTCCATGCTTCAATCATCATTTGTTTTACAAATTGATGCTTTCCCTCCAATTTCGAATCTAGTTTACTTTCATTTTCAACCAAAGTAGAGTTGTAATTCAATTCAATTGTAGAATTTGAACACAATTGATAATTCTAAGGGGCTTCATCAATTTCCACCCACAAAATATCACCACACAAATAAGTACAAACACAACCAAACAAAAGTTCATACAGTCTTTGCAAATTGCAAAGTTTGAAACTGTTTTTGCTGATATAAAACTGATGGAAAATATTTACATAACGGTTGAAGAAATTTACTTTGTTTGGGATTTCAAAAATGATTACTGAGACTTGAAAATCAGAAAATCAAAATTTGAACCTTTATTCTGATATCAAATTCTCAATCAAATGGAGTTTACTATTTTTGTAAAATTTTGTTTGACAGAGAAATTAAATAACAAATCAAAATCATTCGCGTCTTATATTATAATGGAAAAGCAGTTGAAGTGTCTCGACAGATTATTTATTTATTTACTCATCGATAAACATTGCATAGTACATGTGACATAATAAAGGACAAATCAGATTACCAACAAACATATTACAGAATAACTTAGGAATAAGATATGATTTGAACTTAGAGGAAAGTCAATAATAAAATCACAGGATAAAATTGTATAAAAACAAACATAAAATGGCACAATCGTACACTCCGACTTGTATCCTCTCTTCTTACTCAATCCCAAACCTTGCAATTCAAATCTGCTTCCAACTTGACGTTGGGCAACTTTTGGCTCATTGAAAGCCGCAGCTTGTCGCCCAGTGCAGAGTCCTCCCGCTCAGTGGCAAAGATTCGGAGTACTTCGAGTGCCGGAAATTGATAAGCCACAATGTCCACAAAAAGGCCACAGTCAATTGTCAGAGTTCTGGCGGCTTGCTTGAAGAGGGAAAACAGATTTCGCGATCCAAGCGTGAGTCTAGTTACACGTGGTAGTGATGCTTCGTTTAAAGTGCCTTCAGCGTCCAGTGAGTAATCAAACAATTTCAATTCAGACAAATGTTCGAGTTGTTCCAAGGTTCGGATCCAATCAATGCTGAATTTTGCCTGCATTTGGGTAAAAAAAATTGGTAAATTAGAAACCAAAAATCCGAATCTCAAATTCAAACTCACCCAATCTCTTATATATTAAAATCCCAATACGTCGTTGTTAAACAAAAACTTCAGGAGCCAAAACTAAAGGACGTAGTTCCATGCCAATTTTTATACAGACTAATTGGACATAAGAGAATCGATTGTAAATAGTCTCGATTGAATTCAGCTCAAAATTGGATTCTGGAATTTTGGATTTTTGGATTCATGTACTGAAAAAAATATCATTGGATTCATCGTAAAAATCTAGGAACATTGATATATCATGTACTCGTTACGAAAATGTGTCCTTGGTACCCAAAAAATCATTTGAAGTTTTCCGTCAACAGGCAAGCACAGAGCGTGTTTGTGTGTTCGTGTTGATGAGTGTGTCATTTGTACAGTGAAGGGTAGAGCGCAGATGGACAGACATCCGCTGTGTGAGAGAGGAGAGAGGAGAGCAAGCCGCTCACTCACTCTGCCTGCACACATGTGATTGTGTCGGCCAATGTGCCGCACTCACACAACTGACAGTGACGTTTGTGTAATGCTGCATGCCTCTACTTCTGCCACTACTACTCAGACAAGCCACAACCTCCTCCTCTGCTGGACACCGGTCACTCGTGAACTCGCATCACAGCTTACACCACGTGTTTAAGGTTTCTCTCCTCTCCTCTCGTCGTTATCATGCTATCTTATCATCATGGATCGAGGTCAAAATCGCGAACGAGGTCGGGCACGAGGTGGTGGACGTGGAGGTGGTCAGGTAGATTGGGGTCAAGGCGGTGTTCATCCTCGTCAGAATCTCACCCACGAAGAAAGGGTTGCTCCACGCCGTGATTACCAGGGAAATTATTAGCAACAAAATGTGTGTGAACGTATGCGCTTATGCTACTGCCCCTCAAGTCGAATCTGGAATTTCTCGAAATCAACAACATCGTCATGATCCTTTCCTCTATCGTGCGGCTATCCTAACCCCAGGTAAGCTGAGGTATGGTATACCCGAGAAGGACTATCTCGGTCTGATGGACCAGGCGTGCACCAACTGTGGTGTTTGGTATTTTATGGGGGGGAAGCGAATATGTAAGAAGGTTGGTGATTCTATCACCTATTTGATGTGTTGTGATGGTGGAAAGATGGATCCTGCCCTCTTCAACTATCCACCGTCTCCGAACGCCTTGGAGCAGTATTTTCAGCCAATCCTCAAAATAACGAGTGGTTCTCGAATTTTCGTCATAACAACAGTGCGGTGTCTTTTGGATCTATCTCCTACAAAGAAGCTCAGGTTGAGGGAAATGGCCTTTAGGTCTTCAGAGTGAGATTGTTCACACCGTACACAACATGAATGGTGGTCACCCAAACACCCAAAGCGCTATCGGTAAGTGATATTTTGATTTTTTTTCATTAATTTTTAATTGTGTTTTGTTTGACTACAGGGGTGAATAATCAGCTGTGGATCTTGGATACCATGGAAGCCACTCTTCAAGGCCAAGTACGGTGCAATCGCCGTAACCTGAGTCCAATGGTCATTTACGTGCTGAAACAGCAACTGGAACTGGCCAATTCCGAACTCTTCACTCGATACAACATTACGCACAATGCGGTGCTTGATCCTACCAACCAACTAATTCGCTACAACACACGCTATGTTCTGAGTATGTATGATTCTTTATTTGATGTTTATAATGTAATTAGAATGTCGGATCGGATTTGTCCTTCCTACTGCAAGCGAGATGGCAATGCTGACGGTTGAGGCAAATCCAAATTATATTTTCAACTCCGAATTCCAATGAATTTTTAAATCCTGAATTTGTCTGTTATTTAAATTAATTGACACTTTTATTGTTCAAGTCTCTGAAAAGGGTTTTTTTACAAGAAAACGTTCGCGCAGCGACAATTCCCTTCGTGACCTGTCACGAGGGAATTGAGTTTTCTAGTTACTCCTACAATAAGCCAACTGGAGACACTCAACTTTGTGGAACTGCTTCAAGAACGTTCCGACATTATCCCGATTCCATATACAGGTCAACTGTAGTCTAGTGACATTATACAAATTCGGATTCTCCTGAAAGAGTCGAGGAACAACGTCTTCATGTATCCGGCTCTGAATGCTCAGACTTTTCATTGTCTTCTCACCACCTAGTATACGCAACATGCGTAAGGAATAATTCAATGCACAGGAAATGGAAAAGTGTTCCAACTTGGGGAGAATATGGAGCAACTGAACTGGAGGTTGAAATTCGTATAGTTTGATATAGTTCAGGTCAGAAACGTACAGGTCGAGACGTGAAAGTTGGTGCATGTGAGTATCAATTTCGGCACAAATCGTAGGCAAGAGAATGTCGCCTGTGTGAGGGAAAAGTAATAATCCTGGTTGATTAGACACTAATGATGATTCACTTACCTTTCACATCTTTGGACATGACAAAGGAAAAACTGTTCACATGTGCAAAACCTCGAATAATCTTGATCAGCCTAATCAGATTAATCCTCGAATCGGGCAGATCAAAATAGATGACCAGTGAGTGCAAGAGCGGGAACATTGCACCGATGGATTCAGCAAATGAAACGCTGAATCGCCTCTCATGGACACATAGACGTGCACGTTGCTTGGGCTCGAAGGCAGATTCAATTGAAACATTCTCCTCAAAGTAGAGGGATCGGGTCGAAGGCTTCGGGTTCCAGCCGATGCTACTAGTGGTGGTGATATTGAGGCTCAGCACTCGACTCAAGGAGAAGAACTTCTCGACTAAAAGTATCCAACGGGGACAAACTCGACGGCACTTGATCACTTCTCGAGTGGAGAGGAAACTGAAAATCAGGCAGATGATTTCGGGTGGCAGTTTGTTAATAGGAGATCGCTTTCGTGTGATGGTCTTCATGTTGAAGGACACAGATGAAAAAGATCCAAAAATCCTCTTCACTTATTAGTAGACACTTTCGAGGGGATGGAACACAATCTGAGTGAGTCGTCCTTAGAGAGAACTTGTAGATTTGAAAGTTTATGTGACGAGCGAGGACAATTTGATGAGGAGAGAGAGCAGAGAGGACAACTTTGATAGAGCTGCAAATGAGTAGTGCTACTGCTGTTGGTGATTGTTTGTTTTTATATGAGTGAGGCGACGGTTATTTCTACATACTAGTGAACGAATAGATAACAAAAAGTTTGAGTGAAAATAGTCGTAACCATAACACATTTTGGCTTTGAGTCACTTTGATTTTTAATTTGAACTTGTAACACAAAGTTCGTAGATTCGTTCAATGAATATTTTCAATTTAAAATAAAAATCACTTTTGACACAAAATAAAAATTGTATTTTTTATTTTAAATATTAAATTTTAAATATTAAAAGAATGACATAATATAAGCCAAATGGCATTGTGAATAAAGTGACCAGATCTCACTCGTTTGGACGTTTCGACAGTTGGTTGTCCACCTGAACGTAATCTTCCGGATTGCGATTGTCCACAATGTTCAGTCGTTGCTGTTCTTTCTTGAGTAAAGGCAACTTGAAATGCTGGGTACGAACATGTAGAACTACATTGCTCTTTCGTGAAGAAAAAATAACGACAATCGGACCAAGTGCACAAAGATGCGCAAATGGATGCGTTCGTGTTGAGCCAAATTAGCATATTTGGCAAATGATTTGCCACATCCTGGTGACTTGCACTGATACTTGTTCGATCCATCAGTGGTGACAGCTTTCTGTCGTTTGTTGGCAGATTGAGACGTACTTGAGGATTTGCGTTTACGCCCAGTTGAAGTCGACGGAACATGTCGAGTACTATCACTCGAATCCAGCATAGCACCTTGTTCCTTCAACCACTGATCCAGTTAGACTGTCTCCACTGGTGGATCATCCAAAAGAGTAACACAACGAGCAGTGAGCACTCGATCACCACCAAATCGATTTCGTAATTCAGTAACCTTGGTACGGAGAACACCAAATTGTTGATCTACTTGAGCGAGCAGTTGACGCTTCAGCTGTTCACAGTCCACTTCGAGACGTTGCTCGAATCGATCCAGGAACGAGTGCACGAGGCTGAGACGAGGCATGGTGAAACTCGAGATGTATGAGAAGAGGAGAAATTGAAACCAACAGAAAACAAACAGTCTGAGACAGTTTCTTGCTCAGTCCTGCAAAAATAACAACAAAAGCGCCACTATTTCCACACAAAACAAGAGTGTAAATAGTTTGTCAGACTGAAAAACTTTTGCTTTGTGGCACACTTCCGCTAATCTCTCGATCTGTTCTGCACACTCAACCAAACTGATCCCCAAAATGAGCTCAAACTCACCATCTTCCGTGATTGACACTGCCTCGATTACGTACACTTTTCTCGATATCCCAAGTATAACTTGCCTCACATGGTGTACCATATTTTCTGCACGCAAAAACAAAGAATTTCTCTTTGAACTTGGCATCCATCCCGTGCCACAGCCCAGTCCACGAGATTGTCACATTTATTTGTGGCTGTAAGCGAAGTGAACACGAGAGAGGGTGATCGTCAAGTGAGGTTTATTGTCAGAGTGGTGAGTTTATATACAGTATGTACAGAAAGCGATGACGCACAGGCAGTCATCGCTGGAGGGCGTCATGCTACATTAGTCAGAGGGCGACATGTGGCCATGCGCCCTTACACCTCTCCCCCCGTTTGAGGATCGAGTTGGTGATGACTCGGATCCTGGGCCGGCCTCTCCCCCGAAGACCTGCTGCTAACGGTTCGTCGTTGTGGCAGTTCTTCAGTTGATCGACGTGGACCGTTTTGGTGTTGCCATCCTTGTCAGTGATGCGATAGTTCCAGGGTGAATCCGTCTTTTCAGCCAGAAACGGTCCTCTGTAACGCGGAGCCAAGTGTTTGCCTTCTTTCGGGTTGGCAGTGAGGTTTTTCCAGTAAACCTTTTGACCGTCTAAGTCGCGAGACTTGACGTTCTTGGTCCGATCGTACCGACTCTTGGACTTTTCAGCTGCGTCCAGGATGGATTGTTTCACTTCCTGTCGAACTTCCTCGTGGTTCCGCGAAGACTCGGGTGTCTCGAGTTGGAGCAGGCCATCCACGGGCAATCGAGCGTGCTTGCCATAGACGACCTCAAATGGAGTCTTCTTGGTTACTTTATGCGTGGTCGTTCGATAGGAGAAGAGACACTTGTCCACGACTTCGTCCCATTTGTTTGTTTGTTCGATACTCGTTCGTATCATTTCTTCCAAGGTGCGGTTGAAACGTTCCACCACTCCGTTGGTCTGATGGTGGTACGGTGCAGCTTCAGTGCTCGTGAATCCTTTGGTCTCGGCGTATTGCTTAAACTCGCGGGATTGGAATTGGGATCCTTGGTCAGACATTACCTCTTTGGGTACGCCAAAACGCTCGATTATCGATGCGTTGATCCAGTCAATGATAACTTCGGTTGTGCACGAAGATACTGGTTTGGCTTCTGGCCATTTGGAGAACGCGTCCTGAGCGACCAAAACGTACTTGTTGCCCTGTTCAGAAGGTACTGTGAAGGGGCCAATGGCGTCCACATGCCAACGGGAAAATGGTTGGTCCACCTCTGGGGCTGTTGGTTTCATTTGCGCCTTGGGAATTGGTATATCCTTAGCTATAGAGCACCTGTGGCACTGCTGGATGTATTTCTTGATCTCTTTTGCCATGTTGGGCCAGAAGAATCGGTCTCGTGCGAGATTAAGTACTCGATCCAGTGCTAAGTGTCCGTGCTGGTCGTGTAAGGCTTTTAGGATATCTTGTCTATGTTGTTTCGGAATGGCCAATCGGTCCTTTCCGTCTCCGACGAATCTAAAACGTCCATGGTTGTCGGTAACAAATTCGTCGGGTTTCTCCGATTTCCGGTAGAAAATGTCGTCGTGTTGTGAGTAGTCGAGCTCGATCTTACCCACTAACCGACTAAGATAATCAGCTTCGACGTTGTCTTTTCCTGGGATATGGACAATCTCGAATGGCTGGAACTGTTGGACGCGGATTGCCATACGTGCCAGTTTGCCATGAGTGTCCTTCATTGAGTTGAGGAATTGTAGCGGCCGGTGGTCAGTTTCAAGCCGAAATCCGCCACCCAGGAGAAAGTGTCTCCATTTCTTTAGTACGTAGTCTATAGCGGTGGCTTCTTTCTCAATCGTAGGATACCTAAGTTGGGCACCTTTGAACTGCTTACTGGTAAATTCGATGATTCTTAGTTTACCGTCGATTTCTTGGAGTAGGACACCGCCCATTCCAGTTCCAGAAGCGTCTGTTCGTACGATAAATGGCTTTGAACAATCAGGAAGCATTACAACTGGGGGGTTTCGTGAGTTCGTCTTTGAGTTCACGGAATGCTTTTTCGTGTTCTTCTGACCAGACATACTTTGCACGCCCAATCAATTTTGATTTGAGTTCGTACAAGCAATGTGATTTGGCAGCAAAATTCTTGATCAACTCGCGGTATTGACCTGCGATTCCCAAGAAAGAGCTGAGTTCTTTTTTGTTAGTTGGTGAAGGAAACTTGCGAAGTTTCTCCACTTTCGCAGACGTCGGACAACGGCGGCCTTTTCCAATTCGAAAGCCCAAGTATTCAACTTCCTCGACAGCGAATTCACACTTGTCGGGATGGATGCGTAAATTGGCTTCCTCGAGAGCCTTGAACACAGCTTCCAAATGCTGGATATGTTCTTCCAGACTAGGGGTAACAATTTACCGGTAAAAGTGTTTTTATGAATTATCGGTAATAAATTAAACACTGTCGGTAATTACCGGTAATTATCGGTAAAATCAAAACTTTAATTTATTGTCAGTATTAATGTCAACATCAGTATTGCATGTTCGGATTACAAGTTGTTTACAGGAAATAATGATTATTAAAATATGATTTAAGAAAACAAAGTGTACTCTGTTAAGATGTGGCTCCCTCTCTGTATGACCATTGGTCATATTGTGCTTAGTCATGATGAAGTCACTATGTCTGCAGTCACTCAGTGTGAACATAGCCGACCTCCACTGCCTTTATAAGCACGTGTTGCTGAAGTGCTCGTCGTATGCCTAGTATGTGTACTGATCGGTTGCCTCTTGTGATCTGTGCTTACGCACCTCTTCGTCTACTTTCTAGATTGTGATCTCTCTCTCTGTTGGTCTCTCTACAATTCTATTCGTTGGTACCTCGTTCTGGTCATCCTCTGGTGGAACTATTGGTGACTCTCGCTCCCAAGCATTTCTTACTACCTAATTGTGTTGGCCTTATTTATTATTCAAATAAACTGCTTTTAACTAACATACTCAAAGTCAAATCTGCCAATTTTGAGCAAATTCTAACAGCAGATCTCACTTTTGAAAAAAGCAAATTTGCTTCAATCGTTTTGAATTGTGGTTTGTCTTTGGAAGTTTCAAATGTCATTGCAAAAGAATCATCGTCATCATTATCTTCTTCACTGGAGACTGAAACTTCATCTTCAGCACACTTTTGTTGATTTGTCGTGTTTGTTGTTTCATAGAGAATATCCTTGATTGCCAGTTGTATTCCATGGGCTAGACAAACTTGTTGATCGAGTCCCGTTTCAGTTGCAATTGCTTGGTTTATTGATGCACCGTCGCTCATCAAGTTTATGGCATATATCAATAGTCGAAAGAAAATAATTTGTTTTTCCATGAATTCTTATTAATCCAAGTTCCCAGCACTTTACATCAGAGTAGATTCTTTGTAGATGTCCACTCATCAAATCCAAGCGATAAATAACCAATATCCTTCTTCAGTTGTTGCATCTCAAGCTTGTAACTTTGCTTGACTTCATTTGCAAAATCGATAACAAACTTTCGTATAGTGAGTGGAGAAGTAGGTAAAATACCAATACCAAGCTTGTTGATCATCTTTGGTAGGTCATCCGATTTATAGATGGAAAATATTCAGTGATCTTTGGTTGTTCGATGATTTCAGGTGCTTCAGGGTGACCTAGATTGATGACAATACCATGCCGCGATAATGCATGTGTCTTCATTCCACTTGAACTTGCCGACAATTGCTTTTGGCATGTTTTACATATTCCACCAACTACTTTGCCACCGGATTGAACTTTTGTGAAATAAATCCAAACAGGAGAAGACATCTTGCACAAGAAACAACAGTAAAACCACTAAAAGAGGTAATCAAGCAAATGCAAAATAAGTGATTGTCAAACAGTATTACACTCTCCATAAAATTTGCCTTCAAAGTTTAGCGTGTGGACATTAAGCCTGAGACAAATTCTCTGTACACACTAAGCTTCAAGTCTAATGTAGTCACATTATGGTTGTAAGCAAGTTTAGCGTTAACACACTAAGGTTTTGAACTTGGCTGAGCGTGGAGCAGACAAGTTTAGTGTTGTGGCATTAAGGTTTGATAAAGGCTTAATGAATATGCATTATGGTTTGGTCAGATTATACTGTCCACGCGATACACTTTATATCAAAAAATATGCCGTATATTGAAAAAAAGTTTATTGTAATCAAATACATCCAGATATAATAACTAATATACAATCGATGCAATTAATATGTCTGTTATAAAAAGAATCTTACTGAATCGTGTTTGTAAAATCAAATGCGGAAGATTGGAAATGTTGACTTTATGAACTTCACAGCACGAGGACTTCTAAAGACTTTTTTCTTAGATATGTATTGTAACGCTTGAGAACGGCAATAGAACGGCAATTCTTTTATAAATTCCAACGGACAATTCAGTTACAATCCACCAATATTGTAGTGTTCCTCTTCTTAGCGAGATGATTGCAAAAATCTGTGGTTAGACAATTCGCTATAAATAATTGTAAAAAAATAACGACGTAGCTACATACCGTATCACGCATTGAAAGACGTTAAATGTTGTGAAAGTAGTCACAATTGATATAATAGATTGGTTGAGAATACACAGAAGTAAATTAATAAAAAGATTCAGGAACAAACACCAAAAGACATCAAATAAACAAAGAAATCACAACAGCAAGCGAGCCAACCGACACAGACTGCAGAGCACATGTTCACTAACTTAACGAACTTTTTGTGTGGTCACTTCTGTGTGGTAGAAGCATAGTAAAAGGAACGCACTCTTCTCCACCTGTGTGCATGCTCTGCTAGCAGTAGAGATGAGTCACTAGAGGGAGGCAGAGTCGAGGCAAGTGATTCTTATGGTCTAAACACTAAACTTCATGAGGTAAAATACATGTCATTGACAATTAGGTCAGATTCCATTTAAATGTGGTTCCTAGTTGCCTATTGGTCGATTTTATTTTAATTATATTGTTTGTCTTGTCAAAATCATAATTTGAAAATTACGTTTTAAGCTTAAAGTCGTAGCATTAAACTTATGACAAAAGTATAGTGTCAGAACATTATTATTGAGTTTAGTGTCCAAACATTATACTTTTGATTGAATTTCGATCACTTGATTCAAAGCTTAGTGAGTGGACGTTAAAAATCTCGTTCGGAAAATCTGGCTGCGCATCCTTCACTGCAATGCACCTAACTTTAATGTCCATACACTATACTTTCTCATTTTATGCGAAAGAATTTAGCAACCTTAGTGTCTATGCGTTATACTTGGAAACTTTAGTGTCCGTACACTAAAGTTGGCTGCATTCTTAGTTCCCAAACATTAAACCAACCAAAATTTTATGGAGAGTGTTACTAGTGCACAACTACAGGCTGTAGTCTACAGCTGACAACAAAACAAATGTGTGCTTTTGGAAAGTTTCTCATTTAAAAGTACAAAAAATGCTTAAGTAATTACCAAAATTACCGTTTTGGTAATTACTGGCGATTATCGTTCATAATGGTAATAAAATTTTGGCCGGTAATACCGGTAAATGGTAATTACCATTTACCGGTTATGACCCCTATTCCAGACTAGACGAGAAAATCACGATGTCATCGAGGTAGCACTCCGCAAACGGTAGATGCGCCAAGATTTCATTCATGAGTCTCTGGAAAGTGTGAGGTGCGCCTGACAGGCCAAAAGGCATTCTCGTAAATTGGTAAAGTTTCTTTCCAAATCTGAACGCCGTCTTATCGCGGTCGTCTGGATGTATTCGAACCTGATAGTATCCCTTGACCAGGTCGAGTTTCGAAAATACCTTGGCTCCTTTCGTTTTCTCTAGGATCTCATCGATTCTCGGCATTGGATATGAGTCCTTCTGGCAAAGTTCGTTCAGCGGACGAAAGTCGATTGCCACTCGAATAGAGCCGTCTGGTTTTGTTACTGGGACGATGGTTGAGCACCATTCGCTTCGGCTTTCTTCAATGACACCAAGTTTCAACATTTCGGCAATGGCTTCCTTTGCTTTAGGTAGCATCTTTACTGGAAGTCTTCTTCCTTTCGAGTTGACTGGTTTGGTGTTTGGCTTTAGATATAGCCGATGAGTGACAACATCTGTGTCTCCGAGTCCTTCACCAAGATGTTCCCATTTCTTTAAGAACTTCGTTAGTTTGGGTGACTCGAGCGATTTGTTTGGTGTCTTAGGTTCATCGTCATCATCGTCATTGTCGAGATCATCTTCCATTGCACATGGTAAGATTTGGTAGATCTCGTGAATTGGCGATTTGTTTGCTTTCTTTTTTCGTTTCTGATACTTCGATTGTCGTCGGTAGATAACAGTTGGTTTGCCTCCTTCGTGGCAAATGACCTTCTTGGTTTCTTTACCATCAGACAACATCGAACATTTCTTAGTGAATTCCCTTCCAAGAATGGATAGGTCTTTGTCGTTGATGTGAGCCTCGATCGGAAAAGTCGTTCCATTTACTTCTAGGTCAAATTTCTTTGGACCTGAACTCTTGATCGGGTGACCAGAGGCTGATTTGAATCTTTTCTTTAAGTTCGTTGATGGAAACAACTTTGCTGGTAGCAAGTTCGGCTTTGCTCCTGTGTCGAAAAGCAGCTTGACGGGTTTCCCGTTCACGTTGCCTTCGATCACGATCTCATCATCATCAGACTGAGACGTTCCTCGAGAATTCTTTACAGCGTTGACGCCATTAGCTTGGCTATGGCCTGGTTTAACTTTATTATCCAAGGTAACTCCATTTCGTTCCAACCACTCGAGGCCGTTTATCCGGTCCTTGAGAAAATCATTGAGTTCCTGGATATCTCTGTTATTCTGCTTTTCCGTGAAAGACATGGCCAAAACCCATGGAATTGTTTTGATTGCCAGTTTGACTGCTTCGTCCTTCGATCGAGCGTCTGATGCGAAGGCGATCACTGATTGGATTGTCTTCTGTAGTTTCTTCAAATTGGCTACGTCGTATGCACTCTTGATCTTATGTACGTTCTTGAACTGAAGGTGTACACTCTTGAGTATGGCATCTGATGACTCGTAGCTGTCTTTGACTAACTTGAACGCTTCATCGAAGGGCAGTGAGGCGACCTGTGACTGAAAGTGCTTCGGCAGTGCTGTCATCAGGTGGACGTGTTTCTCGTTGTCGTTCATTCCATGACTGGTTAGTTGGCAGAACATACTTTGAAATATTCGCCACGACTCGATGTCGTCTTCAACTACCTTCGAGAGTTTAACTTCTCGAGGCTCTGTGTGGCACGTAGTGATTGACTTTGATTCTCGCATTTCGTTGACCATGACTGCATACGACTGATGTCTCTTCAGATCATCGTCGACATCTTCATCACAGGCAAGAAGGTGGCTTACGATCGACGTGTGCACCGTGCAGAGTTTGTCAAAGTTCTCGCTGAGTTTCTCCAGATCGACTGGTAGTCCACCCAGGTGTTCGTTGTGCCGGACTGTGATGATCGTTCGTAGTCGTGTCTGCTCCTTCCTGGCCTCTAAATCTCGAGTGCCAGTGAACTTGGTAGGCTTGCTAAGGTCTGCCATCATCGGGATGGGCTTCGGTAGAGTTGACCAGATCGAGATTGCAGATCGGTAAACAACCACGCGGTAGGGTGGCCAAATCGTGATTGGCTGTTTCGGTGGGTAAAAAGACCACTTGCCACCATGTAAGCGAAGTGAACACGAGAGAGGGTGATCGTCAAGTGAGGTTTATTGTCAGAGTGGTGAGTTTATATACAGTATGTACAGAAAGCGATGACGCACAGGCAGTCATCGCTGGAGGGCGCCATGCTACATGAGTCAGAGGGCGACATGTGGCCATGCGCCCTTACATGGCATAATAAAGTTGAAGATCAGCTGGAGTTTGAGTATGAAGTTTCTATTCTGAATGATAGGCAAGAACAGTCCTACACTAAATGTACGTATTTGAATTTGAATGTTGTATGTATTGTTGTGATTGTTATTGTTAATTGTTATGGTTCAATTATATTTGTATCATTAGATTATCAATGCAATTATAACAAGAAGTTTGACAACAATCGTCACATTAGCAACTTTATACTTTATGATGAGCTGATTCGAGAAACAAACTGTTTCACTCGAAATTATGCTTTGACATTGCACTGTGAAGTCAAAATTATGAAATCTGGTGCTCGTGCTGTGGAACACTCAAAGTGCACCAATCTACTGCCAAAGTTGTGTGCAGATTTCGAATCGATATTCACAACAGGCAATTACAGTGACCTTGTTCTCGCTTTTGGCAACAAAGAGTTCAAAGTTCACAAAGCTATTATGGCAGCTCGATCCTCGGTGTTCAAGGCAATGTTGAGTGCTGACTTGGAGGAGAAGAAACAGAATCGGGTTGAGATTGCCGATGTTGATTCGGATGTGTTTGAACAGCTGCTCAAATACATTTACAGTGGCAATGTGGCCAAATTGGACGAATATGCACTGGAACTGTTTATTGTTGCTGATAAGGTAATGCTAATGTTATGCAATGCTATATAACTATCAATAACTTTCTTTCTCATTTTAGTACGAATTCGCAGAACTGAAATCAATCTGTGCACTATCCTTGGCTTCCAGCCTAACTGTGGACACAGTGGCCAACATTCTACTGCGAGCAGATATGCACAGTGCGCCAGAGTTGAAGTCAAAGTGCATCAAATTCGTCACTGCCAATTCGGTCAAAGTTATGCGAACGGATGCATGGAAGCAGATGGTTCAAGTTGCTAGACGTGAGTTGATGGCCCAACTGTATGAAGACATTGCCAATGCTGATTCCGCTTGTGAACATTATCTTTGCAATCACTCGAACTCGTAGACGAGTTTACATTTATAATATTAGAATGCATTGTTTACATCGAACACTTTACATTAAACTGACTATTTGACTGATTAAAATGAACAAATAAATTTAACTTCAATTTGGGCATTGCGTTATGTTGTAACTCAATAATCAAATTATGTCGTTAAGGTAGGACAGGACGTTGCCGACATATGTGAATGGGCCCCATGTATTTCAATGGGAAAATTTCATTTTGCGTTTGTACCTTTTTCTCTGAAACTAGTGTACCGATTTTTGCCTACAATATCTTAAATTAAAGGTAAATGTATGATCTTTAGATATGACGATCTGAAATTTGCTAATTCTATTTATTTCATAATGATATGATCTCAAATGGCCCCAAAAAGTGTTATTTCTACAATCGATCATAGATTTTTTAAAACTAAAACTCAAATTTTAAAAAAATCAGATCGTCATATCTAAAGATCATACATTTGCCTTTAATTTAAGATATCGTAGACAAATATCGGTACACTGGTTTGGGAGAAAATGATCCAAACGTAAAATGAAATTTTCCCATTGAAATACATAGGGCCCATTCACATATGTCGGCGACGTCCTGTCCTACCTTAACATTCCTGGAAAGTTAGTAATTCGCCTCGAAACTTCCCGGCAACTGTGCACCGTACTCAATTCTCACATGCTTGTTTGTGTTGTTGGCATTTTGTGTGCAGCACACACTTGTAACAAACCATCCAACACACACATTACGAAGGGACCACACTCTAGGGCCGACCGATCAAAATGGCGGAATCGAGCGTTCGAAAGGCTAGGCCTCGCTTGGGACCAAAATGGCGACCAAAATAATAAAATTAAATAAATTGAAAATAAATCACAAAATTAAAATAATCGAGTTTAATCTTGATTTGTCGAGAACACGAGTTACAAGGGAAAAAAAAGATTTGTTCGTTTCTTAGATGAAATTTCAGTCAACACAACTGAAAAAATTACTCGTTTCAGATAACAGATTCCAGTGGACTTGACTGTTATCCTAGGACACTCGGACAGCGTGATAGATTCTTGTCCTATCACTCTTCTGGACCGATGCCCGTTAGCTTGATGTAATTGTGTCTTCGTGAGATCACCAGTAGAAACAAACAGCGCAATTTTCTTCGAGCAAATCGTGTGGTCTCGACAGCACAAAAATAAATCGTAGGACTGGGAACAGAAGACAGAAGACAGACCAGGCAGCTGCTATATATATATATTATATACGCACACAGAAAGTGCATAAATTTTTTGAACTGTCGAGTAAATGAAATTAATTGTCTCTAATTCAGTTTTTTCTGAGCTTTCCGAATCTGAGATCATATCCAAGATAGGAATTGAGTAACAACCTGTTTTGGATCGGTAAAGTTAAATGGTACCATTTTTTGGGAATTTTTATCTCCACGATCCCTTGACAGATCCAAGTGGTTAGAGTTGCTAAAACCATCTTCGGATCATGTAGAATAACTGTGAATTTTTTCAGGGATATTAATTAATATTTGTTCGTACATGGCAATGACGAAAAGGTGATGCCTCAAAACATGTCAAAATTTGGCATTTTTAGGTGCATTTTTTGATGCGACCTTTTCGAAACATAATTTACTCTAGTTATTTTTATTTTCATATTAATGACAATTTAGTATGAATAGCGCACGCTCCGACTACATTCAAATGGCATGAAATTCAATGTCATTTTGATCATTATGATGTTTGCACAGTTTTGTTGGATACATGGTGTTATTGCCACAGATTGGCAGTGGGTGACCGACAGAGTTGAAGACAAACTGGTCTAGGGACAGGACTGAGTCGGAGGTGAAGGTGAGGTAGAGGTACTTTAGAGTGGCTGATATGAATATGGCTTGTTGATGATCATGTTTACTGGAGGGAACATATTTCACATTCTTAATCCCCGCATACCCACCACCCTCCACCCTGCAGTGTCGATGTATGGCCTGTGCCATTTTCCAGGCATTGTCTCTGTACTTTTCGTTGTGAGTCAATCGCCACAGAATGAAATTACTCTCGGCCAATTCAGGACTGAAACATCAAATTGGGGTGAACTATTAGTTAGGGAAAACATGGGGAAATACCTTAAACCAAAATAAGGATGATAAGAAATAACATCGTGAGTTTTATTGAAATAAAACTCAAAAGGTCCCAATCCAGTTTTGGTCCTGTCCGAAGCCAGTTGACAGGTTCGAGTGATTTGTATGGCCAAGTGCCAGTGTCGATTGATTCGATTTTGTTGTGTCACTTTGTCCTTGTCACCAATCGAACTGTTCAGTGCCAATGCTCGTTGCATTGCACTGGCCCCAAGGGACAACATTGCTCCGAGATAACAACCTGAGTATTCCATGTATTTGTCAAATGAATTAGACCTGGAATAATAAATTCCAGTATAATACAGTCCACCAGGCGAAACCTCGAACATCTTGACCGCCTCCACCGCGTCCATTGCTTCTTTGTACATTTCGATCGATTGCACATCGAGGTGATTCGATTGAATGTAAGATTTGACCAGAGAAATGTAAAACTCACGGGATTGACTAAATAAACTACTATAATCCGAGTTAAATCTTCCTTCAATAGTGATCATTTTAAAATATAGATTTTTCGGTTTTCCCATTTCTTTCAAAACATTTTGTATTTTCTCAATTTGTTTTCGATATTTGTCATTTCCAGATGCATCACTCAGATAGTTGAAGTCGAGTTGAAAACCACTTACGTGAGATAAATATGGCATTGAATCAGATGATTTACTTGTTTTCAAATTAATATTTTCGTAAGGCAATCCTAAAAACATAAATTATCACATAAATATCCAAGTCATTATCCTTTACCTGTTGAAGTATTGAAAGCAGGTTCAACCAACTGTGCAATTGTCAGTGCTTTATTCATGAATAATTGTTCATTGGTCAATGCGTAGCACGACAGCAGACCACCAACATAATTCACGATTACATCAAACACTCCAACATCTTTATCCACCTTTCTCAAGTCCAGTTCTGTCTCAATCCACTGTTTTCCTCTATTGAACTCCTTCTCTAGTCCCATAATCCACAAAGTGCTCATTGAGGTAACCAATGTCAATCCAGAGTTATGCCCAAAGTGATAATCGTAAACTTTCTTCGAAACCGGACTCACTTCTCCATGTCCCCAAGCATATCGTTCATATGCATTCCACGAGTCTAGCATCATTTCTTTCACAAACTCAAGTTTTTCATCTAATGTGTTTTCTTTCTTTTGAGTTGTTATAGGCAAAACAGTTTGAGTAGTTGTTGACTTGATAGATGAAACACTTTTGGAAATAATCTCTTGTCTAGAAGTTGAAGCAACAGTGGGAGAACTAGTTGGTATTGTAGTTACAGAATCACTTTTATTTTTAGAGTTGTTTTCTTTACTCAAATCTCGGTTCTCACTGAACATATTCGAAATATATTTTCCGGGAATTACACACAACAAAACAACAGCAACAATAATCACAGCAACAAGAACAACAATGAAAATTTGTTTGATCACTCCCAAATTCACTTTTGATTTGTCTTCATTTTGTTCAATGGTCGAATACCGCACTCGTTCATATTGATGATCACTTGGCATATCGTCCATTTCGATGTATTCTCGATTGATCGAATGTTGATTCAGTTGAGCAATTTCATCGTTTGGTCGATTCAACATTTCACAGTACTCTCGGCGTCTCATGTCCGAGTATTCGGGAACACTTCGACTTCTTGAATCGAAGCTTGCAGAATTTGTTGCCATTTTTGAAAAGTTTAGATTTAAAAATTAACCAAAATTGGAGTTAAAAATTCTCTTTATTTACTAATTAATATACTGAAGACAATTTCCTTTTAAGATTTCACCAACTTTTAAATTAACAAATTTAAATGTGTTAAAATCCATCTGTGATCAATTTGTGATATGCAAAAAAAGTTCTGCAAATACACAGATAAGATTCATATTGCACATCCTTTCACAATTGAATTGCATAAATTGATTAATGTATGACATTTTTGCATTGGATACAATGAAGATTTTTATATATTCTAATGTGAATCAAAATGTGATCTATTTCCTTTTTATTTAATCATGAGTTATGACAAAAAAGTGTTAATTTTGGTTTATTGAAACTTATTAGAATATCAATGGCTGCACAGTTCTTTGGGATACATTGTGTTGTTGCCACAGATTGGAAGTGGATGACCAGCAGAATTGAAGACATACTGGTCTAGGGACAAGACTGAGTCGGAGGTGAAAGTGAGGTACAGGTACTTGAGAGTAGCTGACAGGAATATTGGTCCCTGACGATCAAGATTACTGGTTGGTACCTCGTAAACATCTCTAATTCCCACATACCCACCACCCTCCACCCTGCAGTGTCGATGTATGGCCTGTGCCATTTTCCAGGCATTGTCTCTGTACGTCTCGTTGTGGGTCAATCGCCACAGAATGAAATTACTCTCGGCCAATTCAGGACTGAAACATCAAATTGGGGTAAACTATTAGTGGGCAAATGACATTGGGGGAAATACCTTAAAGAATAAAAATTCCATTTAGGAATAACATCATAAGTTTCATTGAAATAAAACTGTTCTGGTCCCAATCCAGTTTTGGTCCTGTCCGAAGCCAGTTGACAGGTTCGAGTGATTTGTATGGCCAAGTGCCAGTGTCGATTGATTCGATTTTGTTGTGTCACTTTGTCCTTGTCACCAATCGAACTGTTCAGTGCCAATGCTCGTTGCATTGCACTAGCGCCAAGAGACAACATTGCTCCGAGATAACAACCTGAGTATTCCATTGAATTTTCAAATGAATTAGCTCTTCAATCATACTCTCGAGCATAGTAGAGTCCGCCGGGCGAAACCTCGAACATCTTGACCGCCTCCACCGCGTCCATTGCTTCTTTGTACATTTCGATCGATTGCACATCGAGGTAATTTGATTGAATGTAAGATTTGACCAGGGAAAAGTAGAACTCTCGACTTTCACCGAATAAACTACTCCAATCTGATCCCCATGTACCATCAAAATCAACATATATCAAATAAAGATTTTTCGGTTTATCCATTTCTTTCAAAATATTTTGAATTCTTCGAATTTGTTTTCGATATTTCTCCTTTCCAAATACATCACTCAGATAGTTGTAGTCAAGTCCACTTACGTAAGTTAAATATGAAGTAAATTCAGGTGACTCACAATTTTCAAGATTAATATATTGGTGAGGAAATCCTAAAAACACCATAAATCACCACATAAATATCAAAGTCATTTTCACTTACCTTTTTCAGTATTGAAAGCAGGTTCAACCAACTGTGCAATTGTCAGTGCTTTATTCATGAATAATTGTTCATTGGTCAGTGCATAACATGACAACAGACCACCGATATATTGAGTTCCAACATCAAACACTCGAACATATCGATTCACCTTGCTCAAGTCCAGTTTCGTCTCAATCCACTTCTTTCCCCATTCAAACTCCTTCTTCAGTCCCATAGTCCACAGAGTGCTCATAGACGCGATTATGCTCGCACTCGATGTAGGGTCTTTGACATAAATATCGTTTACCGAAACTGATCTTCGCCTTCTCTCACTCGTCCCATAAATGTCATAGCGTTCGTGCGCATTCCATGCTTCAATCATCATTTGTTTCACAAATTGACGTTTTCCCTCCAATTTCGAAGCTAGTTTAATTTCGTTTTCAACCAAAGTAGAGTTGCAATTCTCAATTGTAGAATTTAAACACAATGAATAATAATTCTCAGCAGGTTTCATCAATTTCCACCCACAAAAAATCACCACACAAATTAGTATGAGAAACACAATCAAACTATAAATAATTTTTATTTTGGAATTTATCTTCTTAACTCGAACTTCATTTTCGTTAAACACAATTTGATCATCACTCTTGTCAAACAAAGCAGTATAGTCCATCGTAATAGTAAAATGTACGATTTTTACACACAAACAAAAAAAATATCCAGTTCCTAAAATCTTTATGTGAAAAACTAAAAACTTGATATATTTCCATGTATTGGTCACAAAGTTTTACCAATTTTTGTCGTTGTTCTCATCTCAATGTCACAAATCGTTTGCAATGTCATGAAAAAAATCTTCGAAACACACTGATTTACACATTGAACAATAATAATCTTATCAATGTGAGATTCGAGACTGCAGTTGACTTTATAGTAAGGGGCCATACTTTAATTACGTGATCAACTGACTGGATGGGAGGTGTCCAAGGTGTGATCACGCTTTGATCACGGAATTTTGGAAGGGGTCTAAAGTTCAGACGAAACAAAGAGTCCCGAATTCTCAGATCTTTAGTTATCAAAAATACATGTAAATAGTTTGTTGCCATACAATCCAAACACTTGCGCATTTAATATTCGCCTCATGATTACACTGCACTAACTGTAGGCTAATTTTTTTAGTATGGGTAGGGGTCACGTCAAGATCACGGACTGATCACGCATGGTACTAGGGGGTCAAAATCTTCGATTTTTGATCACGTAATTAAAGTATGGCCCCTAAGTTGCTAAATCGACAACAAGAACTTGACAAAGCCAATGTCAATGACCGATAATCGAATTGAGATGAGATAAAGCAATGTCTATGCATTTGTCTTTGCAACTAACAGTTTTTGCTGATATCAAATTGACGGGAAATATTTAGGTAAAGGTTTTTGAGAAATTTACTTTATTTTTAATTTAAGTCAAAGTGATTACTGAGACTTGCAAATAAGAAAACTAAAATTAGTACCTTTATTCTGAATTCAGAGTAATATTTCCCTTGATCGGAAGTGGATGACCAGCCGAAGTGAAAACAAACTGGTCAAGGGGAAGGACTGAGTCGTCGGTGAACGTGAGGTACAAGAACTTGAGGGTGGCCGACAGGAAATAGGCATGTTGATGATCTACCTTGCGGGTTGATACCTGGTTTACATCCCTAATTGTAGAGTACCCACCACTCTCCACCCTACAGTGTCGATGTATGGCATGTGCCATTTTCCAGGCATTGTCTCTGTACGTCTCGTTGTGGGTCAATCGCCACAGAATGAAATTACTCTCGGCCAATTCAGGTCTGAAACGTTAAATTTTGGGTCAACTATTAGTTGGAAAATTATATTAGCTAAATACCTTAAACCATAATAACGATGTTTGGCAATAACATCATGAGTTTGATTGAAATAAAACTCTTCTGGTCCCAATCCAGTTTTGGTCCTGTCCGAAGCCAGTTGACAGGTTCGAGTGATTTGTATGGCCAAGTGCCAGTGTCGATTGATTCGATTTTGTTGTGTCACTTTGTCCTTGTCACCAATCGAACTGTTCAGTGCCAATTCTCGATGCATTGCACTGGCCCCAAGGGACAACATTGCTCCGAGATAACAACTCGTGTATTGCATAGAATTTTCCGGTGAATTGCTATTATTGTGATAGTCTCCCGCATAGAGCATTCCATCGGGTGAAACCGTGAACATTTTGACTGAATCCATTGCGTCCATTGCTTCTTTGTACATTTCGATCGACTGATTATCTCGGTGATTCGATTGAATGAAAGATTTGACCAGAGAAATGTAAAACTCGCGGGTAACACTGAACAAATTAGTATCAGATTTCCACGTTCCGTCAATATCAATTTCTCCAAAATGTAGATTTTTCGGTCTGTCCATTTCCTTCAAAACGTTTTGTATTTTCTCAATTTGTTTTCGATATTTATCATTTCCAGATGCATCACTCAGATAGTTGAAGTCGAGTTGAAAACCACTCACAGTAGATAAATACGTATTTGAACCAGATAATGCACTTGTTTTAGGATTAATATCGTGATAAGGTATTCCTAAAAAAATATTAATTATTTTATAAATCCCAAAGACAATTGTTGAATTTACCTGTTGAAGTATTGAAAGCAGGTTCAACCAACTGTGCAATTGTCAGTGCTTTATTCATGAATAATTGTTCATTGGTCAATGCATAGCATGACAGCAGACCACCAACATAATTCACGATTACATCAAACACTTCAACATTTTTATTCACCTTGCTCAGGTCCAGTTCTGTTTCAATCCACTTTTTCCCTCTTTCAAATTCTTCTTTCAGTCCCATAGTCCAAAGTGTACTCATGGATGCGACAATGCTCATACCTGGATATTTGCCAAATAGCCAACTGCTGGCACTTTTTCTCACTGGACTCAGTTCTCCATGTCCCCAGGCATGCCGCTCGTATGCATTCCACGCATCAATCATCATATCTTTCACAAATTGACGTTTGCTATCAATTGTCGAATCAATTTGACTTACATTTGCAAGGGAAGTAGAGTTGGTTGCATTGCTTAATGATCGATTTTCCACTGGTTCAATCTGATTCAATCCAAATAGAATTCCCATACAAAAGAGAAGACACACACAAATAGCAATCGCTCCATGACCAACTTTTCTCTTCTTCTCAACAACTCGAACTTCATTTTTGTTCAAGTCAATTTGATCTTCAGTCACTGCAGTGTTGTCCATTGTCGCACCATCAAACAGAACAGACAAATCACGAATGACTCTCAATGTCACACAATGAAGCCAATACTCAACGAACAGCCTGATTGACACATCAAATAATAACAACAATCTTATCAATGTTGAGTTGAATTGAGCTCAGCTGAAATTGCCTTCGACTATATAGCATTGAATGCTTATCAGTTAAATAGAGTTATTTTATCATGGGAAAATACATTAGAGAGAAATGAATAACAAATCTAATCAATCAAGTCTATCATATTATTAGTATTCATTTGTGGCACTATCAAGTGGAAAAGTAGTTATAATTATAACCATTCGTTCCATGGTCATAACTAAATCATAAAATTGGGGTAAAATGTGAAGAGGGGACATTCGTAAAACAGTAACTCCGGGACTGTAAGCATTGGAGTAGTTTTAGTAAGAAAAATTCATTTGGAAAATTTTTAATGTTTACAGAGTTTTGCAGAATACATTGTGTTGTTGCCACAGATGGGTAGTGGATGTCCCACCGAGTTGAAGACAAACTGGTCTAGGGGCAGGACTGAGTCGGAGGTGAAGGTGAGGTAGAGATATTTGAGGGTGGCTGACAGGAATTCGGCTGGTTGACGATCATCTTTACTGGCTGGTTCCTGGTTTACATCATCAATTTCCGCATAGCCACCACCCTCCACCCTGCAGTGTCGATGTATTGCCTGTGCCATTTGCCAGGCATTGTCCCTGTACCGCTCGTTATGCGTCAATCTCCACAGAATGAAATTACTCTCGGACAATTCGGGACTTATATAAAAAATTGTGGTGAACTATTAGTGGGCAAATGACATGGGGGATACCTTAAATGATAAGAAGAATAAATTGGAATAACATCGTTAGTTTCATTGTAATAAAACTGCTCTAATCCCAATCCAGTTTTGGTCCTGTCCCAAGCCTGTTGACAGGTTCGAGTGATTTGTATGGCCAAGTGCCAGTGTCGATTGATTCGATTTTGTTGTGTCACTTTGTCCTTGTCACCAATCGAACTGTTCAGTGCCAATGCTCGTTGCATTGCACTGGCCCCAAGGGACAACATTGCTCCGAGATAGCAACCTGAGTAGTGCATAGTATCATCATCAGAATGATTATATCCATGGTTATTATATCTTCGAGCATAGTACAGTCCACCATTCGAAACCTCGAACATCTTGACCGCCTCCACCGCGTCCATTGCTTCTTTGTACATTTCGATCGATTGCACATCGAGGTGATTCGATTGAATGTAAGATTTGACCAGAGAAATGTAAAACTCACGGGTTTGCCAAAATAAACTACTATAATCCGAGTTAAATCTTCCTTCAATTGTGATCATTTTAAAATATAAATTTGTCGGTTTTCCCATTTCTTTCAAAACATTTTGTATTCTCTCAATTTGTTTTCGATATTTGTCATTTCCAGATGTATCACTCAGATAGTTGAAGTCGAGTTGAAAACCACTTACGTGAGATAAATATGGCATTGAATCAGATGATTTACTTGTTTTCATATTTATATTTTCGTAAGGCAATCCTAAAAACATAAATTATCACATAAATATCCAAGTCATTTTGCTTTACCTGTTGAAGTATTGAAAGCAGGTTCAACCAACTGTGCAATTGTCAGTGCTTTATTCATGAATAATTGTTCATTGGTCAATGCGTAGCACGACAGCAGACCACCAACATAATTCACAATTACATCATGCACTGGAACATTTTTGATCCAGTTTGCTCAAGTCCAGTTCTGTTTCAATCCACTGTTTTCCTCTATTGAACTCCTTCTCTAGTCCCATAATCCATAAAGAGCTCATTGAGGCAACCAATGTCAATCCAGTGTTATACCCAAAATAATCATCGTAAGCCTTCTTCAAAACAGGAATCACTTCTCCATGCCCCCAAGCATATCGTTCATATGCATTCCACGAGTCTAGCATAATTTCTTTCACAAACTCTAGTTTTTCATCTAAAGCGTTTCCTTTCTTTTGAATTGTTATAGGCAAAACAGTTTGAGTAGTTGTTGACTTGATAGATGAAACACTTTTGGAAATTATCTTCTGTCTAGAAGTTGAAGCAACAGTTGAAGAACTAGTTGGTATTGTAGTTACAGAATCACTTTTATTTTTAGAGATGTTTTCTTTATTAAAATTCTTTTGTTCACTTAACATGTTCGAAATATATATTCCGAAAATAACACACAACATAACAACAGCAATAATAATCACAGCAACAAGAACAACATTAAAAATTTGTTTGATTACTTTTAAGTTCACTTTTGATTTGTCTTCAGTTTGTTCAATCGTCGAATAAGGCACTCGTTCATATTGATGCTCACTTGGCGCATAGTACAATTCGATGAATTCTGGATTAGGCAAATGTCGATTCAGTTGATCAATTTCATCGTTTGGCTGATTCAACATTTCACAGTACTCGTCAGTTGGTCGTCTCATGTCTGAGTATTCTTGGACACTTTGACTTGAATCGAAGCTAGCAGAATTTGTTTCCATTTTTGAAAAGTTTTGATTTAAACAATAATTAAAAATTAAAATTAAAAATTAAAATTAAAAATTCTCTGGATTTATTAATTTATATACACAAAATGAGTTCCTTTTAAGATTTCACCAATTTTTAAATTAACAAATTTTAATGTGTTAAAATCCATCTGTGATCAATTTGTGATATGCAAAAAAATGTTCTGCAAATACACAGATAAGATTTAAATTGCACATCCTTTCACAATTGAATGAAGTGAAACAAAATGTGATCTATTTCCTTTTAATTTGATCATGATGCTCACTTGGCGCATAGTACAATTCGATGAATTCTGGATTAGTCGAATGTCGATTCAGTTGATCAATTTCATCGTTTGGCTGATTCAACATTTCACAGTACTCGTCAGTTGGTCGTCTCATGTCTGAGTATTCTTGGACACTTTGACTTGAATCGAAGCTACCAGAATTTGTTTCCATTTTTGAAAAGTTTTGATTTAAACAATAATTAAAAATTAAAATTAAAAATTCTCTGGATTTATTAATTTATATACACAAAATGAGTTCCTTTTAAGATTTCACCAACTTTTAAATTAACAAATTTTAATATGTTAAAATCCATCTGTGATCAATTTGTGATATGCAAAAAAAAGTTCTGCAAATACACAGATAAGATTTAAATTGCACATCCTTTCACAATTGAATTGCATAAATTGATGGAATGTATGACATTTTTGTATTGGATTTAAATATGATGAATATTATTTATATCCTAAGGATGTGAAACAAAATGTGATCTATTTCCTTTTAATTTGATCATGATTAAAAAGTGTTAAAAAATGTATATTTATTAAAACGCACTCCATGCTTCAATCATCATTTGTTTCACAAATTGATGTTTTCCCTCCAATTTCGAATCTATTTTACTTTCATTTTTAACCAAAGTAAAGTTGCAATTCTCAATTGTAGAATTTGAACACAATTGAGAATTCTCAGGGGGCTTCATCAATTTCCACCCACAAAATATCACCACACAAATAAGTACAAACACAACCAAACAAAAGTTCATGCATTTGACTTTGCAACTGTTTTTGCTGATATCAAACTGATGGAAAATATTTACGTAACGATTTAAGAAATTTACTTTATTTGGGATTTAAAATTATCAAAAATTATTACTGAGACTTGAAAATCAGAAAATCAGAATTTTAACCTTTATTCTGATACCAAATTTTCAATCAAATGGAGTTTACTATTTTTATAAAATTTTGTTTAAAAGAGGAATGACAAATAACAAATCAAATCATTCGCGTCTTATATTATAATGGAAAAGCAGTTGAAGTGTCTCCACAGATTATTTATTTATTTACTCATCGATAAACATTGCATAGTACATGTGACATAGTAATAAAGGGCAAATCAGATTACCAACAAACATATTACAGAATAACTTAGGAATAAGATATGATTTGAACTTAGAGGAAAGTCAATAATAAAATCACAGGATAAAATTGTATAAAAACAAACATAAAATGATACAATCGTACACTCCGACTTGTATCCTCTCTTCTTGCTCAATCCCAAGCCTTGCAATTCAAATCTGCTTCCAACTTGACGTTGGGCAACTTTTGGCTCATTGCAAGTCGCAGCTTGTCGCCCAGTGCAGAGTCCTCCCGCTCAGTGGCAAAGATTCGTAGTACTTCGAGTGCCGGAAATTGATAGGTCACAACGTCCACAAAAAGGCCACAGTCAATTTTCGGAGTTCTGGCTGCTTGTTTGAAGAGGGTAAACAGATTTCGCGATCCGAGCGTGAGTCTAGTCACACGTGGCAGTGATGCTTCGTTTAGAGTACCTTCAGCGTCAAGTGAGAAGTCAAACAATTTCAATTCTGTCAAATGTTTTAGTTGTTCCACAGTGCGAATCCAATCGGTGCTGAATTTTGTCTGGATTTTGGCCAATTAAATGATTAGAAATGAAGAAAAGAGTTCCAAATGCAAACTCACCGAATTAATCCAATAGTAAGCCAACTGGAGACACTCAACTTTGTGGAACTGCTTCAAGAACGTTTCGGCCATATCCCGATTCCATATACAGGTCAACTGCAGTCTAGTAATATTTTCTAAGTTGTGATTCTCCCAATTGAGTCGAGGAATATCGTTTTTATTCAGCCGACACTGAAAGCTCAGACATTTCATTGTGTTCTCACGACCTAGTATGCCCAAAATTTCGTGGTATTTTTTTGGTGTACAGGAAATGGAAAAGTGCTCCAACTTTGGAAGAATATTGAGTAACTGAACGGTAGGTTGAAATTCGTACAGTCTGATGTAGTTCAGGTCAGAAACGTACAGGTCGAGACGTGAAAGTTGGTGCATGTGAGTGTCTATTTCGGTACAAATCGTAGGCAAGAGAATGTCGCCTGTGTGAGGGAAAAGTAATAATCCAGGTTGATTAGACACCAAAAAAGAATCCACTTACCTTTCACATCTTTGGACATGACAAAGGAGAAACTGTTCACATGTGCAAAGCCTCGAATAATCTTGATCAGCCTAATCAGATTAGTCCTCGAATCGGGCAGATCAAAGTAGATGACCAGTGAGTGCAATTGCGGGAACATCGCACCGATGGATTCAGCAAATGAAACGCTGAATCGCCTCTCACTGACACATAGCCGTGCACGTTGCTTAGGCTCGAAGGCGGATTCAATTGAAATATTCTCCTCAAAGTAGAGGGATCGGGTCGAAGGCTTCGGGTTCCAGCCGATGATACTAGAGGCGATATTGAGGCTCAGCACTCGACTCAAGGAGAAGAACTTCTCGACTAAAAGTATCCAACGGGGACAAACTCGACGGCACTTGATCACTTCTCGAGTGGAGAGGAAACTGAAAATCAGACAGATGATTTCGGGTGGTAGTTTGTTGATAGGAGATCGCTTTCGGGTGATGGTCTTCATGTTGGAGGACACAGATGAAAAAGATCCAAAAAATCCTCTTCACTTATTAGTAGACACTTTCGAAGCGGTGGAACACAATCAGATTGAGTCGTCCTTAGAGAGAAAACCTGAAGATTTGAAAGTTTATGTGACGAGCGAGGACAATTTGAAGGAGAGAGAGAGCAGAGAGGACAACTTTGGTGGAGCTGCAAATGAGTAGTGCTACAGCTGCTGCTGATTGTTTGTTTTTATATGAGTGAGGCGACGGTTATTTCTACTCACTAGTGAACGAATAGATAACAAAAAGTTTGAGCGAAAATAGTCGTGACCATAACGCATAATGTTAAGTTACACATTTTGGCTTTGAGTCACTTTGATTTTGAACTTGTAACACAAAGTACGTACATTCGTTCAGATTAATAATTTCTATATAAAAAAGAATCACAAAATTCGATACAAAATAGAAATTGTAATTTTTATTTTAAATTTTTAAAGATCAAAAGAATGACATTATGTAAGCCAAATGGCAATGTGAATTATAAAGTGACCACAATCTCACTCGATTCGACGTACCAACAGTTGGTTGTCCACCTGAACGTAATCTTCCGGATTGCGATTGTCCACAATGTCGAGTCGTTCTTGTTCCTTCTGGGTTAGAGGCAACTTGAAATGCTGAGTACGAACATGCAGAACGGCATTGCTCTTTCGCACAGCAGAATAGCGACAACCGGGCCAAGTGCACGAGAATGGCTTGATGTTCAAGTGGATGAGTTCGTGTTGGGCCAAATTGGCATATCTGGCAAATGTTTTGCCACATCCTGGTGACTTGCACTGATACTTGTTCGATCCATCATTAGTGACCGCTTTCTGACGTTTGTTGTTGACAGTTCCAGAAGTACTTGAGGATTTGCGTTTACGGCCAGTTGAAGTAGACGGAACATCTCGAGCATTGTCACTCGAATCCAGCATTGCACCTTGTTCCTTCAACCACTGATCCAGTTGGACTGTCTCCACTGGTGGATCATCCAACAGACATGCAGAACGAGCCGTGAACACTTGACCACCACCAAATCGACTTCGTAGTTGTGTCACCTTCGTTCGGAGAACACCAAATTGTTGATCTACTTGAGCGAGCAGTTGACGCTTCAGCTGTTCACAGTCCACTTCGAGACGTTGCTCGAATCGATCCAGGAACGAGTGCACGAGGGTGAGACGAGGCATGGTGAAACAGGAGATGTATGAGGAAAGAAAGAGAAATCAACAGAAAGCAGACAGTCTTTTACTCACTCCTGCAAAAATAGCAACTGCAAGTGCAACTATCTCCACCCAAACAGAGTGAAAATAGTTTCCAGACTGAAAAGTTTGTCAGCTGTTTTTGTCACTCGTCGGCCAGTTCTCGTTTGTTTCTATTTGAAATTCACTTTTGTCCCTTTTCTCCTATTTCACCATGCCTCGTCTCACCCTCGTGCACTCGTTCCTGGATCGATTCGAGCAACGTCTCGAAGTGGACTGTGAACAGCTGAAGCGTCAACTGCTCGCTCAAGTAGATCAACAATTTGGTGTTTTACGTTCCAAGGTGACCGAACTACGAACTCGATTTGGTGGTACTCGTCCAGGCACTGTCAACATCGATCCCTGGATTGACGACCCACCAGTGGAGACTGTTCCACTCGATCTGTGCATTCGAGAACAACCAGAACAACAACACGCACATTTGGTGAATCAACAGTCAACTGGTCGTAAACGAAAGCTCCCGTCTACTCAAACTGGTGGTGTTGTCAAGAAACGTATTGCCCAAGCAAGTGCAAATGCATCCAACCGAAAGTTCGCCTGCAAGTTTGTTGGATGCGGTCGATCGTTCGATAAGGACATTGAACTGGCACGACACGAACGAATTCATCTCGGCATCAAGCCATACGCTTGCACTTGGCCAGACTGCAAGTATGCTTCAGCACAACTCGGCCTTGTTATTCAACACATTCGTTCGGTCCATTTCAAGTTGCCCAGAACTGTCAAAATGCAGAATGAACTCAACATCGAGGATGGCCGTGATCCGAACGAGTTTGTTCGTGTGGATCAGCAGTTGGCCAATCGTCGGCTTTGAATTTGTAACACTGTAACACACAACGTATATACATTCGTTCAATAAATTTTCCAAACAACTTTGATTTATATGCTTGACGATTTGCAAACATTTTCGGGACATTTTGCTAAACATTTAGAACATTCGTTTGAAATCGATTCGATATTTCTATTTCTATCTTAAAAAAACAAAAACTGATGTCGAATGGCTAAATATGGTGTTTGCAAAAATATTTCTTAATTTTAAATTACTCTGCATTAATAAATACCTTGTTGTTGAAAATATGTTTTGTCAAAACAATTGTGACGCGTAAACATATTTGTCACATTTGTTTTTGTGTTGTTATTGTTTCAAAATGTACAATTTGACGCAAACACTTAATCTTTGAAAACATTTGGAAATAACATTTCCGATAAACAATTTACTACATTAATAGCAATATTTGATATTTATTTATTTTATAAACAAATTTCAAATGTTAACAACAACCACCAGGTAATTAAAGTACAGTTTTATAGATAAACATAAGAAATTCAGAATATAAAATAACGTACTGTATTAAAAGTAGAATTAATTCAATTATTAATTTATCCATACATTGGAAAATTACCTTTACAAACGTAAACATCGAAATGAGTCCAATCGAATAGTAAGTGAAGCCATAACGTCGCCTCGTATGAAACGAGTGAATGAAATTGTCCAATTTGATTTTAAACTTCAATCTACAGAATTTATTATACAAATTGAGTCTGATGAACTGTTTGCTAGGTCGATGGATCTTCTTGTTCACATTGGCAATCAGTAAATGAATACCAAAAATGAACACAAACCCTTCCAACGAAACAGGTCCCACAAAGACAATCTTCTCACTGGGAATTTTGCCCACAATCAACGAACAAACCAACCAACAGTTCATTGGACAGTTGACAAGCATAAAAAGAACGAGCACCTTAGCAAACAATCGATTTGCCTTGTGTATAACTGAGAGCGTATCAGTAATTTCCAGCCGAAAACGATTCAGAAAGAAGTTAATGTTGCCCAACTGTTTGATTGTTGGAGGTTTCGCTAGTCTTTCAAGTTTGATAGCGAAAACTTTGAGTGCCACAATCCAGAGTGTTGCGAGTAGAATGTGTGAATGGGCAAACATGTAAATGCTGACATAGAGGACTAGTAAGCGGATTTCGAGTAAAAGAATCAGAGTAATTCCGGTCAACGATTTGTAGATGATTGGATCGTATTGAACGAGATCGTACATGGATACAATTTGGGTTGTGATTACAAAAGTATCTGTACGAGAGGGTTATTCATATAAGTTGTCCTGAACTTATCAAATGTATGAATATATGAACTGTATGAACATTATCCACTTACCGATAATAAGGACAAATCCTTGTAAAATGTTGAGCACCCTTACAGCATACTGACGAATGTAATCACAGACAGGCATATTTTTGTACCGAGCATTGTTCAATCCAAAGAAATTATCCCTCCGTTCAATCATTATTTCATTCAACAAACGGATAACATGATCATCTCCATGTGGAAAATACAACAGAAACATAAAGTAAATCGAAAGAAATATGATTGCATTCACAAACAAGTACAATTCGGGATTCAGGTTGGATATGCCCGCATAGTCACCGTGCATTATTTGTTCAAACTTGTTCATTTTGATGCAGTACTGATAGAGAAAGTGACAAGTCTGAGCAACCATCAACACAAACACTGTTCCGAATTTGCCAATGATTGTCTCTCGATGTTTTTGGTGAACCAATTGGGCAGTTTGGAAATAGTCCACGAAATAGTCAATACTCTGCACAGGTTTAACTTGCTTCAATATTAGATCCATCTGTAGGGCAGTGTAGCGTAGCATTTGCCAACTGAAGCATTTGTGCACTAATTCGGTGACTACCTGAGATAACATTAGAATTTCGTATATACTATATAGTAGGCTATGCACAAGAATATGCCACAACATTAATCAAGGGTGTTGAGCGCGCGCATTAAGTGAATTTAATAACAAGTAAACGATTAGAACGAGAAAATGTCAAGACAAAGCGCGTAAATGCACCGAACAGAAACCTAACAAAATGACTCAATTAGTTAGTTGCACAAAGATTTAAATAGAAACACAATTTTAAATGTACAAATTTATTTCCACGAATGTTTGCAAATGTATTTTGAGAAAAAAGATCAAATATTCAAAACTGAACTAATTACTCACCCAAACTTTTCTCAAGAACCTAATCGATCAAATATATTTCAAATAGTTCATTTGAGTAATTAAACTACAATTTGTCAGTTCATGAGAATTTGATTTTGTCAGAACAAAACATGTCAGCCTGCCTGTTTGACCTGAAAAGTGCAAATAATATATACGACATATGACAACGTTCACCACACAATAAAATTTTATTTCACATTATCGATTTGTTTCAAATTAAATTACTTACTCGATTTAAATGAAATATTTTTTAAAAATTATAAATAAATATTTTCTTAGAATTTTGTACAAAACTTTAAATTAAAAACGATTAAAAATGATAATGTTTTAATGACGACTTTCTTTGTGAACTATGCAAAGAGGAAATTTGCGTTTGTTTTTTAGAACATCAAACAATGGAGAAATGTGCTCTTCTCAAAGTCTACCACAACCAACAACTTAAACTTTAATCTAATGAATTTATCAACAAGTTGGATACATTGTGTTGTTGCCACAAATGGGCAGTGGATGGCCTTTAGAATTGAAGACCCACTGGTCTAGGGGCAAGACTGAGTCGGAGGTGAAGGTGAGGTAGAGATATTTAAGGGTTGCTGACAGGAATTCGTATGGTTGGATATATTTGTCGGTTGGCACTTCGTTTACGTTCGAAATTCCAGAATACCCACCACCCTCCAGCCTGCAGTGTCGATGTATGGCCTGTGCCATTTTCCAGGCATTGTCTCTGTACTTTTCGTTATGAGTCAATCGCCACAGAATGAAATTACTCTCGGCCAATTCAGGACTGAAACATCAAATTGGGGTGAACTATTAGTGGGAAAATGATATTGGGAAAATACCTTAAAGCATAATAATCGAAAAAATTATCAGGAATAACATCGTGAGTTTTATTGAAATAAAACTCAAATGGACCCAGTCCAGTTTTGGTCCTGTCCGAAGCCAGTTGACAGGTTCGAGTGATTTGTTTGGCCAAGTGCCAGTGTCGATTGATTCGATTTTGTTGTGTCACTTTGTCCTTGTCACCAATCGAACTGTTCAGTGCCAATGCTCGTTGCATTGCACTGGCCCCAAGGGACAACATTGCTCCGAGATAACAACCTGAGTAGTACATCTCCGATTCATAGTAAGGATGTATACTAGGATGTCCACCCTTATTATAGCTTCGAGCATAGTTCAGTCCACCAGGCGAAACGACGAACATCTTGACCGCCGCGTCCATTGCTTCTTTGTACATTTCCATCGATTGCACATCGAGGTGATTCGATTGAATGTAAGATTTCAAGAGAGAAGAGTAAAAATCGCGACTGAAATGAAATAAATCACTACGAGTGGATCTCCACTTTCCATCAATATCAATTTGTTCAAAATATATAGATTTCGGTTTTCCACTTTCTTTCAAAGCGTTTTGTATTTTCTGAATTATATCTCGAAATCTTGAATTTCCAGTTGCATCACTCAGAAAGTTGAAGTCAAGTTTGAAGCCACCTACATCTCCCAAAAATGAAATTTTAAATTCCGATGATGTACTTGATTTGCTTGTTTTGAGATGAATGTTGTGATAAGGTATTCCTAAAAAACAAATTATCACAAAAATATTCAAAAACCATTTTGCTTTACCTGTTGAAGTATTGAAAGCAGGTTCAACCAACTGTGCAATTGTCAGTGCTTTATTCATGAATAATTGTTCATTGGTCAATGCGTAGCACGAAAGCAGACCACCAACATATTCAGTGGCAATATCCGACACCAAAGCTTCTCGATCAAACTTGGCCAAGTCCAATTTCTCCTCAATCCACTTCTTTCCCTGTTCGAACTCTTTCTTCAGTCCCATTGTCCACAGAGTGCTCATCGATGCGACTATGCTGTGACCAGTTTTCGAGTTCTTACCAAAGCCGCCATTGTAGTAGTAAACGTTTTTTGAAACATTCCTCTCTACATTTGGCCAGACTATTACATTCCACGATTCAATCATCATCTCTCGTACAAATTGACGTTTTTCTTCAAGTTTCGAATCAATTTGACTTTCATTTTCAGCTGAAGTAGAGTTGCAGTCCTGAATGGTTGCATTACATATTGATTGATTTTCAACTGATTCCACCTGATTTGACCCAAACAGAATTCCCACAAAAACGAGAATGAGCACAGACACACCAATTCCAATCAGGCAATAAACAACTTTTCTCTTGTTATTCTTCTTGCCAACTTGAACTTCATTTTTGTTGAACACAATTTGATCTTCACCGTCCTCAAACAAAGCAGTGTAGTCCATCGTGATGGGAAATGAGCGTTTCAACACGATTTGGTTGAAATAAATCACCAAGTTGCTATCCTCTCAATGTTATAAAGATTATATGTGAGTAATAGTCTGCAAAAGCAGCAGTCTTAAATGTACATTGAACAGTTATAATCTTATCAATATAGCAAATAGTTTCGAGCCTAAACAAACTGCAGTCGACTGTAAAATGTTTGTTTAAAAACACTTATTTGACGCGCGGACACAGACCGATACGTGAATGCAGTAACATAGCTCGAATATTTGCGAGTTAATCATATTGTATGACTCATAGTAGTTGAATAGATTAGGAAAATGTATAATGTGATGTTGAGATTGATTTGGTGACTAGAATGATAGAATATCATATTGACTTTGTCCACTCAAATGTGCAACAACGTAAACAGTTGCGAAAATAGGAAATTTTTTCTCTGTAACATTTGTTTGGTTGAACTTATCCGAAAATTTACAATTTTCCACAAAATACATCGTGCAATCGTATACAATCAATGCAAATATATCAAATGCAAAAATAGAAGGATGATTTCAACTGAAGTACAGAAATTTATTGGTTAATTTTAATAATCAAAGTATCATAAGACGAATTAATCACAAGTGGGATACATAGTGTTGTTGCCACAGATGGGCAATGGATGACCGACAGAGTTGAAGACAAACTGGTCCAGTGGTAGAACTGTGTCATCCGTAAAAGTGAGATAAAGATACTTGAGAGTGGCTGACAGAAATATTGGAGATTGGAAATCGTTCTTGATGGTTGGCACCTCATTGACATCTTTCACTCCCGAGTACCCACCACTCTCCACTCGACAATGTTTGTGAATCGCCTGTGCCATTTGCCATGCACTCTCTCGGTACTCGGACTTGTGAGTCAATCGCCAAAGAATGAAATTACTTTCCGCAAGTTCATGACTATAATAAAAATTTAATTTAATTTTTCTTTTGACTTGATAGGTTTACCTTAAATGATAAAAATCTTCGTTTATTTCAAAGTCTAGAGTGTCTTCTGAATTCTCTTTATCATAATAAAACTTGTTTGGTCCCAGTCCAGTTTTGGTAGCCTTCGAATATTGTTGACATGTTTTAGTGATTTGTTCGGATAAAAATCTTTGTTGACTAATTTCAAGATTTAAATGTAATTTATGAAACTTGTCCATAAAGTTTTCCTCCGAAAATGTGTTCAAGCTTAGCGCATGTTTCAACTCCTCAGCGCCCATCGACAACATCGCACCGAAATCACAGTTTGCGTACTGCATGTGTTGGTCATAAGTGTCGGTTTCGTTGTCATAGCCTCGAACGTAATTCGATCCATCTGGGAAATTATCAAAAACTTTGACAGCTGTAAACGCATCCATTGCACCTTTGTACAATTTGATTGATTGTGCATCACGATAGTTTGATTGAATGAACATTTTCACAAGAGAAGTGAACAGCTCGCACGTGTAGGTGCATTCTGAATTGTAACTACCCCTGTAATATTTGTCCAAGCCAATCCATCGAGCATAGAGATTTGTCGGTCTCTCAATATCACTGAATATTTTTTGTAATTGCGCAATTTGATTTCGATATTTTGGTTCACCTGTGGCAGCGCTCAAATAGACAAAGTCAACCTGAAAGCCACTCGCATACGAGTGATGAGGTCCATAGTCAATTCCTTCGCCTGTATGAATGTTAATATCTTCATATGGTACACCTAAAAATATAAAAATAATTAAAAATTCCGTTTTAGTAAACTTAATTTACTCACCTGTTAAATTGTCAAATGCAGGTTCCAACAATTGACCGATTTCCTTTGCTTTATCCAGAAACATTCGATCCTTTGTCAAAGAATAACACGAAAGTAGACCACCAACATAATTCACAATTACAGAATACACGGGAACATTTGCATTCAGTTTGCTCAAGTCCAATTGAGTCGAAATCCATTTCTTTCCTTTTTCGAACTCATCCTTCAGTCCCATGGTCCAGAGAGTGCTCATTGAGGTGACCAAGGTGAATCCAGAGTTTCGCCATCGAAAATCACCATCGAATGCTTTTTGCGAAACAGGCATCAGTTCCTCATGTCCCCAGGCGAATCGTTCATAGGCATTCCACGAGTCGAGCATCATTTCTCGAACAAATTGTCGCTTTTCTTCCCATTCGTCTTTAATTTCAATTTTGGGAGAAATTGTTGATGGTGCAACCGAAGAAGAAGAAACAGAAACGGGAGTTGTAATTGAAGTTGGGGATTCAGAAATCGGAGAAACCGAACTTGTTTTCAAAGTTGGTTTTAAAGTTGTTAATAAAACAGTTTCAACTTTTACTTGTGTCTTATCTGTAGGTTCAATCTTCAAATTACTTTTAGTAAAGGTAGAATTTTCACTCACAAAACTAATCGAACTGCCATTCTTAAAATTTTCATTAGTTTTCATTTCTTTTGCATTCGAATACACGAAATTCCAACCAATTAAAATTACAGCACCAATCAGCAACACAGCAAAGAAGCCATACAAAATTCGTTCGACAGTTTCATCTTTGACCAATTTGAATTTGACAAAAGTCCTGTTGTTGTGAACTCTTGTAGTATCATCATCATCATCGAGCAAGTCTATCTCTTCTTGATCGTTGTTGTATTCAACAGGAAACATTTTGAATGAATGAAAATTTTTGACAAATAAACACTTTAATTTAAGTGAATTTCAATTGCAATAGATTTACTTGTCGTTTTGTATTACAAAGCTGTGTGTTTATATCACTTGAAGGGCATAAGTTCATGATAACATTTTTCTAGTGAAGACATTTTCTATCGCTACTGTCTCGCTCAACATTTATGTTATCAAAGTCATGTTTCTAAATCAGGCAATGTATTTCACTGTGTATTTCCAATAGCACTACTCTGGAAAATTTGGGGTTGAGATTGTGATCTTTGCTTGGTTGGCACAGTTTTGTCACACTTATCAACTAAATGATAAACAAAAACGTAAACAAAGTGCACTACTGTTCACGAAATCGTATGATGTATTTGAAATCTTATGGATTTGATTTTCGTTTGCTCAATAACTCAATTAAACTATTTGAAAATTGAAATTTACAAGTATCTAAATGATACAAATGCCAAATGTCGTGATTGCTTCAGAGTCTTATTATAGCTAAGTGTATGTGTAAATAAACTGGTTAATATAAAGATAATTGCAATTTATTTCTTCAATTTGATCAAGATAAAGAAAAAAATTTGATTTATTAATCTTAAAATTTACAAAGTTCTTTGGAATACATGGTGTTATTTTTTTATTTTAGTTTTTTATTTGAATTTAAGAAGTGACAATATTTTGATTGAGAAATTTAAAAGTGTTAATGTTTGCACAGTTCTTTGGAATACATTGTGTTATTGCCACAGATGGGCAGTGGATGACCGACAGAGTTGAAGACAAACTGGTCTAGGGACAGGACTGAGTCGGAGGTGAAGGTGAGGTAGAGGTATTTGAGGGTGGCACTCAAAAATTCATATGGTTGAGTAAATTTGTTGGTTGGCACTTGGTTTACATTTGAAATCTCCGCATACCCACCACTCTCCACCCTGCAGTGTCGATGTATGGCCTGTACCATTTTCCATGCATTGTCTCTGTACGTCTCGTTGTGGGTCAATCGCCACAAAATGAAATTACTCTCGGCTAATTCAGGACTGAAACATCAAATTGGGGTGAACTATTAGTGGGAAAATGACATTGGGGAAATACCTTAAATAATAATAAGAATCAATGGGAATAAATTCTTGCGTTTCATTAAAATAAAACCATTATGGTCCCAAGCCAGTTTTAGTCATCTCCGATGCCTGTTGACAAGTATTTGTAATTCCTTTGGCCAATTGCCAGTGTCGATTGATTCTATTTTGTTCTGTCACTTTGTCCTTGTCACCAATCGAGCCGTTCAGTGCTAATGCTCGTTGCATTGCTTTGGCACCCAGAGACAACATTGCACCAAGATAACAACCTGAATATTCCATGTATTTGTCAAATGAATTATATCTAGAATTATACTCTCGAGCATAGTACAGTCCACCATTCGAAACCTCGAACATCTTGACCGCCTCCACCGCGTCCATTGCTTCTTTGTACATTTCGATCGATTGAACATCGAGGTGATTCGATTGAATGTAAGATTTGACTAGAGAAATGTAAAACCCTCGGCTTTCGACAAATAAATCACTACGAGTGGATCTCCACTTTCCATCAATATCAATTTGTTCAAAATATATATTTTTCGGTTTTCCACTTTCTTTCAAAGCGTTTTGTATTTTCTGACTTTTATGTCGAAATTTTGGATTTCCAGATACATCGCTCAGATAGTTGAAGTCAAGTTGAAAGCCACTTACATATCCCAAATATAAAGTTTCATACATCAATGGTGATTTGCTTGTTTTAAGGTTAATGTAGTAATATGGTATTCCTAAAAACATTAGTTATTTCAAATTATCTAAAAGTCATTATCCTTTACCTGTTGAAGTATTGAAAGCAGGTTCAACCAACTGTGCAATTGTCAGTGCTTTATTCATGAATAATTGTTCATTGGTCAATGCGTAGCATGACAGCAGACCACCAACATATTCAGTGACAATTTTATACACCCCAGCATCGAGATCAAACTTGCTCAAGTCCAATTTCTCCTCAATCCACTTCTTTCCCTGTTGGAACTCCTCCTTCAGTCCCATTGTCCACAGAGTGCTCATTGATGCGACTATGCCTTGGCCAGATTTAGAGTTAGGGCCTAAACCAGTACCGTGATAGCCAACTTTTGCTAGAAAATTTCGAAATTTTGAAACATTTTTCTTTGCACTTAGCAATGCATTCCACGATTCAATCATCATTTCCCGAACAAATTGACGTTTTTCTTCCAGTTTCGAATCAATTTGTTCATTCAATTCATTGTCAACAGAAGTAAAGTTGATATTCTGAATGGTTGATCCTGGATTACACGATGATTGATCTGCTGCTGATTCAACCTTATTCGATGCAAAGAGAAATCCCACATTAATGATAATGAGCAAAAACACACAAATCCCAATCAGCCCATAAACATCTTTTCTCTTATTCTTCAGGTCAACTTGAACTTCATTTTTGTTGAACACAATTTGATCTTTGCCATCGTCAAACAAAGCAGTGCAATCCATCGTGATGGAAAATGCACTTTTCAAAACGACTTTTTTAGTTGAAATCTCCAATTTGTGTTAAATGTCATAAAAAGAAGATCATCCGTCAATACGACTATGTATCACTCTGAAACAAGCAGTCTGAAATGCACTTTGACCAGTAATAATATCATCTTATCAATGCAAATACAGATTCAAGTTAAGAGTAAACTGCAATTGACTGCAAATACAAAATGTTTATTTTTGAAAAGCACATTTAAGACAATTGAACAGAACGATCGATGTGTGCTTGAAAGTGCAATCTCTATCGATAAGGCTCTTTCACACAAAGAAAGATTAAAGTACAAAATACAAGTACAACGGTCATTCTTCTCCATCATCATCAGATTCATCCCACTCACGATTGTCCAGTTCCATCTCATAAGCTTTATATTCATCACGTCTAAACGCTTCCGAGCACTCACAACCATAACCAAATCTTCCAATGTATTCGCTCACGCAATGGCGATAGTAAACACGACAGTCACGTAGATGAACAAAATGGCTGCGTACATATTTGTCGTCAATCTTACAAGTATTGTAATCAAATGCTCGGAGGCTCCTTGGAACGCCAAATTGATAATCCAACTGTTGGATGTGAGGAAAAATTGAGGCAAGAGTCTGAATAAGTTGGACACCATCGGAAAAAGTTTGGTTGTGTGACAGATTGGATAGATGAAGAGATTTCACAGTGGAAGGTGGAAAAGTTGATGGAGTGAAAGAATTCAAGTTGATTTGTAAATTCTCTAGACTGAGAGAATCAATTTGTGGATGAGAGTTAAGGATGGTGATCAGATTTGAATTCAATGGGAATGTTGGGAGCTGTGTGAAAAAGGGACAAATGAACATTTGGATCGATACAATCGAATACCACTTACCACTTCTTCGTCATCAGAAAGCTCAAAGCTCAATTCCAGTTTGTTTAAATGAAGAAAAGTTTGGCAAACAAACTCAATAGTTTGCAGATTCTTGACTTTGGATACACGAAGTTCGTTAAGATATGCAGTCAATTCAGATGAAACTGAACTTTGCATAATTTCTTGAAAATTTTCGAATTGATCCAATCGAAGTGACTTTAAATTGGGACCAAGTTTTGCCAAAATAGATCCAGAATTACCGTATTGAGAATTTTCCATTGACAAATGCTCGAGTTGAGGCAACACATTGGGCAAGTGATCCGCTATTTTGTCACAGCCAAGCATCGAATCACCGAGCAAGTCCAAGTGCTTGAGTGACTTCATTGAGCCAATAAACTGGAAAAAATATTCACAAAGTTCTGGATACTTTGTTGTTGGAGAATCTTCATTGGAATTCCATTTAAAAAACACAGACAATCTGACAAGTCCAGGAAAAACTGCCATAAATCGGGAAAGTAAACAATGATTCGAGCTTGAAACATTCTGAACTCCAATGACCAGGTGTTGTACATTGGGGAAAATAATGTGCAAAGTTATGAAAAAATGATTATCTCGATTCAAATCCCATGGAGACAAAACTAGAGCATGATCATGATGACCAAGTTGTAGCTGTTTATCTGTATACATGTTTGAATCCATTAGCTTCTTTCCATACTGCCAAACATCATCCCGACCTCCAAACAGTTTGAGTGATCGTTTTGGTGCACAGACTGAGCCCTCAATCACTGCCTTCCATCTGTGACAAACTCGCCTGAAGGAACCAATCATTTTCTGCATAGTAAAATTCTTCGTAAAGATAGTCAACAAACAATCGTCAGGCAGTTGGTTCATGTGCATTCGGTTGCCGTGGTTGGGAGTCATCGCCCGAAGTACATCCAGTGCTGAGTAGAGCTTGTCACGAACAGCACATTTGGAGTTGTCAACTTGATCTGAGTTAACACTATAAAGTGACTTCACTATGACCAGTTTATCAATCATGTTGACTGTTTCCAAAATGATATCAATTGCATTGTTGGTGTTGGAAGTGACATTTGCCTGGGAAAAATCAAATTCATTTGGAACTTGTTTGATTGGACTGCACAAAGGCTCCATTTTTGGCACTTTGCTGTTGCTTTCACTTGATGAGGACATTGTGGGTTGTTTAAAGTATAGTCAATTCTAGGTAGTAGAGGATCAAATCAAATCAAAACAAACTTGCTGTAAGACAGTCAACACACAGGAACAGGATGACACCGCGGTGTGGTTATTTGTTTACGAAACAGTTTGTTTTGCAGAGAAGGTGCACTATTTTCACATTGAAAACTTGGATAGGTTGATGTGGGGGGGGTTTGAATTTTGTTTCAAATTATTGTCAATGTCGATGAAAAATTGAAAAACAGAAAATTTTTTTCATATGATTTATGTAAAAAGAAATATAGCAAAAAACTGTTTTATTTGAAAGTTCATTTGAATGTATTAATGAATTTCTGATTTTTGGAATTATCATCTTATTAAATGTACACGAATTTTTCTTCAATGTTACTAGTGTTGAAAATCACTGAAGACAATACAACAACTTTTGAATTACGTAAATATTAGAAAAAATTAGACTTGTTTTCAAAATTATCATAAATTAATTTAAAACATTTCCAAATGAGACTTTCTCTTAAATCAAAAAATTTAATGGAAGGTCCTATTTTACGAATACATGATTGAAAGTAGTACTAGTGCAGATAAGTTACAGGTTAAGTTGTCAGAAATAAATTAAGAAATAGATACGAATAGATCAGATGAGAATTAATTTTAATAATCAAAGTATTATAAAATGAATCAATCACAAGTGGGATACATTGTGTTGTTGCCACAGATGGGCAGTGGATGACCGACAGAGTTGAAGACAAACTGGTCTAGGGACAGGACTGAGTCATTAGTGAATGTTAGGTACAGATACTTGAGGGTAGCTGACAGGAAATGGGCTGGTTGACGATGATATTTATTGGTAGGTACATGGTTTACATCATCAATCTCCGCATACCCACCACCCTCCACCCTGCAGTGTCGATGTATGGCCTGTGCCATTTTCCAGGCATTGTCTCTGTACTTGGGCTTGTTGGTCAATCGCCACAGAATGAAATTACTCTCGGCCAATTCAGGACTGAAACATCAAATTGAATGAATTAAAGGGGAAATGACATTGGAGGAAATACCTTAAAGAATATTCACTGCTAAATTTATCAGCAACAACATCATGCGAGTCTGTGTAATGAAACCGATCTGGTCCCAGTCCAGTTTGAGTGTCAATCGAAGCTTCTTGACACGTTAACGTGATTTCATCAGCCAATTTCCAGTGTCGATTGATTCGATTTTGTTGTGTCACTTTGTCCTTGTCACCAATCGAACTGTTCAGTGTCAATGCTCGTTGCATAGCACTCGCACCAAGAGACAACATTGCTCCGAGATTACAACTCGAGTAAAGCATTTCGTTTCTGAATGTTTTCAACGGAAAATCATACTTTCGAGCATAGCATAGACCACCGTTCGAATCCTCGAACATCTTGACAGCTTCCATAGCGTCCATTGCTTCTTTGTAGATTTCGATCGACTGCACATTGAGGCGATTCGATTGAATGTATGATTTCACAAGAGAAATGTACATTTTTCGTTTATGAAAAAACAAATAGCTCATGACCGATTTCCATCTACCCATATAAATAGTAAACATTTCATCAGCTTTATCTTGATATACTTCAAAATCAACTCTTTTCGGTTTTACATTATAATAATCCTTTAAAATGCCTCTCATTTTTTTAAATTGCGTTCGATATTTTGATTCACCTGACAAGTCGTCCAGATAGTAAAAATCCTCCTGATAGTCAACCGGTCCAGTTAAACTTGAAAACTTATTTGGAAAATCGTCCACAAAAGCTAATTTAATTTTGTTTTTATAAAAACGATTGCCAAAAAATAAAAACATAAAATGAGTAAAAAATGAGTAAACATAATAACAAACGTTCGAATCATTACCTGACGAAGTGTTGAAAGAAGGTTCCATCAATTGTGCAATTTTGTTTGCCTTAATCAGGAACATTGGATCTCTGGTCAGTGCGTAACAGGACAACAGTCCACCAACATACTGAGCGACATTATCAAACACGAGCAAAAACTTTTCAATTTTGTTCAAGTCCAATTCGTTCTTAATCCATTTCTTACCCCTTTCAAACTCATTCTTCAGTCCCATTGTCCAGAGAGTGCTCATCGAGGCTACAATGGATAATCCTGAATTTTTGCCGAATTTGAGATGAGGATTTGGACTCGTTTCCAGTACCTCGTCTCCCCAGTTACGACGCGAATATGCATTCCACGCATCGATCATCATTTCTCGAACAAATAGTCTTTTTTGCTCAATTGAAGTTTTGTTTTGAACAAAAGTTGTCTTGGTAGAATCGGTATTTAGAGTTTCTTTCCGTGAATTGAATCCAATGAAAATCACCACACAAATGCACACAAACAGTATTACACAAACAATTAATTTATACAATTTTCTATTGTTCGTTGAATTATTTTCATTTTCTTTTTGTTTGTCATTGTTGACAAATGATATTTCGTCCACATTGTTATTAAACACAGCATAGTTGTCCATAGTTGATTTGTGTTATTTTCAATTGGGATTTGTTGTTTGTTCAATTTGTTTTCTGTTTTTTCGTGATTTCGAGATGATCATGATCATGTGCATGCAACATGAAGAAGAGGGAGAGTCAAGTGATTTCACTCACAACAAAACAAATCTGTGGTAGCGAACAAGGTAGTAGCAGGTCAAAGGTCACTCGACGATTGTATGCAGGGCTACAGCTGTGTACAGCCTAGGCGAACTAGCAGAACAGGTTTGTGCGGAATTGGCCATCTGTGGTATGTGCAGGATTTCATATGAACTTCATATTATGAAGGTTCAAATGAAGCACATTCATCAATTTCTAATGGGTTCGGAATTGGAAAAACATTTGTAAATTAAAATTCATTTAGTGAACAAACTGTTTTAATTTTTTAAAATTTAATTTAAATTGATTGAGATTAAATTGCAAATTATCGTACATTTATTCAATAGCACTTGTGTTTTTAAATTACATTCAGTTCATTTGTAATTTGAATTAAAGTTTAATGAATGCCCTAAATGTACTATTTGTATCAATTCAAACTTTACTTTTCACGTTTGGTGTTTGAAAGATTGCAACTTGCGAAAATATTCGAATTCCTCTTTTGATTTGATCTGAATCAACACTAGATAGTATGCATTCTTTAACTTTTTAATATTAAATTTTTTCCCCCCTAGAAACAACTTTTTACAATAGGCAGTTTTTTATCAACTCTATTATCTCTAATCTTGACTACAATTTAGATGCACAATATATGTATAATTTGAGGGTGACTATCTGAGTTTCTCCTATTATGATACCACTCAAAATTGGTATAAATATCAGACAGGGAAAAATTTGATCAAATACCAATTTTAATTTGCAAAGCTTGTAAGTACCACAAAATTTGTACAAAACACTAATTTTGAATTCTAGTTTTATTTTATATGTTCGATTGTTTCTCACCCCCCAAAATGGTTCTCATCTACGGTTTGCTGTTTCTGGTATTTGTTGCCCAGGGAGTCATTGCGTCCCCTGGTCCATTGGACACAGACAATTCTGCTCAATTGATCGCTCGTGCTCATGAAGATGAAAAACCTTTGGGAATGGGTGGGCCCTGTCCAATCGATCTAGATTATTCAGACGTGCAAACTGCATGGAAAACTTTGGTAAACCATTTCGAGGGCAATCACACAACTGGTTCCAAGAATACACTGGTCGAGGCCGGATTAACCCATAACCGATTCTGGGACTATTTCATACTGTTTTATAGGAATGAGACTTGTGGCGAAAACTTTACCGGCACCATTGAAAAGGATTCCCAAGATGAAAACCATGTTGTATTCAGTTTTTATGATGTTCGTAAAGACGATCATTTGGAGTTCGATGAGGACTGTTAACATGTTTCGACTAGTTCGACATTGTCCCTTGAATTCAAGAAGTGTGAGACAATTTAAACATTTGAAAATTTTCAATAGAATAACCTTTAATATTCTTTAACTATGTTTAGTTCAACCAATAATGCATTAGTGAATTGCCCATTTTTATTAAATTTTTATTAAATCTCAAAATAAACTTTTAAAACAATTGTAGTGTTTGACATACTTGATTTAACCCTGGGTGTCTAACGGAAACGAGAGTGAGTTGCAGTTCGTATTTTGGTTGAATTTACAAGCATCCAAATGATACAAATTCTCCACTGTAAGTGGCTCAAAATATCCATAACAAACAAACATAGATCGTCCAATCCGTTGATGTTCGCTCATTTAAAAATAAGATCAGCACATTCATTGATTCATAACATAAAATGAACATTGTATTTTCCATTTATTTCTTTAAACTAAAAATTTGTCATTTTTGTTTTATTAAATATTCGAAAATTAAAAATTTACAAGTATTTAATGGATACATTGTGTTATTGCCACAGATTGGCAGTGGATGACCGACAGAGTTGAAGACAAACTGGTCTAGGGGCAGGACTGAGTCGGAGGTGAAGGTGAGGTAGAGGTACTTGAGGGTGGCTGACAGGAATTCGGCTGTTTGACTATGATATATACCACTAGTGACTATGGTAGGTACATGGTTTACATCTTCAATCCACGCATACCCACCACCTTCCACTCTGCTGTGTCGATGTATGGCCTGTGCCATTTGCCAGGCATTGTCTCTGTACGTCTCGTTGTGAGTCAATCGCCACAAAATGAAATTACTCTCGGCCAATTCAGGACTGGAACATCAAATTGGGATGAACTATTAGTGGACAAATGACATTGGGGAAATACCTTAAACCATAAGTAGAATCAATGGGAATAACATCATGAGTTTGATTGAAATAAAACTCATCTGGTCCCAGCCCAGTTTTGGTCCTGTCCGAAGCCAGTTGACAGGTTCGAGTGATTTGTATGGCCAAGTGCCAGTGTCGATCGATTCGATTTTGTTGTGTCACTTTGTCCTTGTCACCAATCGAACTGTTCAGTGCCAATGCTCGTTGCATTGCACTGGCCCCAAGGGACAACATTGCTCCGAGATAACAACCTGAGTAGTGCATAGTATCATCATCATCATAATGATTATGTCCATGGTTATTATATCTTCGAGTATAGTACAGTCCATTAGGCGAAACCTCGAACATCTTGACCGCCTCCACCGCGTCCATTGCTTCTTTGTACATTTCGATCGATTGCACATCGAGGTGATTCGATTGAATGTAAGATTTGACCAGAGAAGTGTAAAAATCGCGACTCCAATAAAATAAAGCGCTATGATTGAATCTCCACTTTCCTTCAATATCAATGGTCTCAAAATATAGATTTTTCGGTTTTTTCATTTCTTTCAAAACGTTTTGTATTTTCTGAATTTTATCTCGAAATCTTGAATTTCCAGATGCATCACTCAAATAGTTGAAGTCGAGTTGAAAACCACTTGCAAAAGATAAAAATGAAGACGAACCATATGTTTTCTTTGTTTTCAGATTGATATAATGATTAGGCAATCCTAAAAACATAAATTATCACATAAATATCCAACTCATTTTGCTTTACCTGTCGAAGTATTGAAAGCAGGTTCAACCAACTGTGCAATTGTCAGTGCTTTATTCATGAATAATTGTTCATTGGTCAATGCGTAGCACGAAAGCAGACCACCAACATAATGCACAATTACATCAAACACTTCAACATTTCGATCCAACTTGCTCATGTTCAGTTCTGTTTTAATCCATTTCTTTCCTCGTTCAAATTCATCTTTCAGTCCCATGGTCTTCAGCGTGCTCATCGATGCAACAATGCTCAAACCAGAGTTTTTGCCAAATTTCGAAAACCAATTATTTCCACCTTTCCTATCCAGACTCAGTTCATCATGTCCCCAGGCGTATTTCTCATATTCATACCAAGCTTCATTCATCATTTCCCGAATAAATTGACGTTTTATTTCTAGTTTCGAATCATTTTGGCTTTCATTTTCAACGAAAGTAGAATTGTCATTCTGAATAGAATCATCATTACGTAGTGAATAATCAGTAGAAGGTTTCATTAAATTCCATCCAACCAGAATCACAACACAAATGAGCACAAACACACAAATCCCAATCAGCCCATAAACAACTTTTCTCTTGTTATTCTTCTTGTCAACTTGAACATCATTTTTGTTTAAGACAATTTGATTTTCACTTTTGTCAAACAGAGCAGTGTAGTCCATATTGAATATTGTCACACTTTCCAACAGACGAATCACTCTAATTACACTCAATGTCACATAACTCAACAAACAGTCTAATTTACACATCAAATAATTGTAATCTTATCAAGCAAAAAAACGACTTTGTTTATATCACTTGATTGGGTACATTTGCTTGATAACAATTTTCCAGTGGATTTTTTTTCTACGGCCAATTTCTCTTTCAAAATTTGTGTCATCTTATTACATCAGGAGACACATTTTACTGCATTTCTCGTAGCGATACTCTTCAAAATTACTCTAAGACACATTTAGTCATTTTTGGTTTTACTATACTCAGTATTTTTATTAAACATGAAAATTAATTCAATTTAATCAAAATTATTCATTTGTGTCTACACTACTCATACTATGGAAAGTTTTGGGGTTGAAATTTTAATCTCAAGTTGGTTGGCACAGTTTTGTCACACTTATCAACTATATGATAATAAACCAACGCGAACAAACTCTGCTCTGTTCACGAAGTCGTATGATGTATTTTTGAAATTTTTCGGTACTTATGATTATCGTTTTTAGTTCACTCAATTTTACTTTTCAAATATTAAAATTTACAATTATCCAAAGGATACATTGTGTTGTTGCCACAGATGGGCAGTGGATGACCGACAGAGTTGAAGACAAACTGGTCCAGTGGTAGAACTGTGTCATCCGTAAAAGTGAGATACAGATACTTTAGAGTAGCTGACAGGAATATAGCTGGTTGACGCTCGTTCTTGATGGTTGGCAGCTCATTGACGCTTTTTATTCCCGAGTATCCACCACCCTCCATTCTGCAGTGTCGATGTATGGCCTGTGCCATTTTCCATGCATTGTCTCTGTACGTCTCGTTGTGGGTCAATCGCCACAAAATGAAATTACTCTCGGCCAATTCAGGACTGAAACATCAAATTGGGGTGAACTATTAGTGGGCAAATGACATTGAGGGAAATACCTTAAATTATAAAAATTTTGTCCAATAACATCGTGAGTTTCATTGAAATAAAACCATTCTGATCCCAATCCAGTTTTGGTCCTGTCCGAAGCCAGTTGACAGGTTCGAGTGATTTGTATGGCCAAGTGCCAGTGTCGATTGATTCGATTTTGTTGTGTCACTTTGTCCTTGTCACCAATCGAACTGTTCAGTGCCAATGCTCGTTGCATTGCACTGGCCCCAAGGGACAACATTGCTCCAAGATTACAACTCGTGTAGTGCATTTGGTCCCTGTATGTACTCCAAGCATACTCTCGAGCATAGTAAAATCCACCGTTTGAAATATCGAACATTTTAACCGCCTCTAATGTGTCCATTGCTTCTTTGTAGATTTCGATCGATTGCGCATCGAGGTGATTCGATTGAATGTAAGATTTCACAAAAGAAATGTACATTTCGCGATTATCAAAAAACAAGAAACTAATCACCGAATTCCATCTATTCATATAATCCGTATGCATTTCATCCGTTTTATTTTGATGTTTTTCAAAATCAATTTTTCTAGGTTTTTCATTATCTATCAAAATGCCTTTCACTTTCTGAATTTGTTTTCGATATTTTGATTCGCCTGACATGTCATCCAGATAGTGAAAATCTTCCTGGTAGTCAATCGGTCCTTTGAAAGTTGAACTTTGTAGATGAAATAAATATAGAGAATCTAAATTAATTTTGCCTAGTATATCTATAAATGAAAACAAAAAAATATGTAAATAGAATAACAAACTTTTGATGTATTACCTGATGATCTGTTGAAAATATGGTCCATAGACTGTGCAACTTTGTTTGCTTTAACCAGAAACATTGGATCACTGGTCAGTGCGTAACAGGACAACAAGCCGCCAACATACTCAGGGATTAGTTGAAACATTGTATGGCCCTTCTCAAAGTTATTAATTTTGTTCGAGTCCAATTCTGTCTTGATCCACTTTTTCCCCTTTTCAAACTCATCCTTCAGTCCCATTGTCCAGAGAGTGCTCATCGAGGCCACAATGGACAATCCTGAATTTTCGCCAAATTTCGTGCCAGAACCAGCACCAGTTTCCAGTACCTCATTTCCCCAATCATTGTGAACGTATGCATTCCACGCATCGAGCATCATTTCTCGAACAAACTGCCGTTTGTGTTCATCATTTGAAGATTTGTTTTGTACTAAAGTTGTGTTGCAAAAATCATTATTTTGAGTTGCTTTCCGTGAATAGAATCCAAACAAAAACACCACACAAATCACAATGCACACAAACACAACACACACGATTACTTTCCACAATTCACTAAATTTTTTAGGTTGATTTTCTCTGTCTTCCTGTTGGTCACTTTGGTTGACAAATGCAATTTCATCCGCATTGTTGTTATTGAACTGCGCATAGTCTATGCCGTTTGAGCTGTCCATCGTTGGTTAGTGATATTTTCAATTGGATCACTGAGAATTTTTCTTGGTGACGGAAATTGAATTAATGTTGTTCACAAAATTATCGAGCTTTATCTGATTAGCTATTTAGAAAGTTTGAAACTTATGAAACTAGTGTAAATTACCACCCAAACACAAGGACTAGGCACAGAGAGCCTTTGATCACGCGAGAGTGGTGATTTCACTCACAACTCAAAATATACCTGCGGTTGTAAACAAGGTAGTAGCAGGTGAGTGGTCACACGTCAATCAGTGCCACAGGTGCAACTAGCAGTACAGGATTGTGCAGAATTGTTTAGAGGAACGGACAGACAGAATACGAAAGAGGGACAGAATGAGTTATGGTTGTCAGAACCGGGCCTTAAGTTGATTGCGAGTTGCAGGTAAAGGGAGAGAGGGAACGAGACTGAACGAGACTGTTCAATATAGCCTCCAGGCTAGGCTCGAGGCTAGTCATCCGATTCGAACTCGAAAAACATTTTATTTTTGATAAAAAAATGACAAGTTAAATTATGATCAAGTGCACGGAATTTTCTGGAAATTTAGAAAAATATGATAAAAATTTCGCATCATAAAGCCATTTTACCTTAGAACATTTCCATCGATGAAATCGAATGAACCGCTCGTGCCATCTCTAGATTAACATATTAACTAATTATTTCATACCATGGGGTCCATTATATTTATTTGGTTGACTAATTAGTTTAATACATACAATCTATGCTTAAAATCATCCAGAACTGTTATAAACTTTTTATAATAGTATTTATAAATAACTTGCAAACGCATAGAAACGTTGAGAATATTTGAGAGCCAAGAGGTAGAAGAGTTAATTTTGTGTTAATTGATAATTTGAAATGTAAATTGGCCTAGATTTTCTTTTTGATAATCAATCCAAATACATATAGAAGATATCCAATGTAAATGAGCAACAACTTAAGAAAATGTTATAATTAATCAATTTTACATTACAGAAAGAAAGGACCTACCTCAAAAACAATTTTGTTGGTAACTGCAGGACCTGGTCCAATTTTAGTGCCATACTTGGTTCCAGTAGTGAGCCGTTCGTGTAGTGCCATATACTTCAACTTGAAGTGCATCATTTTGTTTCGGATCAACCACTGAACAATGGGAAGCTGATCACGAGAGTGGTGAAGAAATTGATTGTAGCAGGATTGCTGTGAAAGAACCTGTTGAGGTATTGCCATCGATGACTAGACAACGCCACTGTCACTGTCCGGCCATGACTGTAACTTGACCATGATGTCACCTCGTCTGTACTTCACCTCCATATAAGCCTCGTGTTTGCTGTGTTTTGTGAACCAGTCGTACTAGTGTGCTGACGGAAGAACAGCTCTAGTCTTTACTCAGAGCGTTAGTCCCCGGTCTCTAGTCGACAGTGTCCTCAATAAAGTTACTTCCACCAAATCCGCGGTCTCTCCTTGACTTTTCCCTCAACACATGGTAGCAGCACGGAATGGTTACAACTCACCAACCTCTGAAGCCTAGGCGCGCCTAATCAACTTCATCTGGGTGCACCCTCAACGGATTTCAACCATCTTTATCATCTTTACCAACTCGGAATGCTCGTCACCAAAGGAGATCACGTGCTCGGAGACTAACCGCTCTTGTAGCCGGGAAAGCCTAGGTGCAGCATCACTTTTACCATCTTTACCATCTTTATCATCTTTACCAACTCGGAATGCTCGTCACCAAAGGAGATCACGTGCTCGGAGACTAACCGCTCTTGTAGCCGGGAAAGCCTAGGTGCAGCATCACTTTTACCATCTTTACCATCTTTACCATCTTTACCAACTCGGAATGCTCGTCACCAAAGGAGATCACGTGCTCGGAGACTAACCGCTCTTGTAGCCGGGAAAGCCTAGGTGCAGCATCACTTTTGCCATCTTTACCATCTCTAATACTATGGTCAACTTTAACCTTTGCCATCATTTTTACCTCCACTCGGAATGCTTGTCATCAACGGAGATCACGTGCTCGGAGCCTGACAGTTCTCGTAGCCGTGAAAGCCCTGGTGCAGCATAATCTTCATCACCTTTGCTCGTCACCAACGGAGATCACGTGCTCAGAGTCTAACCACTCTTGTAGCCGGGAAAGCCCTGGTGCAGCATAATCTTCATCACCTTTGCTTGTCATCAACGGAGATCACGTGCTCGGAGCCTAACAGTTCTCGTAGCCGTGAAAGCCCTGGTGCAGCATCCACTCAATGGCTAATTCCCACTGAATCTAACCTAATTGGACCAATGGATGAATCAAGTTTACTTTGAATCAAACATTAGATTCGCAAACAACGGACAACTGTTTCACGGACATCGTTGGACCAATTGCTGAAGGACCATCTTCCAGATGATCAAGACTCCCATGGATCGACTCAAGACGGCTATCTTCGATAATATGGTCAACTACCAGAGCTGCCTATTGAGAAACTTACTGCATATAACTGAATGAGGATATCAAGATGGCTGCAGGTGGATGATCTATGATCTATCCTTTTGGATCTGCAATTATGAAATTCTAGGCTCAACTCTATTCAACAAATCTAATGGACATGCCTCAAGTCACGGACAATTACTTCAAGATATCCATGGACAAACCACAAACGAACTCGCGGACATTCAAGACTCCAATGGATCAACAAGGATTGCTTATACTGTTTGACTTTGATCAACTCGTGGATTATGGCAAACTTCTCACACTGACACTGGACCATACTCAATCTAGAGAATTTAAGAACGTTCCAGGGGGATGTACTCATTCCCGAAGAAGATATCCCATTTGATATGAACTTATTGGAAATTCCATACAATCAACCCAATTGACATCGAGAACTTCGCCAGCGGATATCTCCTATTTGTAACTCTGATAACCTTTTTTCTATGTCTATTCATCACAGGAAATCTTTTGAACAATAACTGAAGGAAGGTCTCGCATATGCTCAAGACTCCGATGAACCAACTCAAGACATGGATATTACTCACCATGGTTCCCTTCGCAAATATTCATATGGTCTATCCATTTTGGTTCTCTAATCGAATCTGAAATTCTGAGTTCGAATCTATTTCACCAACCTAAGCCAATCGGACAAGCTAACGGACATGACTTAACGGAGAACTCTTCCAAATAACTTTGGATATACATCTTACCAACCAACATCTCACTGACACTCAATCTGTAAATGTCAAGATCGTTCCAGGGGGATGTACATTTTTCAGAAAAGGATTCTACATTTGGTCTTGATCTATTGGTTAATCTTTCTCGTCAAATCCAATTGACATGGCGGACTGCACCCACGGAAATCACCTACACGTAACTCGGATAATTTCTTTTACTATGTTTACTTTTTACAGGATAGTTTTGGACCAATGGCCTCAAGGATCGTCCCGCAATTAATACTCAGATCAACCCAAGACTTGGATCGTTTTTGTTACATCTGGAGTCGGTACTAAATTGGTTCCCGAACACTTGTGACGAACTGAATCGGCCACCGCCACCGTCTCCTCTACTGGCTGCAACTCCTTTTGGCATATCCAAGCTACCTATCATTGAAAGGATTTCTTTTGGTCATTCCTCGACGCCGATAATCAATCCTCCCAATTGGACACATTAGGACCCGAACTCGAACATTCTTCGCTTCAAATGAACAACCTGAACCCTTCTACTCCCATTTAGTCTTCTCAAGTCATCTTGTCAAAAGGGGGATGTGTTGAGGTATTGCCATCGATGACTAGACAACGCCACTGTCACTGTCCGGCCATGACTGTTACTTGACCATGAAGTCACCTCATCTGTACTTCACCTCCATATAAGCCTCGTGTTTGCTGTGTTTTGTTAACCAGTCGTGCTAGTGTGCTGACGGAAGAACAGCTCTAGTCTTTACTCAGAGCGTTAGTCCCCGGTCTCTAGTCGACAGTGTCCTCAATAAAGTTACTTCCACCAAATCCGCGGTCTCTCCTTGACTTTTCCCTCAACAGAACCGACACGAGCAGTACTGAATGAAGAAACAGAAAGATCCAATTGATGGCCAACTCGATACGGGACAATGGCTGAAACACAAGCCGACCAACCAGACCAATGTATCCCGGGATGTTAAAGAAGACTGCCCCAAAGAGAGCCTTACTGCTGAACAATTGGCTGCCTCGGATCAAGTAGACCGAAAAGCGAACATGCTCCTGTTGGAATCGTTTCAAGAGGAACATTGACTCGTAGTCGATAAATCGATGTGCTTTCTTGTGTGAGTGCACAAGGGACTTGAGTTTTTGGTTCAATTGGCCAATGTGACTTGTGAACACGGTCTTGTACATTAAAGTGTCATAGTTGGCCAACAAACCAACTTGAACCAACAGAAGTATTGAGTGATCAAGCGCCATCAAATCCAGCACAATCAGTGGAACAAACCAAGTATCGAATAGCTGACAAATCGATACTGACATTGAGACCAGTATTAGCGTTACTATCATATCTAGGTAGATTAGGTTGGTTAGCTTTTAAGGCAGGAGGCGGCGCATTTTCAGTAAAAATAGCTGCCAGTCAAAACAGTGGGGAAAAGTTGTAATCTTTGGGTGCACTTTTCTCCTACATTTCTTGGCCGATTTTTGTGTATTATAGCTTTTATTAAAGGTAAATATATAGACTCTAGAGTTATCAAGAAAAATTCCAACTATTTAATGATATTTTTACAAAATATGTAAAAAATTTGAAGAAATTTAACTATTTTTTACTTTGAGCTCAACTCAAGACGGATAGACATTTAAAACTTTTTGATTTTTCTAGATAACTTTTTAGGTCTATACGTTTACCTTTAATAAAAGCTATAATACACTAAATTTGGTCCAGAAATGTAGGAGAAAAGTGGACTCAAAGATTACCACTTTTTCGAATTGTTTTGACTGGCAGATATTTTTACTGAAAATGCACCGCCTCCTGCCTTAAATATGAAAGTAAATTAAAATGAATAAAAACTTACAAACAAGACTAAAGAAGCCAACCGAAAATAGATCGAAAGCACTTTGCAATAGAGCAACTTTGCATCTGATTTCAGTAGACAAATTGGGATACAGCTCCAAGGAGTATCTCGCCAACTTGACTCGGTCAGTATCTTCGAACCACAATGTAACCGCAAGTTTTGCAACTTCGAAACAGCCTAATTGAACAAACCATTCGGGCAGCAGGGCATGGAGTAAATAATGTTTATTTTTGAATTTCAAATAAATTTTCTTAAATTTTCTTGCCCTCAAATCATCAATGTAGTTTTGACTTTTGGCGCATTTTCGATAAATGTCGCTATTGCGAACCACGATGCTGTACATATTATTTCTGTAAATGTTGTTCGGCGGTAGACTACAGTGGCAATGTCGTAGATAAGCACAAAACAGTGTCAACATCAACACCGCGAGCACCAAGCAATAATCGTCGAAATACTGATTCGTGTAGAAGTACAACATCACCGGATCGTATAGAATAAATGGACAATATTGTGGTACAAGTGCCAACATGACTCGTAAAGCAAATACAAACAAATACACTTGCTCAAAGTAGTAAATTGATCTGCTCGATGACAAAAAGCCGGTCTTGTACAGATTTGAAGTTGCGCGATAGTAAAATTTGCCATCATGCAATAAATAGTGCACCAACATGGCTGGATAACTAACCAGATAATGAAAACACACTTCTTCTTCTTTGTTCTTGTCTTCTACTGTATAAATAAGTTCCATTTGATAAATTGAAAAACATTTTCACAATTCAAAAATCGATACAAAAATGTTACAAAATAACATTTTGTAAGACCATTAATTATTTGTCATTAATTTTACAGGATAGAGTTTATAAGCGATTTCGTCAATTGTAGAATAGAAAGCGTTCATTTGTTAGAAATGAAAAAATTTCGAAACACTGATCAATTCTTTCAGCAAAACAAGATAATTAACTATTTCCGTGCTAGGAATTGGGCACAGATACTCAGAACGAACGCTAAGGTAAATTTTGGGAACATACTCGCATGGTCCGTCGGAGAAATGTTCACTATTCAAAAGTACCAATTGGATCGATTTCCGGGGGCTAGTGAGTAAAAGTTTAAAGGTCAGTTACAGTTACCAGCACAATCATAGCAATAATAAATCTAAGAGTAGACTTGAATGCATATAAAGAATATTTGTATTTATTGATGATGCAAATAAGTGCACGTAAAAATTATTTGCCTAAACATTCTTGGACAATGTTCTCAATGTTGTACTGTGATGGTTGTATGAAGTCAATTTTGCGTTACTTGGTGCACTGCTTCAATGGCTCCCACAACAGTCGTAAACAGGCACAGCCTTTTCAAATTGCCGAAACCAATACTTCTTAAGCGAATTTGTCTCAGATTTTTATTTGGTTGACCATACCGAACCAGCGAATCGAGAATAATGTCAGACCCATCAAAAGTGGAAAAATAGAAACGATTTAAACGTGACAAAACTGGCAAATCAAGTTGATTGGTTTTCTTGTACAAGGGCTGATCAGTTTTGTTGTTAAAATGTGTGAGAATACAAAGTGTAAGATTTGTCAGTGAAGGCAAGCGAATGTTAATTTGCTCAAATAGCAACATATAATCGGATAGATCTGGATTGTCCGGTAAATACAACTTCAATGAGCTTAATTTTGATGACCAGGCAGTGAACAGTGAAATTACTGGTTTTGCAACATGATTTGAGTCAAAACCAGCAATTGATATGAGAAGTGAACGAATGTTGGGAAACTTTTGAATCAACCAATCGCGTGTTTGTTCACTCAAATTGTCCAGTTTTAATCCGTGTAATTTAGCCATTGTAAAGGGTAAGACAAACATTGGTTTGTTATCGGCTTTGCTCACAGGATCAATCATAATCTCATCTCTGTTGTACTCGTAAATTGCAATCAAATTCAGTGCTAATGCTCCAACTAGCAACAGTAAAGAACGTCGCTCTCGACAGGCAATCGGTTGAAGTGTACTCCACTTGTGGCACACAATTTCAATTTGTAACAAAGTTCGTAGTGGAAGGCGGCCAAAGATGAGAAGAATGCAGTCGTCGGGAAATGTGTTGAAATGCATTGTTTCAAATAGGAAAATAATGTGATCGAACAAAATGGATTAGATTTAGATTTTACGAAAATTTATTGTCTAAATACTGTAAAGACAACAACACAACAAAATATACGGGACAGGAAACAAAGTGCCAACTAAAAGCAACTATTTCAACATAAAAAGTAGAAGTAAAAATAGTGAGTTAAAGGTTAAAGGTTAATTACAATTTTCAGCATAGTCAAAGAAATAATAAATCAGTCTTGAATAAACAGATAAAATTTTTCTTTACGTGATGAAAATAAGTACACAAAAAATCATTTGCTCAAACATTCCTTGACAATGTCCCCAATGTTGTACTGTGGCTGTTTGAAGTCAATTTTGCGTAACTTGGTGCACTGTTTCAATGGCTCCAACAACAGTCGCAAACAGGCACGGAAATGTTCTTCTTCATTTTCTTTAACACAATATTCAAAACACTTTTCACACATACTAATGGAATATTCTGAAATCGACTCAGTACGTAAAACCATGATTTGAATATTTGGAAATATCCATGAAATGTTAAACTGGGAATGTAGTGTATGAGATTTGACCTCACTAAGCGTTAACATTAGGATTGAATTCAGTTGAGGGAAACTGCAGTCCAGTTGAACATTATCTGGAATGTTTTTACTAATAAAAAAGTGGAAGCTAATCAAGTGCTTCAAAAGAGCCAACGAATTGATGAAATCGGCAACTGAGTAACTCATTTCGTTGTTGTCGATCGTTATCTGTAATTGTTGATTTGGAAATTGTCTGAAAAGTGTTTGAAGTTCAACAAGTGGCAAATCCGAGAGCTTTGCACTTTGAAGTAGACCGGTGAAACGGTATGTCAGATCAGGACTGAGTTCGAGGAATTTTCTGCAAATAAAAAGAGTTAAGATACGTTTGATAGGATATTTCAACTGTACCTAGGAACGCTTTTACAAGCAAAATCCATATTTTCCAAACGAATTTGTTTAAGATTTTGATTTGGTTGACCATACCGAACCAAAGAATCGAGAATAATGTCAGGATCATCTAAAGTGGCAAAATAGAAACAATTCAAACGTGACAAAACTGGCAAATCAAGTTGATAAGTTTTTGTGTCCAATGGTTGAATAGCTAAGTCAAAAAATCTACAGAAATAAAGTGTAAGATATCTGAGTGCAAGCAAGCGAATGTTGATTTGCTCAAACAGTGATATATAGTCGGAATTATCAAGATATTCGGACAAATAAAGTTTCAATGTGCTCAATCTGGTTGTCCAGGCAGTGAACAGTGAAATCGCTAGTTTCAATGCCATTTCGCCATGATCTGAGATCGATATATGAAGTGAACGAATGTTGGGAAACTTTTGAATCAACAAATCACATGTTTGTTCAATGAAACAATGTTCATTCAAATTGTTCATTTTCAATCCGTGTAAATTTGCCATTTTGATAGGTGACACAAACATTGGTCTGTTGTTGTGTTCATTAACTAGTTCCAACATATTCTTATCTTTGTCTAATTCGTAAAACAAAATCAAATCCAGTGCCGATTCTCCAACTAGCAATATTAAAGCATGTCGTTCTCGACAGGCAAGTGTTTGAAGTGTACTCCACTTGTGACACACAATTTCAATTTGTAACAAAGTTCGTTGTGGGAGGCGGCCAAAGATGAGAAGAATGCAGTCGTCGGGAAATGAGTTGAAATGCATTGTTTATTTTTTGGGATAATTATCTGGGTAAAATTAAATGGATTTAAAATTGATTTTTCGAATAATTTTTTTGACGAAAGCAGCACAAATGTAAAGACAACAGCAAAATGTGCGGAACTGGAAACGAAGCGGAAACAGGCAAAACTGAAGGCAGCTATTTCTACGTACAGAGTTAAACTAAATGTAAAGATAGTGATAAAAGGTCAAAGTTTATTTATAATCTTTTGTAGAATCAAAACAGCATAAGCTTCAGCAACAATCTTGAAGATTTTTTACAGAATTTTATTTATTTATTGATGATAAAGGGTCTTTATTGTTCGTATAATCGGTTTTATGATGCAAAATACACGATTTTACGAGTTCAACGACGTAAACATTCCTGGACAATGTCCTCAATGTTGAACAGTTCAGGCCGTTTAAAGTCAATTTTGCGTAACTTGGTGCACTGCTTCAATGGCTCCAACAACAGCCGTAGACATGCACGGAATTGTAATTCTTCATTTTCTATAACGCAATTTTCAGAACATTTGTCACACAAACCAAGGTAATCGTCAATAATCGATCGAGTACGCAAAACCAAAATTTGAATATTTGGAAATATCCATGCAATGTTAAACTGTGACAGTAGTGTATGGGATTTGATCCCACTAAGCGTAAACATTAGAATTGAATTCAGTTGTGGGAGACTGCAGTTCAGTTGGACACTTTCGGGAATGTTTGTATTCATGTGAAAATGGAATTTAATCAAGTTCTTCAAGTGAGGCAAAGAATTGAACAAATCGGCAACTGAGTAACTCATTTGCAAAATTTGTTCATAGCAAAAACAGATCTCTAATTGTTGGTTGGGAAATTGTCTGAAAAGTGCTTGAAGTTCAACAAGTGGCAAATCAGAGAGCTTTACACTTTGAAGTAGACCCGTGAAACGGTGGGTCAGATCAGGACTGAGTTTACGGAATTTTCTGCAAATAAAAAGATTCAAAATTTAAGTTTGATAGGATATATATTTCAACTATACCTAGAAAGCCTTTTTTCACTGAAACCCATACTTTTCAAGCGAATTTGTTTGAGATTTTGATTTGGCAGACCATACCGAACCAGCGAATCGAGAATAATGTCTGGCTCACCAAATGAAGCAAAAAAGAAGCGATTCAAACGTGACAAAACTGGCATATCAATTTGAGCAATTTGTGTGTCCAAGGGTTGAATAGGTAGGTGCACAAATGTGTGCGATAAAAATGTACAGATATAAAGTGTAAGGTTTGTGAGTGCGAGCAAGCGAATGTTGATTTGCTCAAACAGTGACAAATAGTCTGATGCATTGGGATAGTCGGGTAAATAGACTTTCAATGTGCTCAATCTGGCTGCCCATGCAGTGAACAGTACAGTCGCTGGTTTCGATACCTTTTCGTCATGATCTGAGATTGATATATGAAGTGAACGAATGTTGGGAAAACTTTGAGCCAACCAATCACATGTTTGTTCATTCAAATTGTTCAGTTTCAATCCGTGTAATTTTGCCATTTTGATTGGTGACACAAACATTGGTTGGTTGTCGTGCTCGTTCACTAGTTCCAACATATTGTTATTTTTTCCGAAATCGTAAATTAATTTCAAATCCAGTGCCTTTTCTCCAACTAGCATTATCAAACTATGTCGTCCTCGATAGGCAAGAGATTGAAGTAATTTCCACTTGTGGCACACAATTTCGATTTGTACTAAAGTTTGTAGTGGAAGGCGTGTAAAGATGAGAAGAATGCAGTCGTCGGGAAATGAGTTGAAGTGCATTGTTTCATAAATGGAAAATGGTTTATGATTTGAATCAAATAAAATGCACAGCAAATTGATTGGATTTAAATTTTTTAAAGAAGTTTTTTTTGATGAAAGCAAAACTAAAAACAACACATTTGCGGATCAGGAAAAAAGTGACAAATAAAAGTAGCTATTTTCACATATAAATAAAAAGTAAAGGTAAAGACACAAAGTAAAGGTTCAAAGGTTAGGTCAGTACAATCAAAGCAGTGATAAATCTTGCATCAAAATTTGAGGGACAACAAATTGTAGTATATTGCAAATAAAAATCATAAAAAGTACAAAATTCTAACAAAAATTCATTTGCCTAAACATTCTTCGACAATGTCCTCAATGTTGTATTGTGGGAACGGCTTGAAATCAATTTTGCGTAACTTGGTGCATTGTTTCAATGGCTCCAACAACAGTCGTAGACAGGCTCAGAATTGTATTTCTTCATTCTCTTTATCACAATTTGTAAAACACATGTCACACATACTAAAGGAATATTCTGAAATCGATCCAGTACGTAGATTTGAATATTTGGAAATATCCATGAAATGTTGAACTGGCTCAGAAGGATATGAGATTTTATCCCACTAAGCGTAAAAAATTTGAATGGAATCCAGTTGGGGTAAACTGTAGTCCAGTTTGACACTATTGGGAATGTTTTTTTAATAAAAAAATGGAAACTAATCAAGTGCTTCAAAAGAATCAATGAATTAATCAAATCGGCAACTGAGTAATCCATTTGGTTGTTGTAGATCGTGATTTGTAATTGTTGATTGGAAAATTGTCTGAAAAGTGTTCTAAGTTCAACAAGTGGCAAATCTGAAAGCTTTGCACTTTGAAGTAGACCCGTGAAACGATTTGTCAAATCAGGACTGAGTTCGCGGAATTTTCTGTAAATAAAGAGTTAAGATACGTTTGATATGATATTTCAACTGTACATAGAAATGCTTTAATTAGCGAAGCTCATATTTTTCAAACGAATTTGTTTTGATTTGGTTGGCCATAACGAACCAAAGAATCGATGATAATGTCAGACTGGCAAATCAAGTTGATAGGTTTTTGTGTCTAATGGTTGAATAGCTAAGTCAAAAAATGTATAGATATAAAGTGCAAGATTTTTCAGTGCAAACAAGCGAAAGTTGATTTGCTCAAACAGTGATAAATAGTCGGAATTATCAGGATAGTCCGACAAATACAATTTCAATGTGTTCAATCTAGTTGCCCATGATGTGAACAGTGCAATTGCAAGTTTCAGCTTTATTTTGCCATGATCTGAGATTGAGATATGAAGTGAACGAATGTTGGGAAACTTTTGAATCAACCAATTGCACGTTTGTTTATTCAGATTGTCCGGTTTCAATCCGTGTAATTTTGCCATTTTGATTGGTGATACAAACATTGGCTTGTTGTCGTGCTCGTTCACTAGTTCCAACATACATCGTATTCTTATATTTGTCGAATTCGTTAAGCAAAAATCAAACCCAGTGCCAATTCTCCAACTAGCAATATCACCCATGGAGACCAAAATGCACTCCGAGTGCCCACTCAGAGAGGCACTCTGAGTAGAGCCACTTGAGTGCATTTTGAAGCGTTGGTTCTAGCCACCCTATCCACGCCCACCAATTCTATATTCCTCAATTTATATTAAAGATTAAATTTATTTGATATAATAATTCAATAACAAAAGTAAATAGTTATCAAAGTTACAAAATGAGTATAATAGTAAATTCTATAGAGAAAGTATACTTGTATACAACAGTAGATCAATAATAGGAACAACAATCCAGCGTAGATGGTTCTGACGGCTTATCATTCTTCGAAGTAGCATCAAAATTCATTCTAAAACCATCTTCACCATCTTCATTAGTAAGTTTGCCAATCTGAAGGCGTTCAGTTGAGCCAACAAGTCGGCATTAGCTTGCTCAAGTTTGGCATTCGCATCCTCGAGCCTTTTCCGATTCGTTCGTTTCATTTTTTGTTGTGCTGAGTCAGCAGAACTCTGGTTGATGTCCCAATTCGGGATTTGCAAAGTATGTCGCTCTCGACAGGCAAGAGATTGAAGTGATTTCCACTTTGTGACAAACAATTTAAATTTTGTGGCAAAGTGCGTAGTGGAAGGCATGAAAAAATGAGAAAAATGCAGTCGTCGGGAAATGAGTTGAAAAGTTGCATTGTTACACGTGAAAAAATTATGTGATGCTTTGGATTAAATATTGTGTACTGAAAATTAATAGGGTTTAGATTTTTTGAAGAAGTTTCTTGACGAAAGCAAAACTAAAGACAACACATGTTCGGAACAGGAAAAGAAGTGAAGTAGAATAAAAGTAAATGCATTAAATAAATAAAGGGTTAATGGTTGAGGTAATAGGTCATTACAATCAATGATAAAGCTCACATCAAAATTATAAGGAAACAAATTGTAGTATATTGCCAATAAAAATAATAAAATGGAAAAAACTAAAACAAACTCTCATTTGCCTAAACATTCCTGTACAATGTCCTCAATGTTGTACTGTGGGGGCGTCTTGAAATCAATTTTGCGTAACTTGGTGCAATGTTTCAATGGCTCCATTAACAGTCGCAAACAGGCACGAAATTGTACTTCTTCTTCTTCATTTTCTTTAACACAATATGCAGAACACATGTCACACATTTTAAAGGGATATTCTGAAATCGACTCAGTACGTAAAACCATGATTTGAATATTTGGAAATATCCATGAAATATTAAACTGTGACAGTAGTGTATGAGATTTTACCCCACTAAGCGATAACATTAGGATTGAATTCAGTTGTGGGAGACTGCAGTTCAATTGAACATTATCTGGAATGTTTGTACTCATGTGAAAATGGAAGCCAATCAAGTTCTTCAAGTGAGGCAAAGAATTGAACAAATCGGCAACTGAGTAACTCATTTGCAAAATTTGTTCATAGCAAAAACAGATCTCTAATTGTTGGTTGGGAAATTGTCTGAAAAGTGCTTGAAGTTCAACAAGTGGCAAATCAGAGAGCTTTACACTTTGAAGTAGACCCGTGAAACGGTGGGTCAGATCAGGACTGAGTTTACGGAATTTTCTGCAAATAAAAAGATTCAAAATTTAAGTTTGATAGGATATATATTTCAACTATACCTAGAAAGCCTTTTTTCACTGAAACCCATACTTTTCAAGCGAATTTGTTTGAGATTTTGATTTGGCAGACCATACCGAACCAGCGAATCGAGAATAATGTCTGGCTCACCAAATGAAGCAAAAAAGAAGCGATTCAAACGTGACAAAACTGGCATATCAATTTGAGCAATTTGTGTGTCCAAGGGTTGAATAGGTAGGTGCACAAATGTGTGCGATAAAAATGTACAGATATAAAGTGTTAGATTTCTGAGTGCGAGCAAGCGAATGTTGATTTGCTCAAACAGTGACAAATAGTCTGATGCATTGGGATAGTCGGGTAAATAGATTTTCAATGTGCTCAATCTTGTTGCCCATGCAGTGAACAGTACAATCACTGCTTTCGACACCTTTTCGTCATGATCTGAGATTGATATGTGAAGTGAACGAATGTTGGGATACTTTTGAGCCAACCAATCACATGTTTGTTCATTCAAAGTGTTCATTTTCAATCCGTGTAATTTGGCCATTTTGATTGGTGACACAAACATGGGTCTGTTGTCGTGCTCGTGCACTAGTTCCAGCATATTATTATTTATGCCAAATTCGCAAATTAATTTCAAATCCAGTGCCTTTTCTCCAGCTAGCAACAGTAAAGAACGTCGCTCTCGACAGGCGATCGTTTGAAGTGATTTCCATCTGTGACACACAATTTCAATTTGTAACAAAGTTCGTATTGGAAGACGGGCAAAGATGAGAAGAATGCAGTCGTCGGGAAATGATTTGAAGTGCATTGTTTCATATATAGAAAATAATTTAAGATTTGAATCAAATAAAATGGACAGCAAATTGATTGGATTTAGATTTTTTTAAAAAGATTTTTTAGAGGAAAGCAAAAGTAAACACAACACATTTGCGGAACAGGAAAAGAAGTGACAAATTGCAAGTAGCTATTTCTATATATATAGTAAAGGTAAAGTTAAAGACACAAAGTAAAGGTTCAAAGGTTAGGTTAGTACAATAAAAGCAGTGATAAATCTTGCATCAAAATTTGAGGAACAACAAATTGTAGTATATTGCCAATAATAGAGATCTCACCTTACCCCGTTTGTCTGCAGTGACGTTTTTACGCCACTTCAAAAAGCGGGTTAAGCTGAGACCAATAAAAATGATAAAATGGACAAAACTAAAACGAAAGCTCATTTGCCTAAACATTCCCCGACAATGTCCTCAATGTTGTACTCTGGTGGCGGTTTAAAGTAAATTTTGCGTAACTTGGTGCACTGTTTCAATGGCTCCAACAAAAGTCGCAAACAGGCACGGAATTGTTCTTCTTTGGTTTCTCCAATAGAACAATGTCCGGAACAATTGACACATAAACATATAAAGTAATCGCCAACAATTTCATAGCGAGATTGAGTTCTCTCCTGAGATATAACCAAAATTTGAAGGCTTGGAAATATCCATGCAATGTTAAGTTGAGACAGTAGAAAGTGTGAATGGAACCCATCAAGCGATAACCTTTTGATCGGATTCAATTGTGGAAGATTGAAGCCAAGTTTAATATTGTCTTGAATGTGCTTAATTACAACAAAATCTAAGCTAATCAAATGTTTTAAAAGAGCTAAAGAAATGATTAATTCTTCTAGTGAGTAACTCATTTCGCCAAAGTAAATCGTGATCTGTGATTGTTGATTTGGAAATTGTCGGAAAAGTGTTTTCAGTTCGACAAGAGGCAATTTAGAGAGAGGGATACTTTGCAATAAATCGGTGAAAAGGCGAGTCAAGTCAAGATTGAGTGAACGGAATTTCCTGCGAGTTAAAAAAAGATGAGTATAACTGTCCAACATAAAATCAACATTTTACCTGAAAATGCTTTCATTAATTAGAACAAATCTATTCAAACGAATCTGTTTCAGATTTTCATTTGGTTGACCATAACGAACCAGCGAATCGAGAATAATGTCAGGCTCATCCAAAGTGGTAAAATAGAAACGATTTAGACGTGACAAAACGGGAAGGTCAAGTTGGTAGGGTTTCGTGTCGACATGACCTAGATCTACATTTTGATTTAGACCTTCGGAATTTCTCAAATAGGTGAAGATACAGAGAGTAAGATTTCTCAATGCAAACAATCGATTGTTGATTAGCTCAAGCAGTGACATGTAGTCGGATTGATTGAAATTGTCCGATAAATACAGTTTCAATGTGATCAATTTGGATGACCAGGCAGTGAACAGTGTAACCAATAGTTTCAAAATATTTTCAGCATTATTTACTAAAATCGATATTTGAAATGAACGAATGTTGGGGAGCTTTTGAATCAACCAATCGCAAGTTTGTTCACTCAAATCACTCAATTCCAAACCGTACATTTGAACCATTTTATTGAGTGATACAAACATTGGTTTGTTTTTATCGACTTCGCTCGAAAGATCCAATTTATTATTCTCATTTTTGCCGAATTCGTAATGCGAAATCAATTTAAGTGCAGTAGCTCGAATTAGCAACAGCAATGAATGTTGTTTTCGGCAGGCAATCGATTGAAGTGTACTCCACTTGTGACACACAATTTCAATTTGCATCAAAGTTCGTAGTGGAAGGCGGCCAAAGACGAGAAGAATGCAGTCGTCGGGAAATGAGTTGAAATGCATTGTTTACTGTTTTGAAAACAATGATGCTTTGAATAGAATAAAATAAATTCAAAAATGATTGTATTTAGTTTTTAAGAAAATTTCTTGACGGAGCTCTAATGTAAGGACAACACAATGTGCGGAACAGGAAAAGAAGTACAAACTAGAAGCAACTATTGCTACATACAAGGTAGGAGTAAGAACAGTGAGTAAAAGGTTAAAGATCAGTTACAGTTATCAGCACAATCAAAGCAATGATAAATCTAAAAGTAGGCTTGAATGCATATAAAGAATATTTGTATTTATTTATAATGCAAATAAGTACACAAAAAAAATCATTTGCTTAGACATTCTTCAACAATGTCCTCAATGTTGTACTGTGGTGGTTGTTTAAAGTCAATTTTGCGTAACTTGGTGCACTGTTTCAATGGCTCCAACAAAAGTCGCAAACAGGCGCGGAATTGTTTTTCTTCGTTTTCTTTAATTCTATTTCTGTTACACTTGGCACACAAGCCAAAGTAACTTTCGACAGGCAAATATGTAAAGCTGTATTGAAATTCTGTCTGAAACATTAGCAGAATCTGAATGCTGGGAAATATCCATGCAATGTTAAGCTGGGACAGTAGAGTGTGGGAATTGACACCATTGAGACATAGAATTTTGATTGAGTTCAGTTGTAGGAGACTGAAGCCCAGTTGGATACTGTCTGGAATGGTAGTAATAATAACAAAATCGAAACTAAGCAAATGTTTCAAAAGAGATAAAGAATTGATCAATTCTTCTAATGAGTAACTCATTTGATCAAAGCAAATCCTGATTTGTGATTGTTGATTTGGAAATTGTCTGAAAAGTCTTTGCAGTTCAACAAGAGATAACTTCGAGAGAGATAAGATTTGCAGCAAACCGGTAAAATGACGAGTTAAATGGTGATCAAGTGAAAGAAATTTTCTGGGAATATTTAAAATAAAAGTTAGAAATATAAGAAAAGATATCCCAAATCTACCTGAAAACACTCTCATTAGTGAAACTCATCCTTTTCAAACGAATCTGTTTTAGGTTTTCATTTGGTTGACCATATCGAACCAAAGAATCGAGAACAATGTCAGCCTGATCAGAAGAGGAAAAATAGAAACGATTTAAACGTGACAAGACTGGCAAATCAAGTTGATAGTTATTCAAAGGTTGATAAGTTTTGTCGAAATATGTTAAGATTCCAAGTGTAAGATTTCTCAGTGCAAGCAAGCGAGTGTTAATTTGCTCAAACAGTGATATATAGTCGGATTCTTCTGACTTGTCCGGTAGATACAGTTTCAATGTGCTCAATTTGGATGACCAGGCTGTGAACAGTGCAGTCACTGGTTTTGCAATATTATTTGTGTCAACACCAACAATTGATATGTGAAGTGAACGAATGTTGGGAAACTTTTGAATCAACCAATCACATTTTTGTTCATTCAAATTGTCCAGTTTCAATCCGTGTAATTTTTTCATTGTATAGGGTGAGACAAACATTGGTTTGTTGTCGACTTCACTCACAAGATTAAACATTTTCTCATCTCTTATGAACTCTGAAAATTCAATCAAATCCATTGCCCATTCTCCAACTAGCAATAGTAAAGAACGTCGCTCTCGACAGGCGATGATTTGAAGTGTACTCCACTTGTGACACACAATTTCAATTTGAACTAAAGTTCGTAATGGAAGGCGGCCAAAGATGAGAAGAATGCAGTCGTCGGGAAATGAGTTGAAATACATTCTTTCAAGTTGTAAAATAATGTGATGCTTTGGATAGAATAAAATGATTTCAAAATTGATTGTATTTAGATTTTTCAATATTTCTTGCCAAAACACTATAGTGTATATTGTATACAAATGCAACACAACACATTGTGCGGAACTGGAAATGAAGTGCCAACAGAAGGAAACTATTGCTACATACAATAGATAGAAGTATGTGTTGTAAATAAAAGGTTAAAGGTTAGATACAATTGTCAACACAATTAAAACAGATAATAAATCTAAAAGCAAAAATTTTCTTTATTGATGATGAAAATAAGTACACAAAAAATCATTTTCTCAGACATTCCTGTACAATGTCCTCAATGTTGTACTGTGGTGGTTGTTTAAAGTCAATTTTGCGTAACTTGGTGCACTGTTTCAATGGCTCCAACAAAAGTCGCAAACAGGCACGGAATTGTTCTTCTTCGTTTTCTTTAACACAATTTGCGGAACATTTGTCACAAATACCAAAGTCAAAAAATGATAGAGTACCTAAAACCAAAATTTGAATGTTTGGAAATATCCATGCAATGTTAAGTTGAGACAGTAGAGTGTGAGAATTGACGCCATCAAGTATCAACATTTTGATTGATGTCAATTGAGGCAAACTACAGTTCAGTTGAACACTATCGGGAATGTTTGTACTGATTTGAAAATGAAAACTAATCAAGTGCGCCAAAAGAGATAAAACATTTATCAAATCTTCAAGTGAATAACTCAAGTTAGAGTAGTCGATCTCTATTGTTGATTGGTGATTTGGAAATTGTAGGAAAAGTGCTTGCAATTCAACGAGTGACAACCTGGAAAGAGGAATTTGCAATAGATCGGTGAAACGGCGAGTCAAATCAGGCTTTAGTCCTCGAAATTTCCTAGAAATTAAATGACAAAATGTGAGAAAATCGTTAGAATTCTTAATATCTTTTCAAATCTCACCAGAAAACCTTTTCATCAATAACATTATAATACGGAAATTTGCACAATCGAATCTGTTTCAAATCCTCATTTGGTTGACCATACCGAACCAATGAATCGAGAATAATATTGGGCTCATTCAAAGTTCCAAAAGTGAATCGATTTAAACGCGACAAAATTGGCAGATCTAATTTTTGCATTTTCTCATGTGAAGAGATCAAAAGGGATTGAAAACAAAATGTTAAATTTCTCAGTGCGGTTAAGCGATTGTTGATTCGCTCAAACAGTGAAAGATAGATTGATTGGTAATCTAAATTGATCTCAAAATAATTTTCACTAAATAAGTAAATTTTCAATGTGCTCAATTTGTTTGACCAGCCAGTGAGCAGTACAATCAGCGGTTTCACCATCTTTTCAGCATTATCAATTGAAATCGAAATGTGAAGTGAACAAATGTTGGGAAACTTTTGAATCAACCAATCACAAGTTTGTTCACTCAAACAATCACCAAATTTCAGACCGTGCAATTTAGCCAAAGTGTGCGGTGAGACAAACATTGGTTTGTTGTCTTCTTGATTGATGAGATCCAAAAAATTTTCATCGTCAACGATCTCGTAATGTAGAATCAATTTTAAAGCATATTCTCCAACTAGAAGCAGAAAAGAACGTCTATCTCGACAGGCGATGGTTTGAAGTGATTTCCACTTGTGACACACAATTTCAATTTGCAACAAAGTTCGTAGTGGAAGGCGGCCAAAGATGAGAAGAATGCAGTCGTCGGGAAATGAGTTGAAATGCATTGTTTTTTGTTTCGATAATAATTTTGCTGATTTTGATCAAATAAAATAGATTGGATTTGATATGATAGATTTTTGAGTAAAGTTTATTTTTCTATACTAAAAAGCCAAGTTTAAACAACCTAACCGAATGATCACAACACAATGAGCGGAACAGGAAATAAAGTGCAAACAGCTAAACTGAACACTGTTCAGTGAACTATTACATACAACAAGGTTGGTGTTAAAGGTATTGCAATAGGTAAAAGGTTAATCATAATCCCCAATTTAAAATAAAAACATTAGAAAAACAATTTAGCAACAATCTTTGAGGCATTATTTATACAGCAAAAAATGCTATTTATGGAAAAAGTGGCTGAACTGAATTTTACAAATGATTTTTTAAATTACTTTTCATTCAAAATTTCGATGAATCAAAATTTCTCTATTAACTAGTTAAATTTTTGCGGATTTTAGGCACTTTGACAAGTTAGGCACAATTGTGATTTGGCAAACATAATTTGTATAATTGAACATTATTCAATTTAAATGTCACCATTTGTCGAACTGAGAAAACGAACAAACAGTCATTTCAACTAATAAATCTTTTAGTACAAAACTGTTGATTTGGATTTTTACTTTATTTGCACACATATTTAACGTTTATTTTAAGTAATTTCCTCATAATAAAACTTAAATTAAATCTTCAATCTACATGACTACAAAATGTCGCAGCGAAAAAAAACGAACTCTAGAGCCAGAGGGAAAAGTTCAAGTAGCCACGTAGATTTTAGAACAAAAACCACATCCAAAAATCGAAATCAAAGTTACACAATCGTCACTTTATATTGAGCAAACACACACGTATTTGGGTCATTTTAGATTTGTACTTTTCTTCTTTTGACAACTTTACTTTGTGCGTTCAAGTGCCCAAGCAAGTGCACCTTTATCGAGACCGAACCACACAAGTCACGTGTTTTCAAGTATCGCAAGTGTCTCAAGCACCTAACAAGCCATGGTCTCGATTCGTCTGGTCGCCTTCACTGCTTGGCTACTGGCTGGCTGGCTTATGCTGAACACTTCGTTTGTGTTTGGGGCTCCACCCAGGTCCGAAGTTCCTAAAGCCATCCGAGATGCAATTAGCGGTAAAGCACACATTCACTGAGCCAAAAATTCACCCATTGTGAAGGGTCGCATGTTATCGCACCCATTAGGATGGGTCACATGTGTTTTTCAGTGAAACTAACTTTGAAGGTAACCGATACCAATGGGTAATAGCGTATTTCGAGAAAGCTAACTTTAAGTAGATTTGCATTGAATTATTCCATAATGTAATTTTTATAGAAAAATTTAATTTAATTTTTAAAAATATTTTACATTTGTTTAAAGAGTTTTTATTTTAAATTATTAAAAAAATATCATATGAGAATAGTTAACATTAATTTAAAACTCAAATTTTTAATTAATTAATTAATCCATTCGACAAACCAAGATTTTTTTGTTTACATCTGTGTACATAAAATCATTAGAATAATTTAAATTTTCATAAAAAACATATTTATTCTTTTCGTGAATTTTGAGTTGTTTCAAAGATCCATTTTTCATATAAACATGGGCTTTTCCATTAACTAATGGTTGATCAACTTCTACTATGTCGCCAAAACAACAAATTCTTTCGCCTTCAATTTCTTGATAAAATTTTCGAACGTGTATCCATAAATCAAACTTTGAATTTCGACGGTGAATTTTTCTTAAAAATACATTTTTTTAACTTAAATGGATGATCATCCACAAGCATTGGTTTTTTACTAAACCCTTGAGGAAATTCACTCTCCCACGTTATGTATGGAGGATCTTGCGGTTTCAAATCAAAATCGATTTCTGAAAAAGTTACATTCTTGATCAATTAGAGCGCGCATTAGCTGGTGCCGTGTCGGAATTGTCAACGCTGGATTAATAAAATTTCTAGAAATTCGTGCAACATTTTTTTGAAAATTGATGTTTTCTTTCATATTTGAAATTTGAATATTGGCAAAATGGTCCATAAATTTTAATAAGATCTCCATAATGTGTAAGATGATGAAGTTTAGAAAAAACAATTGCCTCGTCGTCTTCGCCGTCAATAGATTCTTCTACTCCAGTTTTTGAATTATTTTTTGTTTTCTTTTTCTTGTCGTAAAGTTGTTGATGTACAATAATGTAATAATTCAAGATTTGCCCCTGACAATTTGTTTAATTTCCGAATGTCTTCTAAATTAATGGATTGTGCATATGCGAGTAGAGTAAATTGTTTTAAACTTAAAAACAATTTAAATTCTGGCCAATTTTCATCTAATTCGTCAAATAAGATGACATCCAACTTGAGAAAAGCTTCAAGTTTCTATAAGAAAATTATTATTAACCAAATTTAAATAAAAAGAATGTAACAAACCTGTATCGCTTTTCCTTTAAGTTTGTATCCATCTTTTCCAGTCCAATACAGTTGAGGATTTTCTTCGGAAAATGCAAAATCGCGAAATTTTTTTCTATAATATTCCGACTAAGATCAGGCAGTTTGACGCCATCAGGTGTTTTTCTTACTGATACTAGGGATGTTAGTATAAGTTCCAAAACTTTTAACAAAACACCTTCTGCTAAATCGTGCATTAGATCTGGAACAGAAATATTCCAGCGTGTGATTCCATCAATTCCATCGAGTACAAAAAAATTAAGTTTTTTAAATTTTTGAATGTCTTTTTGGGATGGATTATCAGGGTCAATTATAGGTCGATGAAAAGTTTTCAAGTTTTGAATGTCGTTTCCATCATCAGACGTACCTTTTGTTCCACACTCGACAAATAAAGGAATTGTTATTGAAACATTTTTGAAAACCGAGAGCTTCATATATTCCGAGATTGTCGCCAATAATTCCACTGATAGTGACAGGAATAGTTGTTGATATTCCGTCGATAGTGACTGGGATTCCTTCTCTCGCGAGTTTTTGAAGTTCTCCTCTTAACGGAGATTTTCTGAGAACGTCTAGTAAATCTAGATTGTGGTCTTTCATCTGACTTCGGTTAGCCATAAAAAAGTAGTTCCATGTGTTTGCCTTTGCATTGATCTTGCAATGGAATGTCTGGGAAGGTTGCATAGATAAAAGTATATTTTTGAGTTGATCCTCTTGAACCCGACGGATTTATATTAGCATCATCAATAGATAATTCAACTTTAAATTTGCCTTTGATTCTGCGATATATTTTTTGCATCTCTAAATGACCGAAATACGTGACTTGCATTGTTTGTATTAGGGAGTTTGTCCTTTCGTTCATTAATGATTTTACGGGCAATTGACTTGTTTCGAAGTACTTTTTTGACCAATGATTCAATGGACAAATACGAATATTTAAATGCGTTAATGTCGTCTTTATCTTGACTTGCAATTTCATAGATTTTGGGCTTAATATAATAAGCTAAATTTCGTTGAATGTAAGCTATTTGATAGTGTTCACTTAATACAGCTTTTTTATAATCTTCGAACTTTTCTTTGTCTACCCAATCAAGCATTTTAGACACGATACTTGAAAGCTTTTTAAATGAAACATTCTCCATTTTTTCCATGAGAACAATATCCATAAGTTCCTATATTAATGAAAAATGATTTCAATAAATAATAATGACAATTTTTAAATAAATACCCGAAATTTTTTTCGTGCATTAAATAATCAATAAGAGGGCATCGTTTAATATCGTCCTCATTCGAAGTATTTAAGTTAAGTGCATCAAAATCGATATCAATATTGTTTAAATCTGATTCATCGTTGTCTACTTCTGAGGGTTCGCTATCTTCGGTAATACTTTCATCTTGATTATGTAAGTTGACATTTCTTTCATCATTGTCAACAGCAGTGACATTTTCAGATATATTTTCATAAAAAAGAGGTTGACGGCAAAGATGATTGTTTTTCTAGAATCGTTTGAGGTTTATAAGTTCTGTTCAGAAATTAAATTTTTGAATATTAGACTTTATATATATATAATTATAATATTAACATACGTCTTATGAACCCTATCCATTGGATGAGCTTTTTCAATGTGAATATAAAAGCTTCTCAGATTATCTAGCTTTTCATCACATTTTGGACATTTTTCAGGTAATTCCAATTCAATTGGAATTTTCCGCTTTTGATTCAATCGGGAAATAACATACTGATAAGGAGAACCTCTGTAGGTTTCTCTCTTTTTTCGTTTCTTTGGACATTGTTAATCGCTGATTGTGGATTATTTGAAATAAGAAGAAACACTTTTTTAAAAATCAAAATATTGTTGTTTACATGACTAAGTAATAATTTGTTGAAGACCGTCATCTGTGGATGTTATGTTACAGTTGATCATCAACCGTTGATGTTATTGGTTGTTTTCACCCTTCAGTGAAGGGGATTCAGTGGCGTTTGAGGGTTTTGAGGACCAACATATTTTGTTATATGCATGCTCTTTACTGTTGTGCGATCAATATGAATGTCCCCCATAACTGCAGTAAAGGGTGATATTGCCCTAAGATATCGTATTCTGAATACGCAATGTATCTGAGCAATGCATTCTTTTGTCCTTCTGTTTTGATGTTTCAGTCTATATTCTAATTGTGCTTTCATCAGCACCTTATTCTATTATTACTATTATTTTTGATTGTGACAAATTATTGATAATGAATATTAATGATCCCTCATTTCAAGAATTGCCAAGTGGAGCGCAACTTTCTGTTTTTATTAATTCTAAAGCAAGAGACCAAATAAGCAAAAAGGCTTCTGGTCTGAATCATAGTCAAGATGATTACATTAATTCATATGATGATGATGCTGTTGGTATGTTCCAAGGATCAAGCGAGATGGATTCAAGTGTTACCAAAGGTAAGATTTTATATATTATAAGACACAATTCTTATCAGAAACATTTTTATTAAGAAACTCGTAATTTGACTGAGGCTGATATGGTTCCAACCGTCGAATCTGGACAAACTTTTTAAATGGCTTATGAAGTTGGAACATCAGAAACAGAATCCTGATTCAGATCAAGAAACTATTGTTGAGTATCTTTTAGATACATCCAAATTTCCATTCGCAGACTATGGTGGAGAATATTATAAAATGTGCGTAAATGGAACAGTTTTGAACTACGACTGGAAAAAGTTTTCAGATATCGTAACTAATTTAGTCTCATGCTACAAATATCATCTGATGAAAGTTTTCAAAAATGGTATTCAAAAACATCTCTGTAACCATTTTGCAAGTGGTGTTTGTGACAAGCTTCCCAACATACTGAAAAGATACTCCGAGTTGAAATTTCAATACAAAAAACGTGCCCTTGGATCAACTTCCTAATCATCTGAAAATTACTAAGACAACTTTCAAAGCAGTGGATGCAGTGGTATGTATTGCACAGTATTTTTTACGAACTTCTATTATTAATTTAACATAAAACTTTATTGGTAGGCTTTAGTTTCGGATCGTCTTTCAAATCAATTGAAATGTTGTCCTAAAGTTACAATCCCTAAACGAAAGCCTTACATTTCAACTTCAAATGGCGTAAGATCTGGTAATATTCCACCCAAAGGTTGTGGGAGCAAAAAATGTATAAAAAAGTGTTCATGTAAACAAACGTCCACCCTTTCCGAATCTGTAATCGAATCAACTCCAAAATTTCCTCAATCCAAACCAGAAGGTATCTGTGTAGACGAATCTGAAGGTATGTTCATACATTTAGAATATCACATTTCTGATAATGTTTTGTTTTTTGCATATTCGCAACTAGACGAGAATGTTGGAATTTACAATGGTCTGTCTAAATCGCCAGGGGAGCAGAGTTTTGTCGGAGATTCTGGAGAAGAAGGTATATGAATTCGATTTGAATATAAATATTTTAATAAATTAAATAATATTTCGTTTTTTAGATTTGCTTCAAGATGAGAATGTTGTGATTGCTGACAATGTTGAAAAATCAATCGATGGAGTTGACTGGAATGTTCCAGCGAGACATGATGAATGTATGTTTGTATATTTTCATTCTCACGATCTTAATGAAAGTTTTTTTTGTTCGTGTAGTAAATTTTTTCAATTCTCTTGTTTCTGTTGGAGATGATGTTATGGTGAAAGAAGTTTCAAGAATTCTTAAACCAATTTCCAACAATCATCAACAACGGCAATTGCATCACCTGGATGTACAACAACAAAACCAACCAAGTAAATTATCGAAAAAAGAAGAGGGCACAACCGAAAGTCAACATGAGCTTGATCGAATCTTCGAACAACAACAACTTGATCAAGACCAACAAGAACTGCAACAAAATCAAACAACACGACGTCGTGGTAGACCGCCCAATAAAAACAAGAAACCGCTCGAAAAGCCAACTCAGAAAAATCAAGCAAACCGACGTTCAGGGAGATCTCGAGATAAAAAAGAAGAAAAGCTCACGACTACCATTGAAAAAATTGAAACTTCCGAAAAATCTACTTCTGGGAACAAGCGATTACGAGGAAACTGAAAATTTGTAGTATTCTCAATGTTTTTACATACTTTTGTTTGTATTTTAATCATTTTTACTTATTTTACTTATTTTTTTACAAATAAAACAAAAATTCCCGAAGCCTGTAAATTCCTAGAAACTTTTCCTAGAAACCCCGGAAAATTTCCAACCACCCAATAGTATGGGTCAAAGTCACCCATCACGATGGGTGACAATCACCCATGCGTTTGGGTGACCGCTGACCGATCAGTATGGGTCAACAGTTCACCACCCAACAGGATGGGTCATTTTTTCGCTCAGTGTTTATGTTGAGAGAATTTACGGCAACCAGCGCCTCTACTTCTGTGTCATCTGGCAGCACCTCCGAGAGTACTTTGCAGATGAGAATTCGCCAGTTTTGGCCTTTCTGGACGATCTTCATTTGACACCGCGCACTGATCGGGAAGCCGTTGACCTGGCAACGATTCGAAGAAGTCTGAGGGAATGGATTCCCCAATATAGGCAAGGAGGAAATCGCTGTCCGGATGTTAACCCGTATATCGACCAAACTTTTCGTTTGAGTGCTAATTTTGCTCGTTTTATGAACGGGAATCAACGCGAGGCTCAATACGGGACACTAGTAGATGGCCTAAAGCAAGACTATGAGCAGTACCGTCAAGCGCGAGGTGCACGGGCTAGACAGGATTTGGTTGGCTCGAGCCCTAATGGTGGCGTGGCATTTACTCGGTTTGCACAACTTGCCCGAGCACGATTTCTCAAGACTATTGTCGAGACATTCGATACCATGGTGGATGTGGCACAAGGCGACGGCGCACAAGCCAATCCTGCTGTTGCTGAGCTCTTAGCCGATCCAGATTTAAGATTTAATGCTGCACAAAATCAGAAATCACAGCAAGTTGGTGGTGGTCAGCCTATTGCAGATGTGAACCAAAATGTACAAGTCCAGCAGCAGTTCCCCAACCTCAAGTTCCTCCCCGAGTGCCAAGTCCTCGATTAGTTGTGCCACAAATTGTGCCACACCCAAGACCAGCTCATATTCCTTCTGGTATCGACCTCTTAGTTGAAGCAGCTTTAGGACAGCATCAGCAGGTTCCAGATGTGCACCAAAATGTGCAAGTCCAACAGCAAGCCAATCAGGTGCCACCGGTGGTTCAGTTGATTGGTCCAGGGCGACAAAATCGACGAGGAAATCGACTGGGACCACAGAGACGAGGCCATGGCCATCAAGGTCGTCGAAATGGTCCACGACAGCGCCCACGTCCACAACGGCCAGCAAACCCAGAAGGCTATCGACCGCAACCTTAAATTACAACAAGTCTAACACGACTTTCTATTAATTTGATCAAATTATGATCTTTTTGTATTTCAACTAATAAAAAATGTTAATGTTGATTTTTTATGTTGATTTAGATTTACGTAATTTACGTGTAATTACATAAACTAGTAGCCACGTGGCAAATAGAACAAAAACGACATTCAAACTCGAAATCAAAGTACCCAACCGTCAATTTATATTGAACAAACACACGTTCATTTGTGCATTTTAAATTTCTATTTTCTTCTTTTAACTGCTTTACTTTGTGCGTTCAAGTGCCCAAACAAGTGACTGTGCACTTTTATCGAGACCTTAGAACAAGTCACGTGCTTTCAAGTATCACAAGTGCCTCAAGTGACAGCTATGGTCTCGATTCGTCTCATCGTCCTCACTGCTTGGCTACTGCTTATGTTGAACATTTCATTTGTGTTTGGGGCTCCACCCAAGTCCGAAGTTGACCCAGCCGCCCGAAAGAGATTAGAGAAAAATCTGTCTGACTCTCGTATCAAGATGTACCGCAACCAGTATCTCTACTTCTGTGTGGTGTGGCAGCACTTTCGTCAGTACTTTGATGACGAAGAAGAGAATTCGCAAGTTTTGAACTTTCTGGAAGATCTTAAATTGAAACCGAGCCTTGGTAAAGAGCAGGTAAACCTGGCGACGCTTCGAGACAATCTCAGGGGTTGGATTCCCGAATATAAGCGCGGAGTGCCTCGATGTCCGGACATTAAAGGTTATATCGAGGAAAATCTTGAATTCAGTGGTGATCTTGCGCGATTTCTGCAAGTAGATGGTTCGGTGCCGTACTCAGTCCTGACCGATGCCTTAATGCAAGACTATGAGCTGTACCGTCAAACGAATGTACAAGACAGACGGCGCTTGGTTGGCTCGACCCCTAAGGGTGGCCTCTCATGGACTGTTTTTGGACAACTTGCCCGAGCCAGATTTCTCAAGACTGTTCTCACGACGTTCAACGCAATGGTGGCCTGTCAAAACGCATTACCCAAAGAATTGGCCGCACGACGACAAGCCAATCCAGTTGTGGCTGCCCCTGTTGCTGTTGGTGCTGCTGTGCCAGCTGCAATTCCCCAAGCCCAAGCTTGCCCAAACTCGCCTCCCAGAGTGCCAAGTCCTCGACTAGAGCCTCAGATTGTGCCAAACCAAAGACCACCAAACAATGGTCCCTCTGGTCTAGATCTCTTAGTTGAAGCAGCTTTAGGACAGCGTCAGCAGGTTCCAGATGTGCGCCAAAATGTGCAAGTCCAACAGCCAGACAATCAAGTGCAACCGGTGGCTGGTCCAGTACGACGAAATGGACGAAGAAATCGACGAAGAAATCGACAGCAAGTTGGTGGTCAGCCAAGACGAAGAGGTGGCCCACCGAGACGAGGCCATGGCCATCAACGTCGTCGAAATGGTCCACGACAACGTCCACATCCACAACGGCCAGCAAACCCAGAAGGCCATCGACCGCAACCTTAAATTACAAAAAGTCCAACTAGCATGACTTTTTATTGATTTATAAATTATAATCATTATATGCGTTTCAACTAATAAAAAATCTTTTAATGTTGATTTAGCTTTACATCATTTGAACATTACTCATGCTCAACCTCCGAACAGCTAGGACCTAAGTCCTAATATACAATACCGAATCTGTAGTTGCCTGAGCTAAACCTTCTTGAATCACCGTTGCATACAAAACGATGAATATATTTTCACCCAAAGGGGGGATTATTATTGATAATTGATTGAAAAAAAAATACATTTTCCTTTATTAAACTGAACAATCGTAAGCATTGACAATTTCAAATATTTAATCAATTCAATACAACATATGTATTAACGTGAACATAAAGTCTACCCAGTTCGTGTCCATAGACGAATGGCTGTGTTGAATGGCCGGACCTCACCGCCTGATGTGAAAAAACTTAGAAAAATCTTTACACCACTGTCGCCACCAGTATAAAGAATGTCAGTCCAGTCATTTGCAGACAGACTGACACTATCATGGTGACCATCGAGGAAAAATGCATTATCAACCCTTGTGACTCGTGGTGCATTCCCATCTTGAAATTGACCAAATGATGCTGCATTGCCTCCAACGACACGAAAGAATACACCTGCATAGTTGGAGCTCACCTCTTTCCAGGTCATCCAGGGCCATATTTCACTTGGAGACTTGTCATTTGGCAGTTGGGTATAGGTGAATCCAATTGGAATTATGGTCTGTTTCAAATTGATTAGATCACTTTTGGTAGCAACTAGATCGGCTTTTGCTGAAGCTAGTTCCTTCTTCACTGTGGCACTTTGCTGCTTTTGGTCGTCAAACTTCTTGTTGGCTGCAACAAGATTCTCCATTTGAACTTTCAGAGAGTCTCGCTGTTCTTTTCGTGCTTCAAGTAAAACTTGCTGCAAACGGTCAATTGACCAAGTTTGCACCTTTTCACAGACCACCATGTTCTTCTTTTCGCACGGTCCGTCAATCCACTTGCCAATTGCAGTTTCATCAGCTTGAATTTGAACACAATAATTTGGCTTATTTCGTGGACCTTGAGCGTTGGCCCAATTGGTGAATGCGAGCTCAGTGTTGTTGGTCCACTTGAACGAGGTATTGAATTTAAGACCCAACCAAAAATTGTCCACCTTTTTCTGAGTTTTGAACAGGTAGTTTGCCAAAAAATTCTGCTCTTCAACAGATCGAACCATCGGAAGAGTGGAAGTGCTTTCCAATTTTGCACACGCCTTAACCGCATCGTCAAATGTTCGAAAGGTGTCGTCAAGAATACGGAAACATCTTTCATCAATGTACGGCTCCCAGCCGGGATCACATACAGAATCGGCTGCATTCAATTTGGCTAAAATCATAATGTCAAATTCAAGTTCAAATTTTTATTACGCTTACCATTTAGAAAAGCTGAAAATAGAAATACCAAAATTGCATAGTACTGCATTGCAAATCGTAGAAATGATTTCATTTTTAAAGTCAAAAAAATAAAACTTGTACTTATGATTGGATTTAGTACAGATTTATATTCCAATAGTTGTGTGATTGTACAAGTGAGCGTTTGTGATTGTGGCTTGATGGTAACTGACTGATGATCACTCAATCTCATCGAGTTGATCGTTCTTATGAGTAACTCTTGTGGCATACAGGAATGTAGTGAGTGTAACGTGTGACATGATCGCGATGCAAACAAAAATTGTTTTCATATCAGTAACAGTATATGAAAATAATGTATCATCGAAATTCCTAGAATTGGTTTCGTTTTTCTTTTATTGGATAGTCTCTTAAATTATTAGTGATTGAGTTGAGCTTTGAGAAAATAATGCAGATTCAAAAGTATTAGAAAGAACATTGAGGTCATTTAAGTTTTGATTTAAAATGTACATGCCACTTGTCAAAGTAAAATAAAAAACGAACAAATTAGAATTTTTTTACCTGAACTGGCTAATAGAACAAAACGATACTAAAATCGAAAGCTGCCCAATCGTCACTTTATATTGAGAAAACACACACGTATTTGTTCATTTTAGATTTGTTTTTATCTTCTTTTGACTACTTTACTTTGTGCGTTCAAGTGTCCAAGCAAGTGACTGTGCACTTTTATCGAGACCTATTCACACAAGTCACGTCCTTTCAAGTATCGCAAGTGTCTCAAGTGACCTAACACGCCATGGTCTCGATTCGTCTCATCGCCTTCGCTGGTTGGCTGCTTATGTTGAACATTTCGTTTGTGTTCGGCGTGTCGCCCTCGTCGGAAATCGATTGGCACGTCAAAAAGAAAAACAAAGAAGGTCTCAAGCGTTTTCGTCGCAAATTATACGACAACCAGCAACTTTACTTCTGTGTCGTCTGGCAACACTTCCGAGAGTACTTTGCAGATGAGAATTCGCCAGTTTTGGACTTTCTGGACGATCTTCACTTGACGCCGAGCCATGCTGGCGCACCAGTTGACCTGGCAACGCTTCGAACTAGTCTGAGGCAATGGATTCCCGAGTATGTGCTCGATCGAGTTCTATCTGTCCGGATGTTAACCATTATATCAAGCAAGTTGTTGATTTGAATGGTAATCTTGCCAGATTTATGAATGCCAATCAACACGAGGCTTCATACGGGACCCAAATCGATGGCCTAAAGCAAGACTATGAGCGGTACAGTCAGGCGCAAGGTGCACGGGCTAAACTGGATTTGGTTGGCGCGGACGCTTCAGGTGGCCTCCCATTTACTCGGTTTGCACAACTTGCCCGAGCGCGATTTATCGTGACTATTATCAAAACATTCGATACTATGGTAAAGAGTAATGGGGCACAGGGCGAGGACGCACAATTGTCACTTGCGCAAGTCAATTCTGCTGTTGCTGCCCTCAAAGCCGATCCAGCTTTAAGACAGCAGCATTTACGACAAATTCGACAAAGAGGTCCATATGGACCACGACAGCAAGTTGCTGGTCAGCCAAGACGCGGAGGTAGTCCGCCGAGACGAGGCGATGGCCATCAACATCTTCGAAATAGTCCACGACAGGACTAAAGTCTTAAATGGCAAGCAAACCCAGAAGGCAACTGCTACCTTAAATTACAACAAGTCCACCTAGCTAGACTTTCTATTATGTTAATCTGCAAATTATGATCATTCTATCTTCTATTTCAAATAATAAAAAATCTTTTAATTTTGATTTTGATTTACTTCATTTGTGCTTGATGAAAAAATGTACAAACTTACTAGAACATTTAGTTGAACTGGAAAATAGAACAAAACCAAAACAAAATCGTCAATTTGTATAAAACAAACGCACGTATTTGCTCATTTTAGATTTACATTCTTTTGGCTACTTTATTTTGTGTGTTTAAACATCCAAGCTCAAGTGACTGTGCCTTTTTATCGAACCGCTCAAACAAAGTTTCCAGAAGCCCAAGGACATGGTCTCGATTCGTCTCTTCGCCCTTACTGGTTGCCTTCTTATAATGAACATTTGGTTTGTGTTAAGCGCTCCAACCAGTTCACAAATTCCTCTCTCCACTCGAAAGGTAATCAAAGATGGTCTCAAGCGTTATCGTGCCAAAGTTTACGACAACCAGCGTCTCTACTTCTGTGTCATATGGCAACACTTCCGAGAGCACTTTGCAGATGAGAATTCTCCGGTTTTGGACTTTCTGGCCGATCTTCATTTGACACCGCGCAATGATGCTGGCTTACCAATTAACCTGGAACCGATTCGAGCCAATCTGAGGCAATGGATTCCCTTGTATGGGCTTGGAGAGGATGAATGTCCCGCTATTGAAGAATATATCGAACATAATATTCAGTTGCGTGTTAATCTTGCCCGATTGATGAACGCAAATAGACCTAGGGCTCAGTACTGGACACTTGTCAATGCGCTAGTGCAAGACTATGTACGGTACAGTCAAGCTGATGCACAAGCTAGACAGCGTTTGATTGGCGTGAACGCTCCAAGTACTCCAGTGACATTTAGTGTGTTTGCACAAATTGACCGAGCAAGATTTCTCAAGACTATTCTGCGAACATTCGGTACGATGGTGCACCGTGGAGTGCGTATCCATCCAGTGGGCGTTGCTGCCCCGGGTTTGGGCCTCTTAGCAGATGCGGCTTTACAGGACCCTGTTCCAGATGTGCATCAAAATGTGCAAATCCAACAGCAAGACAATCAAGTGCCACCTGTGGTTGGCCAAGTACGACAAAATCGACAAAGAGATCGACAACAAGTTGGTCTACCAAGACGAGTTGGCGGTCAAGAAAGACGAAGAGGTGGTCCTCAGAGACGAGACCAGACCCATCATCATCGTCGAAATGATCCACGACAAAATTAGTCTTCTAATAGAACTAGTAATTTCATCGCCAGCAATCTTAAATTGCAACAAGTCTAGCAAAACTTTCTATTAATTTGCAAATTATTATCATTTTATGTATTTCAATTATTAAATCTGTTAATTTTGTTTTACTTTATTTTTACATGATGTATGTTTATTGTAAATTAAACGCAATTTTCATTAAAAAAATACTTCAATATTAAACTCTAAATACATTCACGAAATACTTGCGAATTAGATCAATTCCTTTCATTAAAGTTCAGATTGCCATTGCTCGTGACACCATCTAGTAAAGCAAATCAAACTATTTTCTTAGAGATAAGTTATGTGTTGAATTTAGAATGTACACGACACTTGTCGAAACGAAAAAAGATGAACAACCCAAATAGACGTTTGAGCAGAACTAGAAAAAAGAATAAAACAAAATCGAAATCACAGTTACACAATCGTCACTTTAAATTGAGCAAACACACGTTCATTTGTGCATTTTAAATTTCTATTTTCTTCTTTTGTCTACTTTACTTTGCGTGCTCAAGCACCCAAGCAAGTGACTGTGCACTTTTATCGAGGCCGCACCGAACAAGCCAAGTTTCAAGTAGCCCAAGTGACCTAACACGCCATGGTCTCGATTCGTCTCATCGCCCTCACTGCTTGGCTGCTTATGTTGGTCATTTCGCCTGTGTTTGGCGTTCCTCGCAGGTCGCAAATTCCTGACGACGCTAGACATGCAATAACGAATCGACTTCTAGAAGCTCGTGACAACGTTTACCACAACCAGTATCTCTACTTCTGTGTCATCTGGCAACACTTCCGAGAGTACTTTGCAGATGAAAATTTAGAGGTGCTGGACTTTCTGGACGATCTTCAATTGACACCGCGCACTGATGGAGAACAAGTGAACCTGGAAACGATTCGAACAAATGTGAGGAACTGGATTCCCGAATATGGACGCAGAGTGGCTCAATGTCCGGATATTCGAATCCCACAAAATATTCCCATCTATGGAAGCATTGGACGACTTATGCAATTAAACGGTCGGATTCCATTCACGGTCCTAATCGATGCCTTAAAGCAAGACTATGTGAGATATCGCGCAATTGTAGCTAGACAAGACAAACTGCAGTTGGTTGGTAGGGGCACGTCCGGTAGCCCATTTACTGTGTTTGCACAACTTGCCCGAGCAAGATTTATCAAGACTGTTCTCTGGACATTTAGTGGCTTGTTCCGTCGTCGTCGAGGGAGACAAGGCAACAATTTGGTTGCACCAGAACAAGTCAATCCAGTTGGTGCTGCCCCTGCTGCTGTTGGTGCGGCTGTGCCAGCTGCAATTCTGCAACCCCAAGCTCCAAACCCGCCTCCCCGAGTGCCTAGTCCTCGACTAGTTGTGCCACAAATTGTGCCAAACCCAAGACCTCCTCATATCCCGTCCCGTGGTCTAGATCTCTTGGCTGAAGTAGCTTTAGGACAGCGTCAGCAGATTCGACTGGGACAGCAAGTTGGTGATCAACCTAGACGAAGAGGTAGTCCACCGAGACGAGGCCATGGCTATCAAGGTCGTCAAGATGGTCCACGACAGGACTAGTCTTCTGTGGTCAGCAAATCCAGAAGGCCATCGCCTGCAACCTTAAATTGCATCAAGTCTAACTAGCAAGACTTTTTATTAATTTGCAAATTATGATCAATTCATGTATTTGAACTAATAAATCTGTTGATTTAAATTTACTTCATTTGTACATGATTAATGTTTATCCTTAAATTTGATACAGTTTCTAATTTAAAATAAAACTCAAATGTTAAACTCTAAATCAAAAACACCAATCACGAATTAGATTTATCCATAATTTTATTTCGTAGTTCAAATATGGCCATTAATCGTGCTACCATCTGATGACGAAGAATCAAACTTATTTTATAGGTATAATAAGTAACTCTCTTTTTGAGTTTAGATTTTACATGAATGTACACTTGTCGCGGAGAGAAACAAACAAAAAACTAATCAACTAATCGTTTGAGCAGAACTAACAAAAAAAAAGAACAAAACAAAATCGAAATTACAGTTACACAATCGTCACTGTATTTTGAGCAAATGCACGTTCATTTGTTCATTTTAAATTTCTATTTTCTTTTTTGGCTACTTTATTTTGTGTGTTCAAGCATCCACCAAGCAAGTGACTGTGCACTTTTATCGAGCCCGCACCGAACAAGCCAAGTTTCAAGTAGCCCAAGGACCACGCCATGGACTCAAATCGTCTCATCACCCTCGCTGGTTGGCTACTGCTTATGTTGAACATTTCCCTGGTGTTTGGCGTTCCTCCCAGTTCGGAAGTTGGTCAAACTGCTCGAGAAGTAATAAGAAATCTACTCAAATACTCTCGAGACAACGTGTACCACAACCAGTATCTCTACTTCTGTGTCATCTATCAACACTGGCGAGAGTACTTTGAAGAAAACAATTCGGCGGTTTTGTACTTTCTGGACGATCTTAATTTGACCCCGCGTACCGATGAAGGAGGTGTAGGAGACCACGTGCATGACCACGTGGACCTGACTGCGATTCGAGCAAATCTGAAGGACTGGATTCCCGAATATAGGCGCAGAGTGGCAAAATGTCCGGATATTCAAAATTATATCCCGCAAAATTTTAATCTCCAAGGTAGCCTTGCTGGATTAATAAACGATGATGTTCATGAAGCTCGATATGGACCAATTGCCGATGCCCTAAAGCAGGACTATGTACTGTACCGCCAAACGCCACCAGATGCTAGAGGTCGGTTGGTTGGCGATATCCTTTACGGCAGAGCATGGACTTTGTATGCACAACGTGCACGAGCAAGATTTCTAAAGACTGTCCTCCAGACATTCAACAACTTGTTGGCTGGTCGCGTGCCCCATCAAGTGGGACCAGACCAATATTTGGTCGCACAACAAGTCAATCCAGTTGTTGCTGCACCGGTTGTTCCTGGCCCGGTTGCGCCTGCTGCTGTGCCAGCTACAATTCAGCAAGCCCAAGTTCCAAACCCGCCTCCCCGAGTGCCTAGTCCTCGACTAATGCCACAAATTGTGCCAAACCCGCCTCCCCGAGTGCCTAGTCCTCGACTAGTGCCACAAATTGTGCCAAACCCGCCTCCCCGAGTGCCTAGTTCTCGAGTAGAGCCACAAATTGTTGCGCCAAACCCAAGACCATCATATATCCCGTCTCCTCTGGACATTTTAGCGGAACTAGCTTCAAGACTGCAGCCTATTCCTAATGTGCGCCGACATGTGCAAGTCCAACAGCAGCAAGACAATCCACCAGTGGCTGGTCCAGTGCGACAAAATCGACGAAGAAATAGATTGGAACAACACGATGGTGGTCCACCGAGAGGAGACCATGACCATTACCATCGTCGAAATGGTCCACGACAGGACTAATCTTCTACGGTCAGCAAACTCAGAAAGCCTCATCGTTTGCAACCTTAAATTGCAACAAGTCTAACTAGCAAGACTTTCTATTAATTTTAAACTTATGCTAAATTAATGTATTTCAATTATTAAATCTGTTTATTTTGTTTTACTTTATTTTTACATGATGTATGTTATCGTAAATTAAATGCAATTTCCAATAAAAAATACTCCAATATTAAAACTCTAAACATTCACGAAAAACTCGCGAATTAAATCAATCCCTTCATTAAAATTCAGATTACCATTGCTCTTGACACCATCTAGTGAAGACGAATCAAATTTTCTATAGAGATATTTTTATAGAGATAAGTACATTATGTTTTGAACTTAGAATGTACATGACACTTGTCGAAACAAAAAAAGAAGAACAAACCAAATAGACGTTTGAGCAGAACTAACAAAAAGAACAAAACAAAATCGAAATTACAGTTACCAAATCGTCACTTTAAATTGAGCAAATACGCGTTCATTTGTTCATTTTAGATTTTATTTTTTCTACTTTTGACTACTATATTTTGTGCGTTCATGCGCTTAACCAAGTGGCTGTGTACTTTTATCGAGCCCGAACCTAACCAGCCAAGTTTAAAGTCCAAGGACTTAACACGTCATGGTCTCGATTCGTCTCATCGCCCTCACTGGTTGGCTACTGCTTATGTTGAACATTTCCCCTGTGTTTGGCGTTCCTCCCAAGTCGGACGTTGAAGAAGATGCTAGACACGCAATAAAGAATCGACTCCAAGAGTCTCGTGGCAACGTTTACCGCAACCAGTATCTCTACTTCTGTGTCATCTGGCAACACTTCCGAGAGTACTTTGCAGAGAATGAAAATTCAGAGTTGCTGAACTTTCTGGCCGATCTTCACTTGACACCACGCACTGGTAGAGAGCAAGAGGACCTGACAGTGATTCGAGAAAATCTGCGTGCTTGGATTCCCGAATATAGGCGCAGAGTGGCACAATGTCCGGATATTCGAATCCCAGAATATATTCGCCTCTATGGTAGCATTGGCCGATTTATGCAAGCAAGGGGTCAAGTTCGATTCACGGCTCTAATCGATGACTTAAAGCGAGACTATGTGCGGTACAGGCAAATTGCAGATAAAAGGCGCTTGGTTGGTATGGGCAATGCCGCTGGGCCGTTTACTGTGTATGCACAACTTGCACGAGCACGATTTGTCAAGACTGTTCTCTGGACATTTAATGACTTGTTGAATCCTCAAGTGGGACAAGGCGCCAATTTGGTCGCACCAGAACAAATCAATCCAGTTGTGGCTGCACCTGCTGAGCCAGCTGCAGTTCCCCAACCTCAAGTGGATCAGTTGATTGGTCCAGTACGACCAAATCGACGAAGAAATCGACTGGGACAGCAAGTTGGTGGTCAACCAAGACGGAGAAGTGGTCCACCGAGACGAGGCCATGGCCATCAAGGTCGTCGAAATGGTTCACGACAGGACTAGTCTTCTGTGGTCAGCAAATCCAGAAGGCCATCGCCTGCAACCTTAAATTGCAACAATTCTAACTATAGCAAGACTTTCTATTAAATCGCTAATTATTAGTTTATCAATTTATGAATTTCTGCTAATTAAAAATATTTTCGATTTGCATCATTTGTATATGATTAATATTTCTAATGCAATTTTCCCATAAAATCATCTAATCATCTGTACACTCACGAATTAGATCAATCTCACCTTTCAAGGTAAACGAACTTTTACATTCAAATTGTATTACTTTTACCTTTCTCTCATTACATCATCATCATTAGTAGTACACAAACCGTGAAAGCTATATATCACAACCATGGCAACGTTATTTGTTTGTTTGTACTTTAATCGCACTTCACCTGCTCCAATAATAATAATAATAATTAATCATCATATACTATTTTGTGATATGTTACGAGCGTATTTTAATTAATTGGCGTTTCTGAATGGCGCAAACAGACAGACATAAAATAATGTCAATGAAATTTTCTTCATTGTTTATGTTACAAAATTATTAAGGTTCAAAATGATCACGTTCAACGATCGTTTAGTGAACGAGTGGAAAATTAATGGAAAGTAATTCAAAGTTTACTCACTAGATGGCGCGTTTTTTCTTTTAGATTTTTTATTTATTTAATCTTTTCATCATATCAACACACTCGTTGTACTCACTGTCTGTCGGTGTGCCTGCTTTCTATTTTCTATTTGGCTTTTGGCTTTTTGGTTGTTCGTTTGTTGTTCGTTTTTTGCTCGTTTTTTGTCTTATTTGACATTACCAATCTTGGATATTGAGACTCGTGTCACTTCTTACAAGCTCTATGCATCCTTGCGCCCGCTCCCGTGAACATACGAGACATCAAGAATATTACAATGCCAAAAAGGTAAGAATTTATTTTTGCACTTTTTTTGTTTTGCTTATTTTACATATTTTTATATTTTACAGATTCGAAACTCGAGATTTGTGGTGATCGCCATTACGACTTCATCCGGGGAAGTCGAGGGAGGATGGACCTCAAGATGATATTTGTGGTGAGCGCCATTACGACTTCATCCGGGGAAGTCGAGAGAGGATGGTACTCTAAACCAAAATTTGTGGTGATCGCCATTACGACTTCATCCAGGGAAGTCGAAGGAGGATGGCCCTCAAGATGAGATTTGTGGCGCTGGTCATTACGACTTCATCTCGGGAAGTTTAGGAAGGATTTACTTCTATCATCTTTGTGGTGATCGCCATTACGACTTCATCCGGGGAAGTCGAGGGAGGATGGTACTCTAAACCAAAATTTGTGGTGATCGCCATTACGATTTCATCTCGGGAAGTTGAGGAAGGATGGACCTCAAGATGAGATTTGTGGCGAGCGTCATTACGACTTCAACCGGGGAAGTCGAGAGAGGATGGTACTCTAAACCAAAATTTGTGGTGATCGCCATTACGACTTCATCCAGGGAAGTCGAAGGAGGATGGTACTCTAATTTGAAATTTGTGGTGATCGCCATTACGACTTCATCCGGGGAAGTCGAGGGAGGATGGTACTCTAAACCAAAATTTGTGGTGATCGCCATTACGATTTCATCTCGGGAAGTTGAGGAAGGATGGACCTCAAGATGAGATTTGTGGCGAGCGTCATTACGACTTCAACCGGGGAAGTCGAGAGAGGATGGTACTCTAAACCAAAATTTGTGGTGATCGCCATTACGACTTCATCCAGGGAAGTCGAAGGAGGATGGTACTCTAATTTGAAATTTGTGGTGATCGCCATTACGACTTCATCCAGGGAAGTCGAGGAAGGATGGACCTCAAGATGATATTTGTGGTGAGAGCCATTACGAATTCATACAAGGAAGTCGATGAATGATGGTACTCTAATTTGAAATTTGTAGTGATCGCCATTACGAATTCATCTTGGGAAGTCGATGAATGATGGTACTCTAATTTGAAATTTGTAGTGATCGCCATTACGAATTCATCTTGGGAAGTCGAGGGAGGATGGTACTCTAATTTGAAATTTGTGGCGAGCGTCATTACGACTTCAACCGGGGAAGTCGAGAGAGGATGGTACTCTAAACCAAAATTTGTGGTGATCGCCATTACGACTTCATCCAGGGAAGTCGAAGGAGGATGGCCCTCAAGATGAGATTTGTGGCGCTGGTCATTACGAATTCATCTTGGGAAGTCGAAGTAGGTTGAAGCCATAATCGAATCAAATCGCCACCCTTCTAACTAACGAAAATACCAAGCTTTAGGAAACCAGAAGATCCTCTGTTTGAAGTTGTTGGTGCTCAAGAAGATCCTATCAATTATCCTTTTGTAATTTGATAATTTTTAATCGATTATTTTTAATTATGTAACTTATTATTACCTATTTATCATTAAACACTTTATTACTTATGCATTAGTTATTTTTAATAAATTTTGTAATATTTAAAAAAATCAAAAAAATCAAAATAAATATTTTAAATATCCACTTTTGTTTAAACGAGATTTCCGATAAAATATTCCTATTTAAAATAAACCTCATCAGATGGCGCGTTTTTTCCTTTAACCCTTTAACGCCGAAGAAACGAATTTTGCTGAAAATTGTTTTAATCGATTTTAAATGATAAAAAAATCGACACGTGTTTTTTCTTTTGGGTCACATATGACCTTTGACCCGAAATATTTGAGGTCAAAGTGTGAAAAACAGCCGACTTGAGTGCCTTTATCTTGTCATATCTTTTTTACCTTTGGTCCTACCCTATCCAAACCCGGTACTTATTTTTCTCAGAATCGTATGGGCTACAAGATAGGCATATCTCCAAAACGTTAAACTGATCAATAAAAAATTTGGTTTTGACCACCAAATTCCAAAAACATTTAATTTTTAATAATGTCGTTTTTGTCGCATATTAGCGCAATTTTATCAAATTTAGCAATATTTTTATAGGGTTTCCGTTGATATTCAGATAGATATGATCTTGATGAACATTTTAAGCTTTTGAAACATTCAAAAATGTTAACAAATGGCATAGTTATGGTGCTTCAAACATCCGGGACATAAATGTCCCGACAGGCGTTAAAGGGTTAAGTTTATTTTTAATAATTTTTTTTGTATCATCTTAACTCACACTCACAGCCTTTCACTGCCAGATTTCTTAATTTCCATTTTCTATTTGACTTTGTGCTTGCTCGCTTTTCGTTTATCTTTTGCAATTAAATAAAACTCTTATAATGTAACTCATTATCAAATATTGCAATAATTTGTTTACGAATTTGTAAATTTTTAATAAATTAAAAAAAAATTAAACAAAAACCAATAATTGGATAGTTTTTCCATTTGAACTAGAACTTCTGAAAACATATTCCGAGTAAACTAATATTTAAAAATATAAATTTAAAAAATAGTTTAAATAGTGCTCACTGTACAAATAAGTCATCACTGCTCACTAGATGGCGCAATTTCCCTATAAAATAAATTTAATTCCGCCATACAAACGAACAAATTCATTAAAAATTAATTAATACATATACGAGATACGATACGAGATCTAGATATCGTAAAGATCACACTGCACTGATAAAAACAATAATGTTGTTATAACAAGTAAATTAATTTTATTATGCAGTTTCAAAAGTTTCTTTTATTTGTACACATTTAAACCATTATCAGGTAAATACAGAAATATATTTATTAACCTAATATTAGAACACAACTAAAACGGGTCAGTTTACCTCTCTGTTTGTCGTTGTTTCCATAAATATAATTTTTAGTATTACAGAAGGAGAACTTTGTTCTGCTTTCTACCTGAGCTCGTTGATGAAGATCACGAAGTTCCTCACGAAATTGATCGAAATGATGCAGACTAATCTGACGAGATAGATCGATCGAGTTATACGATAAAAAGGAGAAGGGGGCAAAAACGAACTGATGATCTAGAACATTATATCGAGCATGTTAATCAATCAATTTACGTATTAATTAGTGCACTGAAGGAACGGAAAGGAATGTTCATTTATTACGATGTCATGTTATGATTCCATGCATTATAATTTAGATGAAATCGTGTTAAAAACTAAAGCTTAATATTATTAATAAATATTTACTAGAATTAATGATTAATTATTTTGGACAAAACCGAACAAAGTTAGATAGGAAAAAGTGATTTTGGGAAGGAAGCTTGATCTTAAAGTTTGATTTATAAATAAATCTTTATCAATTTTATTTCTAGATTTATAGCAATAAATCTAGAAATTTTTATTTATTACAATTTCTTAAACATAGTAATTAAATAGAGAAATTTTGTATGATTTACAATTCGCCAAATAATTGCTCAGTAAATTCAATGTATAATTTACTAGATTTTTAAATAATGAAATTTATGAGTCACGTTTTATGGGCGATTTTATGTGTATTTAAAAATATTTTTATATTATAATTAAACGAATAACTTAACCCGTTAAACCCTCAGGACTATTTTGGACTCTGTAATACTGCAATTAAAATACAGAATTCATACAAATAATGATTTACGAAATACGAATCTGATCTGTTGAAAGTGTTAAAATTTAATTTTGTCTGTAAAATTTTTGAATTTTGCTAGTTTAACTTTTTGCTGAATGTAGATGGCAGCACTTGTCTCTTAGTGCAATGAAATTATTTTATAAAATGATTTTTTAAAAATTCAAATAAAACTATTTTATTTCAGTTATTTTAATTACAATAAATTTGAGAATTTGCACAATTATGCGGACAACAGACCGGAATTGGATTACCCGCAGTATTGAAAACCCATTGATCCAGTGGCAGAAATAAATCGTCCGTAAAAGTCAAATAAAGAAACTTTAGAGTGGCTCCAATGAAGTGAGGTGTCTGGTAATTTGAATTTTCTGTTGGAATTTGGTTTACGTCCTTTATGGATGAGTAGCCACCGCATTCGGTACGACAGTGAGCGTGAATCGATTTGGCCATTGACCAGGCGTAGTCTCGGTATTTCTGTTCGTGGGTAAGCCGCCACATGATGAAATAGGTTTCCGCTAAATCAGGGCTAAGGTCAAAATTAACGGGGCTGTTCATAAATGACGTAAATTGCAGTAAATGAGTAACTTACGTTAGATAATAATCTCGATTAACATTTTGACTAGTATTCGACTGTCTCGAATTGCTCGCATCGTCCTGCTCATTGAAGTAAAACAGTCTGGGTGTAAGTCCAGTCCGGGTTTTGAGCTCCGCCTGGTGGCAAGTCTCGGTAAGTGCTTTTGCCAACTGCCAATGTCTATGAATTCGATCCATTTCTACCCATCTTTGATCGGAACTTATTGACTTGTTATTCGATAATGATTTTTGCATTTCACTCGCCCCTAGCGCAAACATTCCACCCAAATAGCAACCATCGTTACGCATCCAATTACTGTACGAATTCGTGTCCAAGTAATAGTCACGTGCGTACACTAAATTTGTCCTCGACGCAGTGACTAGACCATTCTGTTCAATTGCATCCATTGCCTCTTTGTACATTTCAATTGCTTCACCATCCTCTCTCCCCGATTGAACGTATAAATGGAGCAAAGTTATGTAAAAATCACGTCCCATCCAAAACAAGGATGATATGTTCGAATCCCATTTACCAGACTCAATATCCAGCCGATCCATATATAGACCATTGGGCCGATCAAATTTGCGTAAAGATTTCTTGATTCTGTAGGCTCGTTCAGCGATGGTCGAGTTCTTGGTAATTGAGGCTAGGTAGACGTATTCGAGTTGTTGACCTGTGACCCAGGATAAGACCTGCCAGGTGCCGGCCCCGGCTCGACTTTCCAAATCGACGTATACGGAGGGAAGCCCTGTAGACATTAGACATTAGACATTAGACATTAGACATTAGACATTAGACATTAGACATTAGACATTAGACATTAGACATTAGACATTAGACATTAGACATTAGACATTACCTGTACTCGAATTATACGCCGGTTCCAGTATCTTGGCAATCTCCTCTGCCTTCTCCAGAAACATGTGATCTCCCGTCAACGCATAACACGAAATTAGCCCACCAATATAGACCGTCACAGTATCCGAAACATCGACATTAATCTTCTCGAAATCCAAACTATCCCTCACCCAGTCACGTGCCTGTTCATACTCCGCCCTCATTCCCATCACCCACAGAGTGCTGATTGAGTGCATAATCGTGAAACCGGACTCATTACCAAAGAAAGCGTTATAGGCGTCACGGGTCACCGGTTGAAGAACATCCTTGGTCCATGCGTAACGGACGTACGCGGAATAGGCCTCACGGGTCATGTTGAGGATGAAAAGACGTTGGGATTCTAAGGTTGAATTTGGTTGAGGTTTTACGAACTTTGGACTCTCTTCCTCAAGTAGAAAGACTTGATTGAAACAGAAGAAAGCCATAAACAGAAGGATTGTTATGATGAGCAGCTTCTTGATCAATTTGCGCATTGTTTCAAGATTTGTTAATAAATTATTGAGAAAATCATCTAATTCACAAGTGTTCTCCATTTCACATCAAAGAAAATGTCATTCGAAAAATGTAGACTAGACATCATGATCTTGTTGGGTCGGGTTTTGTTTGGCAATTTTGTCCTTGATGAAAATGATTTCACGGTTTGATTGAATGATCGATTGATTGATACTTTTATTGTTGTTTTGAGTTTTATATTTCCGTGTGCACTTGAACACGTTCGTTTTGACGGAAAGGAACTGTCTTGTAGACTTGTCTTTTTCTGGTTGTGTTCAAATATGTTCATTATCAAGTTGCTGATTCAAGCATTTTATACATTTGTACTTCTAATAGGGAGAGAGAGAGAGAGAGAGGCCTCGAACTTGCGTCTTATCAGGACATTTCGGTATATGTCAATACAGTACGACTAGATTTCCGATAGATTTTTGTTTTGGTGATATAATCGTGAGTATGGGTAGTAATTAGACATATGACATTGACCAATATCAAGTACGATCAAGGGGGAATGGAAAGAGAGAAGAAAACCACACGATGACAGTTTGATGCAATCAATCAATGATAAAGATAAGAAGACAAAAAAGTTTAAACCTTTGACCAACACAAGTCTAGTCCAGATTTTGTACATTTGGTAATATGTCTGATCCAATTGGAATCAATCAATTGGTACAATTTGCCTTTTATAAAATGTCTGAAAACAGATGTACTCCTAGATGGCGCTATTAAGCTTAAAATGAGCGATAATTCGATAAAAATATTAATTTGTATTAAAAACTGGTTGAAATTGACTGTTTAATAAATTGTATTGAAAATACATTGAATAATTGAGTAACTTCTAGACTAATCAAACAAAAAATAATCGTAAACAAACAAATAGTGAACGTAATTTGCACTCGACCTTTGACGTTTTGTCCTTTTATCATCATTCTCAAGAGGCTCTCGATTGATTGAGATTAAACTTAGAAAAAATGCTTTGTATCACTAAAAGCAAATGTTTATTTCGTGAACATACTTTTTTTCTTTATCACAATTGTATTTAAGATTTTTCCTCTTTACTATTAAAAGTGCATTTTGGCCTGCATGGGAAACGCTAAATTGATACATTGTTGCCAAATCAAATGTCAAACATATAGAGTTGATAAGAAGAAGTCAAAAGAGGGATAATCCTTGTGGAGAAGGTCTATCAAGGACAAGATTGTGCAAATGTGTTCTTTTACACTTTTTGTATGTATTTTTAGGTATATAACAATATTTTTCACAATAATTTTGATATTCAATGAACTTTCACATGAACTTTCAGTCAACATGTCCACATTATTGTGACGCATCTAGATATATCTGCATACCTAACTAGGAACATTGGTCATTCATACAACTAATTTCATCATGTAAAGTTCAATGATTTTGTTGTTGTTTTCGTTATTTTTGGTCTAACTTCCAAGGGGATCACTTCTAATTTATCTTGTTGTTTTTATGTTCGATCAAAACAACATTAGAGTACGGTTCAATTACGTTTTTGATACCTAATCATGTTTACTATCGAAAAGCACGTATTGACGAAAACATTGATTTGTCAAATCAAATGACAAATATATGACATTCAATGCATCAAAAATACTCTCATCAATAACAACAACAAATATTGTTGTTGATGGAAAAGTTTCCATTTTACCAGTAACTGCATTCGGAAGTAGTGAAAACTAGAGATTTTACTAAAAATATTATCGAGAAATCCAATAAATTCATGAAAAAACATTAATTTAGCTAATAATCTAGTCGCCCATACAAATTTTTCAACGCCAACACAACCGAAAAACCACTGTCAACACAAAAACACAATTCATATTAGATAATAAATAAATGATTACATAACCCACAACTTACCCTCAACACATACACAGAAACAATAATCAAACTACCCTACCCCGGCGGCAGAGAGTTCCATTCAACCCAAAACAACACCAAAACCAGTATGAGTTCACTGAACCCAATGAATCCACGAACACACACAACTCAACTCAGGTAAGTGCATTAAAAATTTATAAGTCACAATCATAAAATGGCTCAAACCTGTGTGTGTGTCGAGAGAGTCAAAGAGATAATGAAAATCTCATACATTTTATGCATGAAACCTAAAACTCAAACCACAATTAATAGACACCGAGAAAAACCGAAACGTGAAACAAAATACCCGAAAAGTCAAGGAAGATATTTATGTCCGCGTGTGTGTGTCAATCCCCCGGAAAAATTATCATTTCATTCAACCCAAATTGGGTTAAAGCTTATTATTATTACGTATTCATATTTTCATAATAATAACAAAGGGGAGAAATATTTATTTGCCCTAAAAAGGTGTAATGAAACAAACAATTAGTACAGAAGAAACACGAGTAATAATGAGGTACAATTTGATTAATTGAAGGTTTTGTTTTGTCGTTTGATGAATGAACACAAACGAACGTAAATTAATAAATATGTCTGAAAATGTATGTTGTCGTTTTGACCTAGTTTTTGTGCTTTATTTGATTTTTATTTATTTTCGCGTAAAATATAAATTTTAATTTTAATTTTGGTTAAATAAAAAATTGAATTTGGAGGCGCCGGGCATCGATCCCGGTACCTCTCGCATGCTAAGCGAGCGCTCTACCATCTGAGCTACGCCCCCGGTTCCGTTAATCGAGTATTGCTAACTATGACTTATAAAGTTATAGCTTTTTGCTTTAAGGTAAAGATAAGAGAAAATAATGAGTTCGGAAGTGGTCATTCCAGGTGAGTGAGATAAGTGAGAGAGAGAGAGAGAGAGAGAGAGAGAGAGAGAGAGAGAGAGAGAGAGAGAGAGAGAGAGAGAGAGAGAGAGAGAGAGAGAGAGAGAGAGAGAGAGAGAGAGAAATATGTGTCGAAAAAGATTAATGACTTTCCCTTGACTTTAGACATTGAGCTTACGGAGTAAAGCTTTTGTTAGTTTCTGATTTAGTTTAGTGTTCAAAGAGTTTAGCTAATGTTTAAAGGTCTGTTAAGACCATTTGCATCTAACGGAGACGGGGGCGTAGCTCAGATGGTAGAGCGCTCGCTTAGCATGCGAGAGGTACCGGGATCGATGCCCGGCGCCTCCAATATATTTCCGAAATTTCTTTTTTTTTGTATTTTAAATTTCTATTTTTGTATTTTCAAAAACCAGCAAAATATAATTTTCGTACGATTTTTAAATAGTCAAATTGGCCGAATTTGCGAAACCCAAATGCAACCAGCCTCCTAGCTCATTCTGCTCTCAAGAATTTGAGCCTAAAAAGAGTTGCATTTCGGTGGATTGGAGGCGCCGGGCATCGATCCCGGTACCTCTCGCATGCTAAGCGAGCGCTCTACCATCTGAGCTACGCCCCCGTCCAATATTACGTACATAGAGTAGCATCTTAGCTTTATAAAGTGTTACATATATCATACGTGACATAATGTACGTGTAATAGACGCATCTTTTCTTACGCACAGAGTTGCAACTCCAACTGGAGAAGGGCGCACGAGTATAACTAAATTTAGCAATACCCAAAAAGTGTCCGACAACTTTACCATTGCATTAAACATTGGTTTCACGTAACGAAACTTTTTGAACGCCCTCTCCCTCCTCCTAATCATCATCATCGTAATCGTAATCGTAACTAAAACAGGTGCTCCGGCGGACAGGACAGAAGTAACAAAACAGGTTTCGCGATTAGATTTCTCCGCTCTAACAAGACAAGACAAGAAGTCTAAAGTCAAAGGCAAATGGCAAATGCAACACACGCCAAAATCCTTGATCTGCTTTCTCAGATTAGAAAGTCAAGTGATAAAGGCAAAGAACATACATGCACCGGTAGTGTCTCATTCATTGAGTGACTGTTGTTGACTCACTCACTTGTTTTCACTTTCAACATTGTCAATGTGACTATTCAATGTAGTCAATTTGAAAGAATGAAAATAAAAATGTTGTCATTTTGCAAGTTTTTCTTGGCAAAAGCACAAAACTAGTCAAACACAAGTAAAACTTGTCGGTAAAGTGATTTACTAGTTAGTTAGTTAGTTGGAAATTTCTGATTGACATTTGACTTATTTTGGTAGAAAAATAATTTTTTTATTATACAATTTCGAATGAATGTAAAAATTTTGAAAAGACTTTGCGGTTGTTTGATTTTGTTGAATAAACCAAAATTTGATTGCAAAATTAAGCATTTTCTCTTTCTTTCTTTTGAACCCGCAAAATACGACAAAAGAAATCTAAAATTAAATTGTGATTTACTTGGTTTGAACATTTGAATTAGCGCGGACAAGCACAAAATTAACGCAAAATTACACACAAAGAAAATGAAAATGACAAGAAAAGTCAAATTCGAAATGATTATTATGAAATCAAATGTTTAATTAACCGGAGACAAAAAATTATTATCAGTACAATTGACCGACAAACTAAATGTTGTTGATTAATTTAAATTTAGATTAAATTTGGATTGAATACGACAAAAAATAGGTCAAAGAATTTTACAAATCAAAAATTCTAAATCTGTGATAAATCTGTCACAAATCTATCTATAATTAATTATTTTCAAATCAAAAAGAAAAACAATAAAAACTAATTAGATAAAAAAATCAACTTTTCAACTCATTACATGTTATCAGCCACACTAATAAGCAAGAGGAAATCGCCTCAAACATTTTTGATCTTATCTCTTAAAATGAAAGTGAAAATCGTGTGTCTAATGATCTAAACTAAACAGCTCCAAAAGTAAACAACACACAAATCAGTTTAATTTAGCATCGTCGTCAAAAAGATGTGACTTTCTTTGATGTATTTCAATTTTTTCATCCCTAAAGGTTCTCCTAAAAGTGATAAACGATTCAAATCAAATGTAAGTAAAGTTCTCAACAACAACTTAAGCTCTCGTCCTTGTTAACTTAATAAGATCTAGATTGAAACGAGGAGGGAAAATGAGCTAAAGAAGAAGAGGAGAAGGGGGAGAATTAAATATAGACCAAGTGACAAATGACAAATAGATCGTCAAGTGCTCTTTACTAAAAATGTCAAATCGTTTTGTGCCCTAAGGAAATGTTTGTGCACACACACACTTAATTACACTGATGCACTTTTTACCACGAAGAAACAGAAGAAGAAAAAACCCAAAGAAAACGAACAAATCAATGAACAAACGATTAATGTTTATGCATAATCAAATAAGTCGAGACAACTTTTCACCCGAAAAAATCTAGATTTGTCAATGTTGATAAAGGGCGCACTTAATATTACTTGACTAGAATTTAAAATTAGATTGATTCACTTCGTTTGCGTGCAGAGTAACGTACTTTGACGTAGTGTAAGACTGGAAGTGGTTTGTAAATGGTGGTTTTTTGTACTACTAAATCAATGTTGTTACTTTCGAGTACTCACTTTACATAATCAACCAGAACGGAATTTTTACGTTTTAATTTTGCTGTGATTTTAATTAAATTAAAATCAAACTTCAATATTAGTTTCCGAGTTTGATAACAGAAAAAAAGTTTAATTAAATTATTCCAAGAATAAACTAGATTATTTTATTTTAAGAATGATTTAGTGGCATGTTTTGGTGTTTAAGATTTGGAATTTAAGAGTTAAACTTTAAGTTTGGAAATTTGTTTTCATAAACAAATTACTAGTATCTGAACCAGCAGCTGGCATTTTGAAACATTCTAACTATCATCAATAAAAATAGGTAATGCCATTGGCATGAAAGTCGGAGCGAGAGTGTGTGAAACTTCGCAAATCATTTAGTAACATTTAATGCATATGAGATAGAAGGTCCATTCTCGGTTAATTAATGAGACACTCTAACTTTTGATTGACAGTTAAAAGTTCACGTATCAATCTAATTCATTTTATTATCATGACACATTCTACGATTACCTGAGTACGAAATCATTGCAATCAGTTAAAACTAATTCATATTACATAATAATTCTTGATTTACATCACACATCTATGACTGTGGATAGTGAACACCACCTTATTCAAATATTGTCATACTCTTATTCCTATTTCCGTTGATTCCAAATGTCATTGAGCTCTCATGTATTCATGCACAAAATCTTTCGCTTGAACATAATACAGATACAAATGATATCCCAGCAAAATTTTCGCTAATATTTTTTAGGAAACTCTCAAATCAAACATGCTTCAAAAAGTCGAATTGAACAAATTTGAACAAAAGCAAATTGCAATTTCGTAATCTTTTACAAATAAGGAATTCAACCATCTTCAAGATGGGACTTCAAGGTCAGAAAATAGATACAATGATTTGGAAATTCACATTTTGTGCAATTGTTTTTGTCCTGAGTTAAACTTTGTGTTGAGTCTGATTGTTTGGTGCAGTGGTGTATCATGGATTTCTAGTTTCTTAGTAGGAAACACTTTTCAAAGTTCCAATTCAATGTCAAAAGTTTGTGTGAGGATTTCCCCAAGGGAATTTGACCAGTTAATAGGGGCAATTTCCACTTTTGCATTAAATACGCCAAAGTTAGGTAGGAATCACCGCATTATTTTAAATAAAGTTATTTTAGGTTTAAAATTTTGGACAAACTACGAGCAGCAATAATGCTATAATTTGCAAATTAGAAACAAACATCCACACACAACTGCACTCGAGTCAAATGGTACGCATCCAACTCATTTGAGTGTGTTTGCTACTGCGCATCTCCATTGCGCACAGCGGGCGTGCTGTGGAAAGCATGTGCTTGGATGTGTCACACAGGAACACACACACAATGTTGACACACTATCTCCACACATTTCAATACAAAACTTTGGATTTTTTGAAAATTCACTACTCCTTTGACCTTTGACCTATATGACCCCAAATCAATAGTGCACATCTACACCACCAACCGAACATTGTGTAAAATTTTCAGACCGATCCATACAGTAGTTTCGGCGTTTGCTTGCCCACAAAATTTGACTGAAGTTACATTTTTCTCGGGTATATATCGTCGCTCCCGCATTCACTCACACCTCGCTCGCTTCGCTCGCTCAGCGTGAGTGAATGCGGTCGCTCCTCCAATTATGAAATCAAATATGACTTTTCGAACTCATAATATCAATTCGTCATAGTCTGATTTTTAATTTGAAAAGTGTCATCTAGCTGCGAGTAATTACCAATGCAAGTCATGTCGTACGTATATATGAAAGCGGATGAATTTTTAACGGGTAAAGTTCAGTTCGTATTTTCATTTCATATTTCATTTCATATATCTTCTCATATTTCAGAAATAAATCATTTTAGTGCTATTTTCGTGTTTGAAAACATCCTGCACATCAATTTACGTTAGTATATATTCAAATTAAGCAAATGAAAGCTTATTCGTGGTCAGTTTTGATGTTTAAATTAGAATATTTTAAAGTCGAAAAACAAATCATAAATCGTGATGTCAAAATGTCAGTATTTAGTACTTTTTTAGATTGACAGACAAATTGGCCAGTAGAAAGCGATAATTTTGCTCAAAATTTCAAAGTGAAAATTGACCAAAATCGAACAAAATCAATTGAGCAATTGATTAAATGAAAGTTGTTATTTGAATATTTAGAGCAAATAAACTGACAAAATAAAGTAAAAATCAATAATAATTTCACTTAAAATTTTCCTTTATTCTTTTGTGCACCAAAAATCTTATTATCAAGTTGAAGGTGATATATTGATTGGTCAGTTGACTGGACGCAAACCGTTAACAGCTTTCTACCGGACAGTCGATTCAATTGTTTAGCCATGTCTTAAAAATGTCTGTCATTTCATTAAAACTGTCTTAAAACATCAAGAAAAATTCAGAACAAAAACCAACAAAACTAGGTTATTTTGTTTGAACCTGTCAATTCCAGTGCAAAATTCATTCATTTGACTTTTCATCTCAATATTTATCCAACTGTGTCAATCTACGTACTGTGAGTTGAAAACTGAGTGGACAGCGGTCAATTTAGTTCAACTTGCCGAATGACCGAAAAACACGTTAAAAGATATTCACGCAATACCGCAATAATAAAATGCACATTCACAAAATGACCATTTGATGGAAATATAATTCGCGCTAAAATGCATTAAAATCTTTTCGGTTTTTTGTTTCCTGACTTTTAATGGACATTTTAAAATTTATTTTATTTTTATTTTTGTGTGGATAATTAAAACTAAATTTCGTAAAAATAAAAAAGAAATCAAATTCATTTTTCTTTATATTCAGATGACCAAAATCATGGAAGTGTGACAATCTTACTTTTTAATTTCTGATTAAATTTAAAATTTATTTTAAGGATTTTTTTGCTTTGTTTTTAAAATGAATTTAGAAAATAACTTGAATTTTAAAGAACTAAACAAAAATTCAATTTCCGAACGATATTTGCCTTTTTTGTCTAACCAAACTAAACAAGGTCACCCGTGTGTGTGTGTGTTGATTGAATCAACCTTGACCACGAATGGTCTATTTTTGTGTTGTTTTCCCTGAATGAGTCAGTCAACACGATTCCGGAGGTCGCCATATCAAATGTCACCTCTTTTTCCCCTCTCTTGACACTTCATCAGTCTTAATTAGCCTACCTGAGTGTGCACAGGTAAAACAGGAATAAGATAGCAACTACCTTGTTCAGGTACAAGTTCAATTCAGAGAAACAAAAGAACGAAAATTTAGATTACAAATCAAGATGTCTAAAAGAAAAAAGTAATATAAGACTTGAATCTAAATTAAATTCACATTCTACCTGTTCAGGGGCTTGAATCTCATGTTTTTTGTCTTGAATTAAAGTCTAATTTAAGGTGATTGTCGAGACTCGAGCCTCCCCGGGAGTCTTCTTAACGAAATTATCACTTCACTGAAAAGGAGGAATTGAATTATAATTCTCGTGTTATAATTAACCTTCTTCTTGTTGTTCTTTTGGAAAATAAAAGGAGGAACAATGACACAAAATGATAAAAAATGATTCCTTGATTTTACTATTAATCTGAACATTATTTTGTATTTTTGGGATTTAGTGGATTAATACTCGATAATAAATAAAATCCCAATAAATCAAAGTCCAAATCAAAGGTCAAATAGTAACACAACATCCCAATCTAAATCAAGGTTTTGATTTGTATTTTAGTGTTCAAAATACAAATCAAAAACATAATTAGGTCATGAACCCCAAGTAGATTTGACCATCATGATTTATCATTTCCAATGTTAATTTCATACAAATAAAATCACAAAAAAATATTAACCGAAAATACATTAAATCTAGATTTCTACAAAAAAAAATTAAATTCAGAAAATTCCAGAAAATCTTGAAAAAACTTGAAAAATCTAACAAAATTTCAATATTTTAATATTTAACGTATTTTCTCATGTTAAAAAGCAAAATTTAGTGTTTTATGAAATTGCCCAATAATCCACACACAAATTAAATTAAAGCCACACACAATTTACTAATGAATAATAATTTGACGATTAATCACATCGTTTAATCAGTGATTTCATTAATCCTAACACACTTTTACTCTTGGAAATTTCTGATATTTTCTTGGAAAAACAGTAAAAGTTTCACAACTTTAACGTAAATCAAACGTTAGGTTAACTAAACGATAATTTATTGAACTAATCGCTTAATCCTAAATCTCCTTGATTGGCCCAAAACGATTAATTCATTAAGCCATCAACACTCAGAGTCAGAGAGTGCAAGTGCGCCCAATTAATTAATTATGCACGTAGTTAATGTACGCAAACGATTATTCATCATCATCTTCAGTTGAGATCAAGACCATCGAGATATTAAGAAGGAGAAAAACTTTCCATTCTATTGAAACAATCAATTAAGTCACTTTACCTTTTTGCGTTCAAATGTCCAATTGTTTAGCTTAATTAATTAATTCGCGTATATGTTCATCATGTTCATGTTCTGATTTAATTTGATCATCGATCAGGCACTCTCAATACGAGATCGATGATCAATTGTAATTCTAATTAGATGTGAGTTGTTTTCGAGGTTTTTTGTGTGCGCGCTTGTTTTGTTGTGGTTTTGTTGGTCAAAGATCGTGACTATCGAAGGAAATTAAGTTTCAAGTATACGAAGACAAGAGAGGAGAAGAGGATTCAAATAGGACAAACACGAGGGAGAAGAACAATCGAGGTCTAATGTAGATTACAACAAGAAGAACAATCGAAAATCTCTTGATTAATTAATTTGCACTTGTATTTTTACTTTTAAAATCACTCACCAGATGGCGCTCTAAAGTCTTAAAGCAACTTTATTAAAGTTATATTTATGATTTCAATGATGATTTCGAGTGCTTGCATAATGATCATCATCATAAAAGTCACTCTTCTTCTTATTGTTTTCTAAATTTTATGATTTAAAGGAAAGCGAATTCAATAGTCCAGATTTAGCCTCCATCATGATGATGAAGTTATTACAGATTTAGTAGAGTTCTCAAAGTCATAAAAATATACACGACTTTCCCATGAAATTATGAAACAATGAAGTGTTAATGAAGTCATCATTACTGTACCATTCATAAAGTAATACGATCTGAATTGGATTTTAAAATTTGACTTTCATAAATTTGCTCTAAATAGTTCTTCAATTTAGATTTTAAAATGTTTAATTACTCTTGTTCTGTTTTTGCACCCGAAAAAGGCTCTATTTTTGTTCTGTGTTTATATTCTCACGTACTTTAGTTCATCAAAACAACAACAAACTAGATCTTCTTCTATCTAACTAACAAGAAGGAGCTCAAATTAAACAAGAATTTTAAAGTTTAAGTTAAATCGGTGTCAGGGGAAATTAAATTGCTACAAAGTAGAGTAGGAAGGGAACAATGGAGATGAACAAAGGAAATGAAGACGACACAATAACAAGGTTACATTGTATCTCTCAATGTAACGATATGTCTAAATTGTTGTTGTTTGTTGTTTGTCACTAAATGTTAGGAACAAACTCTAAATGTTTCTGTTCATTTTTGATTTTAACTAATTTTTAGAGAAAAAACATCAAAAAGTGTACAGAAACTTTTGTGTTCACCTTCACTAAGCATTATTATTACGTATTTGGATTACATTAAATTATGATGTAATGTGAAACATTGTGGCTTTTAGTGTATGAGAAAATATCTGAAACTTTGATCTACTTTTTATGAGGTCTTAATTTTATGATGATGATGCTCGAGTTAAGGATGCTTTTCATCATAATTGAGGAGGAGGATTTGAACAATGAATGCTAAATTAATATGACTTTTAGTTTTCACTTCAACTTTCGGATCTCCGAGATAATTATGATGCTAAAAGTTGACTTTAACTTTAAACTTTCCCATGACTATTGAAAATGTTGTTTTATTTTAAGATTGTTCGGTTTTTGAATTTGAATTTAAAAATGAGTTTTAAAAAGGTTGAATTAAATTAGATTTGTTTTTGAGTGTAATTATTGAGTGTAGGGGATGGCACTGTTGGTGCCATCTCCATCTGGACCTTTCTAGATACTTCGATGTAACGTCCTCTGTGGACGGACATGATGATGATTCAACCATTTATTTGAACAAGTAATCAATTGACGAACTTTAAACTTTTCTTTATTTAAATAGCCAAATCTAGTTTTAACTGTATAAAACTGACATTCATATCTCAAAATTGGGCATTTTTTGTATTATAAAATTTTCCATTAGATTTTATTAGTATTTGCACAAGACATTATCTTCCAACTCATTATCACTTTGATTGAAGTCAAACAAAACAAAAGCATTTGATTGCTACGATTATTTATTGAGACTTTGTACCGATTACTCGTGAATAGATTTGAAGAAAATTTAGATTTAAAAACGCCAAATATTTGCCGAACTTTGAACTTATTTATTCAATCAAATACTAAAATTTGCAAATGTCTGCAGGATACATTGTGTTGTTGCCACAGATGGGAAGTGGATGACCCACAGAATTGAAGACAAACTGGTCCAGTGGTAGAACTGTGTCATCCGTAAAAGTGAGATAAAGATATTTGAGAGTGGCTGACAGGAATATTGAAGGTTGGTGATCGTTCTTGACAGTTGGAACCTGATTAACGTTGTTCACTCCCGAGTACCCACCACTCTCCACTCGACAATGTTTGTGAATCGCCTGTGCCATTTGCCATGCATTCTCTCGGTACTCGGACTGGTGAGTCAATCGCCACAAAATGAAATTACTTTCCGCGAGCTCAGGACTAGGAAAAAAGTTAAATTGAAATATATGGATTTAACCAAATAACTCACCTTAAATAGTAATATTCTTCTCCCTCAACCACATGTTGAGTGTTTCTGTCGTAAAAGAACTTGTGAGGTGCCAGACCAGTTGCAGTTTCATTCGAAGCGCGTTGACACGTTTTGGTGATCTGTTCTGCCATCAAACGTTCATTGCGAATTAGCTTTTCTTTGAACAGCTTTGAATAACGATAGCATTCGCTGTTCAATTGCGCGTTTTGATCAATCGAATTGTTAAAATCCCTATCCATGGCATATGCGCCCATCGACAACATTGCACCCACACAACAGCTCGAGTACCGCATGAATGTATCATATTTTTTGGTGGCATTGTCATAACCTCGAGTGTAGTGTAATTTATTTGGAAAAATGTCAAACATATTCATTTCGTCCACAGCGTTCAGTGCATCGTTGTACATTTTGAGCGACTGTCCAGTTCGATAGTTTGACTGAATGTACACTTTCACCAGTGAACTGAACATTTCACACGAATCAGTGCAAAGTGAAAATCCATTTAGGACTTGTATGTACTTGTCCTTGATCCAGTCTAAATATCGATTAGTCGATTCGTCATTTAGTAATTTTTGAATATGAGTAGAATATTTTCGAAATTGAACATCTCCAGACGCATCACTGAGGTAATTGAGGTCGAGCTGAAGACCACTTAAGTAAGCTAAAGGAGTTTCTTCATGAAAGAATATAAAACCACTAACACTGACATGTTCATTTGGTATTTTATATTTTAAACCATTACCATGTAAATCAGGGGACAATGTTTTGGCAATACGCAATCCTGTTGAGGTGTCGAATGCAGGTTTTACAAGTTGACCGATTTCTTTTGCTTTGTTCAGAAACATTCGATCCCCAGTCAGTGCGTAACACGACAGTAGGCCACCAACATAATGCACAATTAAATCATGCACTGCAAAACGATCGTTATTTCTGTCGAGCTTGGTGAAGTCGAGTTCGCTTTCAATCCACTTTTTGCCTTTTTTGAACTGTTCCTTCAGTTCCATGGTCCAGAGAGTGCTCATCGAGCTGACCAATGTCAAGCCAGAAAGTCTTTCTTGTGGAGCCAAATTACTGTAAATTTGATGCGTAACAGGCTTCAGCTCGTCGTATCCCCAGGCATATTGTTCATATGCGCCCCACGAGTGGAGCATCATTTCTCGAACAAATTGTTGCCTTTCTTCCAATTGTTCTTTAGTAAAGGGAATTGAAGTTGCCTCAGTGGTGGCAACAAAATCAGGCACATTTGTGGCATTGGCGACTTGAAGACTTGAACAAGAACATTTTTCTGGATGAATCAATACCACAACACAAATCACCAGGGCAACAGAGGCACAAACTAAAATTTGTTTCATAGTAAATTTGCCTTTGACAAAACGTTTCTCAAAGAAATTATTTGTGGAATCACTTTCAATCAAGCCCACTTCATCCTGCACTTTGTCGAACGAAACGATAGAGTTCATCTCGACTTGAATTTGTAATGATTCAAGTCAAGAAAAGTTTTGGTCAGTAACAAAAATCTGCTCATTTAGAAAATGCTATTCAATTTGAATTTAAAGAAATAATAAACTTTTTGCACAAGTGATAAATTTGTTTGTACAAGTAATCAAGTGAACTTTAAACTTCTTTATTTGAATAACAAAAAAAATACATTGAACATTGATCATTTCTAGTATTTTAAAGTTTTCCATTAGTTTTTTTGTATTCGTATAAGACTTTATCTTCCAACTCATCACTATCACTTTGTGCAGTCAAACAGAACAAATTGAAAAATTTGATTGCTACGATGCTTCTAATGCCCATCTAATCTAAATGTTACAAAAATTTTCAGCATTGTTATTATTCGGCAAGGTTACTAATAATTTCGGTCGATTAAATATAAGCCTTATTTATTGAGACTTTGTACCGATTACTCGTGAATAGATTTAAAGAAAAATTTGATTTAAAAACGCAAAATATTTGCCGAACTTTGAACTTACTGCATTTATTTATTCAAATTATTAAAATTTGCAAATGTCAGCAGGATACATTGTGTTATTGCCACAGATGGGAAGAGGATGACCGACAGAATTGAAGACAAACTGGTCCAGTGGGAGAACTGTGTCATCCGTAAAAGTGAGATAAAGATACTTGAGAGTGGCTGACAGGAATATTGAAGGTTGGTGATCGTTTTTGGTAGTTGGAACCTGATTGACGTTGTTCACTCCCGAGTATCCACCACTCTCCACTCGACAATGTTTGTGAATCGCCTGTGCCATTTGCCATGCATTCTCTCGGTACTCGGACTGGTGAGTCAATCGCCACAAAATGAAATTACTTTCCGCGAGCTCATGACTAGGAAAAAAGTTAAATTGAAATATATATATGGATTTAACCAAATAACTCACCTTAAATAGTAATATTCTTCTCCCTCAACCACATGTTGAGTGTTTCTGTCGTAAAAGAACTTGTGAGGTGCCAGGCCAGTTGCAGTTTCATTCGAAGCGCGTTGACACGTTTTGGTGATCTGTTCTGCCATCAAATGTTCATTGTGAATTAGCTTTTCTTTAAACAGCTTTGGGTAGCGATAGCATTCGCTGTTCAATTGCGCGTTTTGATCAATCGAATTGTTAAAATCCCTATGCATAGCTTTTGCCCCCATCGACAACATTGCACCCACACAACAGCTCGAGTATCGCATGAATGTATCATATTCTTTGGTGGCATTGTCATAACCTCGAGTGTAGTGTAATTTATTTGGAAAAATGTCAAACATATTCATTTCGTCCACAGCGTTCAGTGCATCATTGTACATTTTGATAGATTGACCAGTTCGATAGTTTGACTGAATGTACACTTTCACCAGTGAACTGAACATTTCACACGAATCAGTGCACAGTGAAAATCCATTTAGGACTTGTATGTACTTGTCCTTGATCCAGTCTAAATGTCGATTAGTCGATTCGTCATTTAGTAATTTTTGAATATGAGTAGCATATTTTCGAAATTGAACATCTCCTGACGCATCACTGAGGTAATTGAGGTCGAGCTGAAGACCACTTAAATAAGCTAAAGGAGTTTCTTCATGAAAGAATATAAAACCACCAACACTGACATGTTTATTTGGTATTTCTCTTAAACCATAATTAGAATGTAAATCAGATGTTTTACCGTGCATTCCTGTTGAGGTGTTGAATGCAGGTTTTACAAATTGACCGATTTCTTTTGCTTTGTTCAGAAACATTCGATCCCCAGTCAGTGCGTAACACGACAGTAGACCACCAACATAATGCACAATTAAATCATGCACTTCAACATAATCGTTGTCTACGTCGAGCTTGTTAAAGTCGAGTTTGCTTTCAATCCACTTTTTGCCCTTTTCGAACTGTTCCTTCAGTCCCATGGTCCAGAGAGTGCTCATCGAGCTGACCAATGTCAAGCCAGAAAGTCTTTCTTGTGGAGCAAAATTACTGTAAATTTGATGCATAACAGGCTTCAGCTCGTCGTATCCCCAGGCATATTGTTCATATGCGCCCCACGAGTGGAGCATCATTTCTCGAACAAATTGTTGCCTTTCTTCCAGTTGTTCTTTAGTAAAGGGAAATTGAAGTTTCATCAGTGGTGGCAACAAAATCAGGCACATTTGTGGCGACTTGAAGACTTGAACAAGAACATTTTTCTGGATGGATCAATACCACAACACAAATCACCAGGGCAACAGAGGCACAAACTAAAATTTGTTTCATTGTAAATTTGCCATTGAAAAAACGTTTCTTAAAGAAATTATTTGTGGAATCACTTTCAATCAAACCCACTTCATCCTGCACTTTGTCAAACGAAACGACAGAGTTCATTTCGACTTGAATTTGAAATGATTCAAGCCAAGAAATGTTTTGGTCAGTAACATAAATTTGCTCATTTAGAAAATGCTATTCAATTTGAATTTAAAGAAATAATAAACTTTTTGCACAAGTGATAAATTTGTTTGTACAAGTAATCAAGTGAACTTTAAACTTCTTTATTTGAATAACCAAAAAAAATACATTGAACATTGATCATTTGCATTGATCATTTATTGTATTAGAAATTTTCCATTAGATTTTAGTGTTTGTATAAAAAATTATCTTCCAACTTATTATCACTTTGATTGAAGTCAAACAGAAAACAAATTTAAGCATTTGATTGCTGCGATTATTTATTTAGACTTTGTACCAATTAATCGTAAATAGATTTGAAGAAAATTTTGATTTAAAAACGCCAAATATTTGCCGAACTTTGAACTTATTGCATTGATTTATTCAAATATTAAAATTTTATTCATTACAGACTCTCACATGTGACATTCTGCAGAAAGTATTGGCGAATTTAGTTGCCAATTCCATTGAACTCAGTTCATCAACAAGCAAACTTTGTCCAGTTTGTTCATGTCGCCAATATTTGACTTGCTGACACCATCATCAAGACATTGTTTCGAGAAAAATATCACTTGAGGCGTAAGTGATAGCTGCACAGCATTCTATAATGCGATAAAAGAGAACTCATTACTCAACTTTAATTATTCTGAATGCAATTCAAACAGAATCAGAAGATAAAGACTATCAACAAAGATTCGATCACACTTGCACATAGAGCAGAATCGTCTTCTTTTGGGCACGATTTAAAAAACGAAAAACAGTACTGAAACATCTCAATATGTTCAATACGAAGCGCGAAAATACAAAATGATTGACCGAATTGCAGAATGCGCAAATGAAGCCTCAGAGGTGGAAAAATCTGACTTATATGACTAAGAAGAAGCAGAAAGCAGATATCGACGATTTTGATGAAACAAAATGACAATCTAATTGAAAAACGCATTGATTGAAAATGAGAACCAATTAGAGCCTATTAATCCCTGTCCGTTTATTTATAATTTGGAAAAGTTGAAAATCGCAGAGTGATCCAGGAGTTGAATAATTATTAATTATTGTTAATTTTTTCAATCAAGTCATATAAGTCAAATCGATTCTTTGGGCGTTTTTCAAACACAGGCAAACCAAACTTTTGTAATTTTATTACTTTGTAAACTTCCAATCGCCCCCGACAAAATGGGCAAATTGCAATTGCAAAAGCTGGCGAAAGAAACCCTTTCTCGATCTAGAAAATGGAATTAAAGTGGTCCGAAAACTGTTGGTTTTCCACAAGTCAGTCTATAAAACAACGCTTAACGCCACTGGTGAAAGAAGAAAATGAAAAGCAAGCAGACGAACCGATTCGATTTGGAGAAGAAGAATCTCGAACCACAATCTCGTTACCTCAAATCGAGATTCTCCAATAGAAAATCTTTAAGCGTTTTTATCTCGAACGCATTCGCTTAAAACACATTTTCCAACTTTATGCCAAATCTAATAAATAAATTTAAATTTGTCGATTACGCCAATTCAGTGTGAACATTGAGCAATTTAATAAAGTAAAACTTTGATCTACTTTTTTATGAGTTCTTAATTTCATGATGCACAGAAAAGAAGCTTTTCATAATTGAGGAGTGGGAATTTGAACAATGAATGTGCTAAATTAAGATGACTTTTAGTTTTCACAAACTTTCAAATCTGAGATAATTATGATGCTAAAAGTTACTTGGCTTTAACTTTCCCATGACAATTGAGAATTTTGTGTTTTTATTTAAAAATTGTTAAAATAAAATAATTTTAAAATTTAGAATTAAATTATATTTGTTGAATTATTGATTGGAATTGTTGGAATTAATTCAAATTAGGGTAACAATACCTGTTGGATCACTATAAAAATAGTTCTAGAGATCATCAATCAAAGTATAAGTCAAATAGACTCTCTGAATCAATTCGTTGTTTATTCAGACTTGCAATTCCCAGTCACTCCACATTTGGGATTCTGCAGAAGGTGTTGGCGAATTCAATTGACAATTCCAAAGTGAAATGGGACAGTCAATCAACAAGCAAACTTCGTCCAGTTTGTTCAGGTCGTTAATATTTGACTTGCTGACACCATCATCAAGACATTGTTTCGAGAAAAATATCACTTGAGGCGTAAGTGATACAGCACTCAAGAATGAGATATAAGAGAACTCATTACTCAAGTTCACTCAACTTTCCTGATTTCTGAACAATTCAAACAGAATCAGAATTTCAGCAAAGATACGATTGCACTTCTCTGGTCGTCTTTTTTGGAAACAAACTGAAGAACGAAATACAATGCTGAAACATCTCAATTTGGTCAAGCTGGAACCTGAAAATACGAAATCGTTGACCGAATTTCAGAATGCGCAAATGAAGACTTAACAAGTCGACAAACGGAAGAAAAATCTGACTTATATGACTAAGAAGAAGAGGAAAGCAGATTTCGATGATTTTGGACCAAACTAAGAAGGTGATCACATTCAAAACGTATTGATTGAAAATGAAAACTTGTTAGAGACTTAATAAATCACTGTCCGCTGATTTATCACTTGTCAAACATGAAAACCACAGACTGTTCTAGAAGTTGAATCAAGTTATTGTTAATTTTTTTAAATTTTAAACCTCGACCTATTGTACATATTGTAAATAAAATTTGATATACTTTTTATGAGTTCTTATTTTTATGATGCACAGAAAGGAGACTTTTCCTAATTGAGGAGGAGGAATGAACAATGAATGCTAAATTAAGGTGACTTTTAGTTTTCACCAACTTTCAGATCTGAGATAATTATGATGCTAAAAAATGCTACTTCAACTTCAACTTTCCCATGACCATTGAAAATGTTATTGTGTTGTATTTTAAGATTGTTCAGATTTAAATTTGGATTTAAAACGAGTTTAAAATGCTGAATTAAATTAGATTTGTTTTTTTTGAGTGGAATTGTTGAGCTAATTCAATTTTCAGAACAATACTTCAGAACAAATCTAAAAAGGATTCTGAGGATCATCAATAAGGTATCAGTCAAATTGACTCAATTCGTTATATTCATCACCGACTACATCGACCCACATAGTTCAAATTAATTCACATTTTTAATGTGAGGCTATTTCGCGTTTGTTTATGTTCTGCCTGTTTTGTTGACTGTTGTCTACAATTTCATCATTCTGGAATCCTTTTCGCCCCTGTTCCAGTCAAAATGTGTGTACACGGGAACACTCTACCAGACGATTGTCTTTTGCCCATCTTTGACCGAATTCCCCTCTCCGATCTACTCCGCCTGGATCTCGTCTGTCCACGATGGGCATCCCTTCTCACGAGTGCATGTGCTCGACGACGCACTTTGGCCCTGATTCTCTTTGAAAGGCGATTGGATCGGATGCAATTCGAAATTCCATTCAACGGTGCCTTTGAAGTATCCTTCAATGGTGATCGACCGTATTTCAATCTTCCAGTGCCCGAACGTTTGGCTTCCTTAAGAATGTCATACTTGGTTCTAAACAACCCACTTGATGGCCGCCGTAACGAAGAAGCCGATACCGAAGTTGCTCGTTTCCACCATGCTCGTAGCACTGGTCAACTGGTCACCTATTTCATCGATCTATTCCCGAATGTGGACACTCTCGTGATCATTCATCCACGATGTGTCGAAGGCGAACTCAACTTGGTGGTCGATCTTCTAGAATCATCAACTTGGTCATTGAGAACTGTGAAACTATGGCTTCAGACTTACGAAATCGACAAGAAATACGTCGACCCAGATATGCAACATCCAATTGGCACTCTTCTTCAAGCCATCGCCAATCAGCAACATCTTCAACAACTCACTCTCGATGTAAATGGCGCACTATACAACCAATTCACCTTTCCCCTCGAATCGTACTCCTTTATTGGTCAACTCAAAATGTTGAAACTTTCCCTCGGATTGTACGAATCTGAGAACTCAATTTGGGACATTGTCCAACGATTCGATAGCACCAAATTGGGCCACATTTGCTTTGGAAACTTTGTCATTCCCTCAATGGACACGATGCTCAATCCCAAATACGAATTCATCACCAAAGTGCGCCAACTTTATTGGACTTTGCTCTTTGAAACTGTTGAGCAGTTTAGCGAATTCTGTTGGCGATTTTCCTCCTTGAGTACGCTTCGATTGCGCTGGAGACCGAACATCACCTTTACCCAATTGGTGTCCAATTTGGCCTCACTGACCGAGCTGTCGCATCTCAAATTGAAACTCTGCGAATATCGCGAGAATGCATTTGCTTTGGTTCAAAATAATGATGGGGACGAACCTCACAGAATCTCGCTGCCGCAAATCAAGTTACTCGAATTGGACATCAAAATGAATTCTCATCAGGATTTTGAATCACTTTCTCCACAAGTATTTCCTTCTGTAAAGGTGGTTATCCTGAAGCCTTGTATCAATTGCAACATTTGCCTGCCTTACAGTGTCCCATCAAACGACAGCAAACTGTGTCATCGACTGTTGGTTCTCTCGTTGAAGGCCAAATTTGCCAGTTCGGTTCGATTTTATGCGCGAAATGATGATAATTCGGCATTCAGTGATTGGACCAATCCCGTGACCACCGAAGAAGATGATGCACTCAACTGATTGGTGCTAATGATGAAGATGATGATGAACCAAAAGAAGTCATTGTTTAAAAATTTGTTTGTCTTTGCTTCCGTGAGAAAGATGAGATGTTCTGTTTATTTTCAATAAAACTACTAAATCTGCTCATATTATATGAGATTTTAATTTTTTATATTCTGCAGAGGCTTTTTAGAATTGAAGAGGATGAATGAACAATGAATGCTAAATAAAGGTTAGTCTTAGTTTTCACCAACTTTCAAATCTGAGATAATTATGACGATGATGATGCTAAAGGCTACTCGACTTTATCTTTCCCATGATAATTGAAAATATTGTATTTTTTACATTTTAAGAGTGCTCAGTTTTAAATTGGATTTACAAAAATAAAATCAAAATACTTAATTAAATTAGATTTTTTTGTGTGGAATTATAGATTAATTCAATTTTTTGGATCAACAATACTTGATGGATCACTATAAAAGTGGTTATGGAAATCATAGACCAAAGACAAGTCAAATGGACTCTCTACGAATCAATTCGTTGTTCCACACCTTTGGCAACAGTCTCATTGAATTGCTAATCACCCAGAAAGAAGACGGACCAACAAGAGCTACAAGAGCTCTACCATTTATTATGGGAACGAATGGGATGGTCCTACAGAAATTTTTGCTCAAATTGCGACAGCAGAAGCTAAAAGTTCCAGACAGATTTCAGAATTCGTCACAATTCAAAACGAATTGCTACCCAAAGCAAATGTTGCGCAAAATGACTCATGATTTCCGTGAGCACTTTGAGTTACATTGTTCAATATTTTTCATGGACCTGGTTAATGAGCTTGGATGTCATGTCACCATTACCTATGGCCGTGGAACTTATTTTTCTTTTATTAAAACTTTATATTATTATATCTTCTATATCGAAAGGCATTTTTAATGACCTTTCTAGCTATTACTATCTATACTTTACTTTACAAATAGAATATTTGTATTTTAATCGTTCTGTACTATTTTCTGACATTTCTTATTTCATTCCAACAATTATATCTATTATTAATATGCTTTTGCATATTATTATATTTATTTCTTATCGATATAGAGACATAATTAATAAATTTAATAAATATTTTTAATTAAAATACTTTAATTTGTTTGTTTATTTATTGTATGCGACCTTCGTCGTATAGGTCAGAGTTCGCGTACTTATCTAGTCCTCATATTTGTAGCTATATTAATCTTAGTATTGTGTAGCATTGCCCTTTGGTTCTTCTTGTATTATTGTAAATGTAGTAAAAGTACTACTTCCAAATTGACCGCTGCGGTGCTAATTTGTGAGCGGCGGTTATTGAGAGCGCGGTGTTAAATAGAGAATTTACTGCACCCTGGTTCTTGGTTGTGTCCTTGGTTGGCTAAATGATAGTTGTCCTAGGGTTGGTAATAAAGATGGAAAAAAATTTGAACCATTTTACAGCTCTACTGAAATCTCTCCAACTCAACAGAAAAATCTCAAGTGCTCTGAACAAATTCGACAGACACACCGCAAAGCGAATCGCCCACCAAGAGACCAAACGCAGAATGGAGATTCGATTTAAGGCTTTAGCAAACCCGGTGATTAAAGAGTTCTTAAACAACAGGTTTCAGGTCTGCAAAAAGTGTGATGTCTATTTTTGTTCACAGAAAGCAATGAAGTTGCATACTCCGAAATGTGATCTTGATGAATCAATGTCAGATTCGGATCCAGACACTGACGAGAATACTGAAATTGAGGACAATATTGACTGTGATGAGGCAGATGGTGTTCACCTCATCGAGGTACCAATTTTGACGATTGACCGAATTACGACTTCGTTTTATATGAAAGATAATCCTAACTCAGCATCCGTTCCTGGAACTCAATCGCTAGTTCTTGTTTTAGATGAGGATTCTATCTAAGATAACTTGTTTGATTGTTCCTATGTATACTCAATGAATTAACTAACTAAAAAATATAATATAATATGTTTGTCTATAGACATATATGATGACGTCATTTTTAGGGATGTGTGTATGGGTATGTCAGATGATGACGGTTTGATGACGAGTGTATGTGTGTATAGAAAAACCCAATTTTGTGATGATGTCATTAAAGTATGGCCCATATTATGAATTTGAAACTTGTTTATTGAATATTTAAAAAAAATAGTAACAAGTCTTTAATATCTCCCTTGAGATACAGTTTACATCATTAATCACCTTTAAGGCCTTTCAAGATTTGAGACCCTAAACTTGATGGTCCAGGTCTTGCTGACAAATTGGCAAACGAGGTTTTGAACGACAAATTGATTGTCGAAGCCTTGGTCGGTTAATTTGTGATCCACAAATTGGTAGTTCAAGTGTTGATCTACAAATTGGAAATCGGGGTCTTGAACGGCAAATTGATGGTCAACAAGTTGGTTGTTTACGACTCAATCTATCCTTTTTGTTTGATCCCAAATTTGTTTTGCGATTTTGAGGCAGATGTCGTACAATATACAATAATAAATTATGATTTTCAGTGAGTAGATCATAAATTTTTGATAAGTTATCTTGCAATTTCTTATCAGTTGGCCTGTTTGAGTTGATTTCCGAATCAGAAATCTCGTCTTTTTCAGAATGTTCTTCATCCTCTTGATTTGAATTGGTTGGTTGTTGGTCCGATGAGTCAGTTTCCGAATCAGAATGAATCGATGGATTATCGATTGGTTTTGAATATTTCCACTCGTTAAACACACTGGAAAACCCATTAAACAAGTCTTTATAAGTTAGTGATGAGTTTGGAAAGCGATTTGAGTTGAGTTCGGTGTCTGATTCGGAAGTCCGAGTTAGTGGGTATGCATAAGAACCCGTATAAAGAAAAAGAGCACAAATGAGGAAGATTGATAACTTCATTTTCATTGGAATCGAAAAAAAGTTAAGAGAATAAGTTTTTTAGAGAAAAGCGTTCCTTATATGTTCAAATGAATAAAGTTAATTTCATATCTAACTTAAGCATCTAGCTACTAGCAGCATGCTGCAAACTAGCAATAAAAATAACGTATATACTATATAGTAAATGGAGTTCACTCTTTTTTACTTTGTTACATACTACTACTATGCAAAAATGAAATGTCCCAAAGGTCAAAGGCAAAAACTTCCAATATGTACCTAAGCGTTATCTTTGATGACTCATTTATATATGCATCTAATGTACACGTCTACGTAGAATACGTACGTAGTATACTAGACGTAGCTGTAAGGCTTTTGTAGATCTGCAACATCCAATTGGAACACTACTTCAAACCCTCAACAATCAACAGCATCTACAACAGCTCACTCTCGATGTTAATTGTTCACTATAGAACCAATTCCCCTCGAATCGTACTCCTTTATTGGTCAACTCAAAATGTTGAAACTTTCCCTCGGATTATATGAGTCCGAGAACTCAATTTGGGACATTGTCCAACGATTCGATAGCACCAAATTGGGTCACATTTGCTTTGGAAACTTTGTCATTCCCCAAATGGACACAATGCTCAATCCCAAATACGAAGTCACCACTAAAGTGCGCCAACTTTACTGGGATTTGTCATTTGAAACAGTTGAGCCGTTTAGCAAATTTTGTTGGCGATTTTCTTCCTTGAGTACTCTTCAATTGCGCTGGGAACCGAACATCACCTTCACCAAATTAGTGTCCAATTTTGACCGAGCTGTCGCATCTCAAGTTGAAACTCTGTGAATATCGCGAGAATGCGTTTGCTTTGGTTCAAAATGATGAACACGAACTCTCGCTACCGCAAATTAAGTTGCTCGAATTGGACATCAAAATGAATTCTCATCTGGATTTTGAATAACTTTATCCACAAATGTTTCCTTCAGTGAAGGTGGTAATCCTCAAGCCTTGTATTAAATGCAACATTTGTCTGCCATACATTGTCCAATCAAAAAACAGCAAAATATGTCATCGACTGTTGGTTCTCTCGTTGAAGGCCAAATTTACCAATTCGGTTTCGATTTTATGCGCGAAATGATGATAATGCGTCGTTTACCGATTGGAGTAATCACGTGACCACCGAAGAAGATGATGCACTGATTGATGCTGATGATGAGAATGATGAAGATGATCAACCAAAAGATGTCGATGTTTGAAGAGCTTGTTTTTGTTTCTGACTTTCTGAAACTTTCTGTGAGGGAGTTGAGATATCTTCTGTTCATGCATGTCAACATATTTCGTTCTGTTTATTTCAATAAAATTACTTAGTCTGATTGTGTTTTATGAAGTTCTAATTTTTTGGTGATGCACAGAAGTTTTTAATAATCGAGGAATGAACAATGAATGCTAAATAAAGGTGAGTCTTAGTTTTCACCAACTTTCAAATCTGAGATAATTATGATGATGATAATGATGCTAAAAACTACTCGTCTTGAACTTTCCCATGACATGATTGAAAATATTATGTTTTTTATATTTTGAGATTATTCAGTTTTAAAATTAATTTTAAAAAAAATGCTTAATTAGATTTATTTATTTTTGAGTGGAATTGTTGGTTTAATTCAATTTTTTGGATCAACAATACTTGTTGGATCACTATAAAAATGGTTCTGAGAATCCTCAATCAGGTATAAGTCAAATAGACTCTCAACGAATCAATTCGTTATTCAATACATTTGCAACAGTTTTAGAATTGCAAATCACCAAGAAAGAAGATGGGCAAGCAATAAAGTACAAGCAAATCTTTTATTATCGAAACGGATTGGGCTACAAAATTTTGTGCTCAAACAGATCACAAACCGATAATTCAGAATTCGTCACTATTCAAAACAAACATTGCTACCCAAAGCAAATGTTGCGCCAACTCGAAACAATCCTCTTTCGAATCTACAAAATCAAGAGTATCGCAATTCGAAAATCACCGTTTGTCCAATCACAACTACTACTTTCAGACGCTACAAATCCAAATGTTGGTCAAACTCAACCTAAAGCCCCATCACCAACATTTATATTTACATTTGTTTAATTTTCCATTTTAATATTATATAAAATAAATAAAAATAAAGATTTTAAATCCCATAACAAGAATATATTGTAAAAGCATTCAGATTTCATTCATCAGGATTTTAAATCATATATCATTCCAACATTTAGGTAGGCTGCCTGTTTGAGAGGGCTTTTCTTTGTTTTCAATGAATTGGGGCATTTCGTAAAGTACGTAATATTTTGTTGTAATGTTTTGAAAAATTCAGACTGTAAATAACTCTGATTATAGCTAACAGCATTCTTACCAGAAAAATGTTTTCCAGGCTAATTATTTAATTAATAATGATTCTCGAACCATAATTTGAATATTCCAATACATGATTATCCATATATGTTTTCAAAGGCAAATAATAATTTCTAGTTTTACTAAACGAGTTTGTTGACAAAATTGTGAGTATGTAAAAGGTCACGTGATTGAAGAGGTTACGTTCTATTTGAATTCCTCCTGTTTACTCATTTTAAGTTGGCAGCCTAATTTACAAAAAAAAATTAGTAATTTAGGGAACCTAAATTATACCGCTCATCAATACAACTCATGTAAATAGACTTTTCCGGGTAGAAATAGCGTTACTTGTTCGCTACACACGCATATTGCTATAGTTCTGTGATGCAACATTCGAAATTGGTCGCCGCCAAAGAGAACTTTCACGTTAGAACATACACGCGTGTGCTTGTGTGTTCGTTTCTATGACTAAGCCGATTTCTACTTGTGATTGTGTTTGCCTCTTCTTCTACTTCTATTTCTCTTTCGCCTTAATCTTCACGATCGTTATCTTATCAGCTACAACAATGGACAACTCTACGTTCAAGACTGTGCACTACTGCCCATCTCTACCATCAACACCACCACACGATCGTCACACGTACGCAATCGCCGTTCACGTCACTCCGTCGGACAACTCCCGTTACCTGGCACAGGCTCACCAGGGCGTAATTGAGTCGTATCATGCCGAGCGTGACTACCTACTGGCACAGATTGACCAGCTGGAGACGATGGTGGGCGTGTTGAAGCACGAGAATCGGACACTGGTACAGCAGATTGGACAACTCGATCCAGAATCGATCCAGAAATCTCAGCGAAAGTCACGATCACCATCACCACCGCCAGCGAAACGACCCAAACTTGTGGATAACAACAACAACGACTCGAACGAATCTTCTACGATGGCTCAGGTATTGGTGGTTCCAAAGGTAGTTCCAAAAGCGGTCCAAAAGGCGATTACCAATGGCGTCATCATGAACGGTGGACACAAGATCCCTTCGAAACGGCCAATCCCCAAGCTCACTATCCTTCCACCAATTTGTCCTTGGCCTGAAGTCTCATTCCGAGCTCCAATTGCTCCTCCCCACTTACTCAAGAATCGCAACAGAATGCAACCTCTACTGTCAGTGCCTCTATATCCACTGCCACTACCGCCACCATTTCTACCCCCAATGCCACCGCTTCCACCACCACCCGAATTCTATTTTCCTTTTCTGTTTGCGCGTCATCAGAGTCCCTTTTTCTAAAATGTAAATTCGTTTCTTTGTACACACACGATTCTGTATGTAATTCTGTAAATAGACTCACTCACATTAGTTCATATTTCACTTTATTGTAATTGTATATTAATAATAAAATTAAATTTATTGATTTGATTGGTTTATTAAATCCGAGAGAGATAGAGACAAATGACATTAGTCAAGTGCTTCAAACAACTTAAAGTACGGCAATTGGTCGAGTGGTGCCGAAACATTGAACACACCCGGTCCAGTGAATGCATTGTCGTGTGGATCAATCCAAACACCTTTAGGAAAGTAAACTTGACGTTCTCGTTGACCTTTTTGGATAACTGGTGCCACAAGAATATCATCTCCGAGCATGAATTGATCCTCGATCCCATTCGTCTGGACATCATCGGAGAAAACATACCATAATGGACGAATGATTGGTTTGTTGTGCTCGTTATACTGTTGAGCATGCTCCATTGCCAATTTGGACATAATCTCGCCATATTCTTCATGTAAAGCCGTGAATTTGTGTGCAATCTGTACAACTGTTTGATTATAAGTCCATGGAACAATGCTGAACTTGAGCACCGGCATCAAAGCGACTGCCTGCACCCATCGAATGTATAATTCTGCAGAAGGTTTCTCGGTTTCATCATCGATCATTAGGTTGGGCACAATAAATGTGTGACCAGCCAGGGACATTGATAAGACCATTGGGATCAGAGATTTGAGATTGTGTGCAAAGTTATTGCGATTGGCTTTGATGTCGATTTGAACAAATAGAGGAAAGCTAGGCGAATGCAAATTAGAACAACTTCCATAGAAGTAAGCGCTGATTTGATTTTCACTTTTTGTTGTATTATTATTTAGATTTTCAATATTGAAACGGCCAAATTTCCTACCGCCAAACTGAAACGCATCAATTCCAAACTCGCCACTCAGTTTTGTGAGTTTGCTTTTGAACCAACGCGAAACAGCTTTACGAGACAAATTGAGCATTCCACCAACATTTTCATCAATAACAAATCCGTTCGAAAAAATTGACATTGCAAATTTGAATCGTTCAAAATTTGGTGAAAGCTCATTAATGAACGGATTGATAGGTAGTGAAATGTTCCAGCCCAGCTTGTGCAGCTCAATGAGCAACATTTTCGGTTCCATCGATCGATCCAAATCAAACTCAAAGTCTCCATCATACTTTTGCCAGTTAGAATTAATTTCGAGAAAAGTCGCGTTAAATTTGTAAATTTTCTCAATTGGCAACGCAAAGCTCAACAACTTTTCTCTAGTCAGCTCACCATTGTAACTCCAAAATGGTTTTGTGAAAAACTTTTGAAATGACTCCTGTTTTGGATGCGTTATAATGTCTGGATAAATGCTCGAAAGAAATCCAAATTTAAAATCGTTTCGCACAGATTGAAGAGCTGTTTTAAGATTTGAAACTGCGCGCTGGTCATTTATGAAAGTGCCATATGAGGTGATTATTTTGATTGAAAGTGATGACTCATTTTGAGACTTGACTTGTGGTGATGATACAAAGCAGAGTTGTGAATCGGAAAAGTTGAGCTTGACTGACTCGTTGAACATTATACCGAGTCCATTTGAATTGATCCAAACAAACTCTACATTCGATGGAATAAACTTGCTGTTGTGTTCACTTGGTGTTGTTGTTGACTCTGTGCTTGAAACGATTTCTCCGAAAGTTTTAAACCTAAAATTGGTAAATCATTTGTATAATCATAAAAACAAACAAACATTCTCTTACCAGTAAACATTTGGTTCGCTTCGATACAACATGCACAGTTCAATGGCGGTGCTCCATTTCATTTCGATTATTTCATTATCTGGGATTGAGAATTCAATTCGGGAAGAACAATTTGCAGAACATTCTTTAGTGCCATTTGGTAGTTGAAAAATTGCATATTTTGGCAAAGAATAATAAGTGCCACTCTCTACGGCAATGTATGAATTGCGAATAGTAAAGTTGAGACTTTTGCCCTTGTAAGATTGAATGGCAAAAGCGCTTTCATTTTGCCTGAGTAATAGGTTTCCACGAATTAAGTCAACGTTCAAGTCTTCTTGTCCATAAACCCTACAAACAGATTGAATCAAAATGAGAATTGTCAAACACAACAAAAACAATGCATTGTTCGAAGGTAAATTCATTGTGCATGGACGGAATTGTAAAGAGAATTGTAAGAAAATGTTTTGCCGAGTGTGATGAGATTTACTCGGACAAATGTTCATTGATTCATAAAATCTCGCCTATTTATAGCCACAAAATTTTACTTAATGGGATTCCAATGTGTTCTTGAATGAACATCTTGAAAAGGCATTCAGTGATCACGTGATCGTAATATTATTATAATCGAGATAACATGTGTGTGTTTTGCATTATCCCATTTTGTTGTGAATAATCTTGTTTTTGTTGTCCTGGTAATTTTAAGTTGGGTTATTTAAGTATAACTAGGGTCACTTTAACATAATCTGCTCTCACTTTGCCAGCCAAGTTTAGAAATTCAGGCAATGACCACTGTGTGGCCGGTTGAAACACGTTCAGATAGAGACAATCCTCACTGAAGGATTTGGTCGTCTGATTGAACTGATGAATAATTGCAATCGTTCTATATTAATCAATACTATAGTGCAGAAATTCAGCCGGTCAAGAGTAGGGTGATGGTCTGCGCAGCTGATTCCAATGCTCCGGTTTAGGAACGTTGATATCAATTGACTACTGTGCCTTGCGCATGTAGGGTGCATTTCAAAGAGCTTGGAACACTTAAATAAATGGTTTCAACATTGTTCAACATACTTCATTTTGAGTTTGAAAAGTCACTATGAAGCAAAAAAGTTTGGGTTTAAATTGAGAACGTACTCCAAGTGGAAAGATAAAATCTAGTTCAAGTTCATGTTCCTTTCAATTAAGGAAGTTTCATTCGAGTTTCATCATAGTCACTCAAAATTTACATTTAAATAATTATGATATATGAGAGGTTAAAACGATTATGCCAATAACCAGTTGAGTGATATTGAATTGACTGCAATTCAAATTCTTGATTCTTTCTTATATGTTCACGAAATGTTAAGACTGTCTTGACTTACCTAAAGTGATTTACTTGACATATTTACATTAATTAAAAATCCAAGAATAGCCTAAATTATAACACAAATACACAATTAAAACTTGACCTTGGTGACATTGTTGACTTCACTTTGTGAAAAATGATCTTCATATCAAAGTAATTTGTGATGGTGGCCGGAAGAGATGGAATTATTGATTGAAATTGTGACTCACTCACAAACGGAATCTTAATGTAAGAAAAATTTTATGGTAGAAAAATAATAATAATTAATGTTCAATTGGCGTGCTACGTAAACACAACAATTAATTTAATTAACATCATAAAACTTCAGAGTTGAATATTATAAATGTTATATTGAGAGACAAATTAAAAACAGCAATAATTAATTAACTTTAAGTACTTGAAAACACTGTATTTAAGCAGAATTATATTTCGGTTTTAATTAATTAAATTAAAAATTTTACACTGATTTTTTTGCCCTGATTAAAAATAATCATTTAAATTTAAATTACTGTGTTTGAATTGTTTTTGTACACTTTCCGTTAACAATTAAACTGTTTTTTGATTTATATAATTAGTTAAAAATATGTCAAAGTGAGTCACTTCAGAAGAGTTCAGAATCGTAAAGAGACGTTTCTTAATATACAATATTATTTTCATTTTAAATGTCAAAGAAATTTGTTTCATAAATCATAATCATAATGTTCTTCAAGTTTTTCTTTAATTATTTTCAATACATTTTTATCGCTTTCAATCGTCGCTTGTCTGTGCATTTCAATGAATTTACATTCAATTTTTCACCATTTCGTGAATGTGCTAGTAACTTAGAGATATTACAAATGACCAGTAGTAGAAAGAGAAATGTCAAAATCAAAAATCTTGTTTTTTTATTACCGTTTCTGTTGACAATCTATCTAGCCCTGGATAGTTTGCACGAATTTGCTCTGGTCAATTTCCATTACGATCCAAATGGAATGCCTCGCTTGTTTACACACAAAGTGTACGTAAAAGTCTTTTGGAGTGTGGGAGATATTATCATTAACTTGGCCATTGGTATGTCTGTGGTTATGTTTGCAAATCTTTTATTTGATCCATTGATCAGTAAAAAGTATTTGAATTTTGTTCAACATTCTGGAGGCAAAAATGTTCGAATTTTTCAAAATCAAAAAGGTCTGTAAATGATTTTTGTTCATATTAAAAATAATTTGATTAAAATTCAATAGAGTTAAATCCGGTAGAAACAAAGGCCATCTCACGATTCTATTTTAAAGCAAAATTCTTTGTGAAAACTAAGTCAATCGTATCACAAATTTTGATGCACATCTTTTACAACTGGCAATTCTATCTTAATTGGACAAACTGTTGGAAGGATTACATTTTTGTGCTTGCCGTGCCGTGCTATTTCCTTTACGGTGGATTCAGTGAGTATATTGTTTGTTTGTTTGTTTGTTATTTTTTTAAAATTTCAATAGCCAATTTATTTATGATGGATTATTTTGTACTCACAACTCGGTGCGTAATTATCAAGCAAAATATTAATATCAGCCAATTGAAAGCTCTCAACTTTACATTTCTGAGTCAATATGTCACTTTATACCGTGTGTTCAATAAGTAAAGATAAAGTAGGTTTATGAATTTAATCTTTGACCAAGGACTTTCATAAAAATTTTTGACATGCTATTTGAGACACCAACTTAGTAGAGTATCCGATGGTATGGGTTCCAAATTTTAAACCACGCCCACCTAGGAATATTCCGAAAGTCAAATTAGAAGTTTTGCTTTTCGGGCTTATTTTGGCCCAATAAAGGGTGGAAAAATTCTTAAAAAATAAAAATAGTCTACTCCTGGCACGAATACTTAGATTCAAAGTCGATTGTTCCAATTGGAACGTTTTGGATCATTTCCAAAAAAATAAATTCCGCTTTCATAAAAACGTTTCAAAATAATTTTAAAGTGATTTTAAATGATTTTAAATTGGAATTTGTGTCTGAAAACTGTCAAAAATAGGTGTTCCAGTTAGAAATTTTAATTAAAAGTGATTTTTAAAATATTTTATTTTTTTAATATTGAGAATCTCCAATTAAAAATGTGAAACTTTTAATACCGGTTGTTTAAAGACATAAATTCTTGTTTTGAATATTTTTAAATAATTTTTAGCTGATTTCGAAATAATTTTACGGAACCGGAAATTATTTTTTGGAAATGACCCAAAACGTTCCAATTGGAACAATCTACTTGGAATTTAATTATTCGTGCCTGGAGTAGGCTATTTTTATTTTTTAAGAATTTTTCCACCCTTTATTGGGCCAAAATAAGCCCGAAAAGCAAAACTTCTAATTTGACTTCCGGAATATTCCTAGGTGGGCGTGGTTTAAAATTTGGAACCCATACCATCAGATACTCTACTAAGTTGGTGTCTCAAGTAGCATGTCAAAAATTTTTATGAAAGTCCTTGGTCAAAGATAAAATTCATAAACCTACTTTATCTTTACTTATTGAACACACGGTATAATACTCAACAGTTGTATCGCAAGTTTAATTCAATCAATCAGCAAATACTGAAATGCGTAAATGAGATTCATGCGTACAATCACTTTTGGGCACGCTATTTGAGCATCTACTTTGTGGTGTACATTCTCGAGGTTTGCTACGTTAGCTACCTCTATCTGTTTTTCAATGATCATATGAATTACTTTTTTGTTGCTTTCACGGTATTTCTCACGGTTCACTTCTGGTCAACATTGACTTTGATCATTTACGAATGTTCCATTATTGTACATAAAAATTCATTGCTTCTTAAGGAAAATAGAAAAATTTTAATTTTATTTGTTCAATTGGAAAATAATTTGATTTTAAAGCGCTCAAAATTATTGAAGGTACAAATCATAAAATTTAGTAAATAAAGATCAATACTTATTCTTTGTAGCTTGACCAAATGGAAGCCAATCATCGATCATTTATTCGTACAGGCTTTTCACTGTTCGACAGCTATAGACTTAACTCAAAAATGTTTCAAATGGTAAATTTATGATAATTGTTTTTTGTTGTTGCTAAAACTCTGTTTTTAGGTAACTTTTTACATTAGTACGATATTCATGAATATTTGCGAAGATAAATTAACACGGTATTGGTTTGAACATGCGAATTTTAATATAAGAAATTATTTTCTGTTTTTTAGCGACTCTAGTGGATAGAAAAGCTTCTAACTGACTTCTAAATTGCTTCTAAATCGACCTGCTATCGAACTTCTACATGCCGAAATCATATTTTGCCGAATGCAGTGATGCTATGTTTTCTTGTTTTTCTAGTTTTCACGAATTCATGACATGACAAACACATGTTAAGTTTGTTGTCGAAATGATGAGTTTAAGACAGAATTGTTCTAGATACATTGGTCATCGAACTGATTTTGTTAATAAAAGGTTCACTTTTCACTGTTGTGTCGTTTGCTAATGATAATTCAATTAAAATTTCAACAATTTCAACAATTATGAACCACTTACCCTCCAATGAATATAAATATACAACTAAATAGACGATTGTTAACATAATCGAAATGTTGATTGAATTCAACATTTTAATGAAAACCCCAAGTACAAACGATAGCTCAAAATGTTTGTGAAGAGATGCAGAGACAGATGCAAAAGTATGACTCGAATGATTGAAGTTATCTACGATAAAAAGTTTATTTATGCGTGCTGTGAGAAAAGTGGAATTAGCATTAAATTTGTGTTATTCAGAAAAAAGATTACAAGTTTCTTATTTTTGATGCAATAATTTTGACAACCTTAACATTAACCTTCCGATGACGAGGTGGATTTTGGCCGCACGGATGACGACGTGGGGTCGTTGAGCGACCCATGAGTTTTTTCGGTAATAGCTATTGTTTTTATAGCAATTACTGATATATTCTATTTAAAAAGTATTAAAAAGGGTATTTAAAGTCTAAAAGTAAAAAGAAACTACAATCTACAGCTTTAATCTTGAGATTTTCGACTGTTATTGAATGCACGGCTATTTCTACCTAAGTTACTATGAATTTTCAATTTTGTAAATCTTATCGGGGTTTCATCTCTATCAGCAATATAATCAATTATATTTAGCTAAATTAATGATAATGTGTCATTATATTCAATTTTTATGAATGTTCAATAAGTTTTATGTCAAAAATATTTTTGACATTTTAGGACACAATCCAAGAAAAGATTTTTTGTTCCTGGAACTTCAGCGAATTTGTAACAACTGGTGTTATCAAGTGATAGTAGACGTTCTAAAAGTCAGCTAGAAAAAAATTCTGATTTTTATGTGATGTAGATCAATAGATATACACCAAAATGTATTTCATGGGTCGTTTGGCGACCCCACCTCGTCATCGGAAGGTTAATGTAATAATGATTACATCAGGTACTGAGCTTATTGCAGATATCAGATGCAATCGCATGTTTGCCGAATGCAATGATGCAATGTGTTTTCTTGTTTTTCTAGTATAGATAGATTTAAATTCAAATTACTTTATTTGGGTTTATTAACCGAGCGAACGGAACGAACGAGCGAGCGCAGCGAGCGAGTGAGTGAAGTGAGTGAGGTTCTTTGCAATGACTTGATTTGTTCCTCATTAGAATCCTATGGGGTGAGTTGTTAGCAAAAACACATTGAAATTGCCATTGAAATTGGTGACCTGAATTAAACTGTAAAGAGAGAAGTATAATTCAAAAAGCAGACATGATTGACTCAAGCTAATAATAAAGAGACTTCAGTGAACTTTTGAAGAAATTTTATAATAGATTATAATAGCTATAGCAGATAACTCAAAAACGACATATATGGACTTAACAGTTCGGTTAGGGCTGCAGTGCACAAAATGAAACTTTCTACTATTGAAAACAAAGTAACTGTGTTTTTGAATGGCCCATAAAATTTAATATTTGGGCTATACTTCCCAACAATACACTGTACAGTTGGCTGTGGCACTGTATGTTTGTTTATAGTTAGTGTTGTGTTATTGTGTTGAACGCAATACAATCGTTGTAATGCAGTTTGCGTTCTGTAGTACATCTCAATCTGTAGAATCTGTTCATCTAATTCTTTTGTGTAATATAACTTTCATCTGAAGCAACAGTTTGTTGTTGTTGTTGTTGTTGTATTTGTGAGTAATGTTCTTTAGAAATATTCTTTGAAACCCAAGAATCCTAGATGGTATGCTCTTTATGTTTGTTGTACTGAACTTTTGCTGTTAAATGACTCAAAATCAAGTGAAATCAAATTCAAATCAACGTTCTCAAATTTTAATTTGCTAATTCATGCAATGATGATTTAATTTATAGAATAACAAATTAGATTCTGTTGAGCCACATTTTAATCAGATGATTCGAAAGTAAATTTCAAATTTCCGATCCATCAATTGAACCTATTGATTGTTGACTAATAATCAGCCCTCAAATAATTTAATAGATTACAATTAAAATTACTAAATTATAATTGATATTCGCAATCATTACTCCCCAGAGGTAATGTTATTTTTATCACATTTATGCCAATTATCTTTCATCAATTTTTGTTTAAGATTTCCCGTCCAAATGTACAACCCAATTTGACGACCATCTTACTCAACCTCATTTTTAATCATCTCTGCTTTGCGTAAATAAGAAAGCAATTATCAAATAATGTTTATGAAATGTCTAGGACACTCAAACACAAACAATAAAATATTTTTATATAACCAATTTGTCTATATCATATTTGTTTTGGTCGATCGTTTATATATCTGAATCTTTCCGTCCAAAAGTTGGAACTCAAATGACATGACTTTAATAAGTATTTAAATTAAATCGGGTTTGCATAAATTAACTTCATAGCAAAACAATGAAATTGCTCAACTCTTTTCATTTTTTATTATTTTTAGTCACTTTTTGATTAATTAATATTTAGCCAATATTACGTATTTCTGTTGAATATTTGTCATCATTTACTAATGTTTTTTATAATCAATCATTTGTGTTAACAACAACATGCAATACAGTTCGCTCGGTTACACTGCTCGCAGTAAATTCTAGTTAAGTTCGAGAGAGAGAGACAATGTATGACTTTACTCAAACTTCAAACAACTTAAAGTACGGCAATTGATCAAGTGGCGCGCCCACTTTGAACACACCCGGACCAGTGAATGCATTGTCGTGTGGATCAATCCAAACACCTTTGGGAAAGTAAACTTGACGTTCTCGTTGACCTTCTTGGAGAACTGGTGCCACAAGAATCTCATCTCCGAGCATAAATTGATCCTCGATCCCATTCGTCTGGACATCATCGGAGAAAACATACCATAATGGACGAATGATTGGTTTGTTGAACTCGTTATACTGTTGAGCATTTTCTCGTTCCATTGACAATTTAGACATAATCTCGCCATATTCTGCATGTAGAGCCGTGAATTTGTGTGCAATTTGTACAACTGTTTGATTATACGTCCATGGAACAATGCTGAACTTGAGAACAGGCATCAAAGCTACTGCCTGCATCCATCGAATGTATAATTCTGCAGAAGGTTTCTCGGTTGCATCATCGATCACAAGGTTAGGCACAATGTACGTGTGACCCGCTAGGGACATTGATAAGACCATTGGGATTAGTGATTTGATATTGTGAGCAAAGTTGGCGTTTGCTTTGATGTCGATTTGGACAAATAGAGGAAAGCTAGGCGAATGCAAATTAGAGCAACTTCCATAGAAGAAAGTGCTGATTTGATTTTCACTTTTTGAATTGCTTAAATTCTCAATATTGAAATGGCCAAATTTCCTGCCACTAAACTGAAACGAATCAATTCTAAACTGTTCACTCAGCTTTGTGAGTTTGCCTTTGAACCAACGCGAAACAGCTTTACGAGACAAATTGAAAATTCCATCAATTTGTTCATCAATTACAAATTCGTCCGAAAAGCGAGACATCATAAATTTGAATCGTTCAAAATTGGGTGATAATTCACTAATGAACGGATTGATGGGTAGTGAAAAGTTCCAGCCCAATTTGTGCAGCTCACTGAACAACATTTTCGGTTCGTTGCCAAATCGATCAAACTCAAAGTCTCCATCATGCTTTTGCCAGTTAGAATTTATTTCGAGAAAAGTCGCATTAAATTTGTAAATTTTCTCAATTGGCAGCGCAAAGCTCAACAAATTTTCTCTAGTCAGTTCACCATTGTAACTCCAAAATGGTTTTGTGAAAAACTCCTGAAATGACTCCTGTTTTGGATGCGTTATAATGTTTGGATAAATGTTTGAAAGAAGACCAAATTTAAAAGCGTTTCGCACAGATCGAAGAGCTGTTTTAAGATTTGAATTACTGCGCTGATCGTTTATGAAAGTGCCATATGAGGTGATTATTTTGATTGAAAGTGATGACTCATTTTGAGACTTGATTTGTGGTGATGATACCAAGCAGAGTTGTGAATCGGAAAAGTTGAGCTTGACTGTTTCGTTAAACATTATTCCGAGTCCATTTGAATTGATCCAAACAAACTCGGCAATTGATGGAATGAACTTGCTGTTGTGTTCACTTGGTGTTGCTGTTGACTCTGTGCTTGAAACGATTTCTCCGAAAGTTTTAAACCTAAAATTAGTTGACTTTGATTAATCATTTAAAATTATTTATATTATTTAAATTTTCACAAACAAATTCTTACCATGTAACATTTGGTTCATAAAACATGCACAGTTCAATGGCGGTGCTCCATTTCATTTCTATCATTTCAGTATCTGGAATTGAGAATTCGATTCGGGAAGAACAATTTGCAAAACAATCTTTAGTGCCATTTGGTAGTTGAAAAATGGCATATTTTGGCAATGAATAATAAGTGCCACTCTCCACGGCAATGTACGAATTGCGAATAGTAAAGTTGAGACTTTTGCCCTTGTAAGATTGAATGGAAAAAGCGCTTTCATTTTGTCGGAGTATTAGGTTTCCACGAATTAAGTCGAGGTTTAAGTCTTCTTGTCCATAAACCAAACGAACAGATTGAATCAAAATGAGAATTGTCAAACGCAACCAAAACAATGCATTATTCGAAGGTGAATTCATTGTGCATGGACGGAATTGTAAAGAGAATTGTAAGAAAATGTTTTTGCCGAGTGTGATGCGATTTACTCGGACAAATGTTCATTGATTCATTAAATCTCGTCAATTTAAAGACACAAAATTTTACTTAATGGGATTCCAATATGTTTTTTAAGAACATCTTGAAAACGCATTCAGTGATCCAGTGATCGCAATATTATAATAATCGAGATAACATGTGTGTTTTGCATTGTTTTTCTTTCTTTTTTGTGAATAATTTTGTTGTTCTGGTAATTTTGTAATTGATGTGCACTTTTAAGTTGGGTTATTTAAGTATATAATTAACAAATGTTAAAATCTTTTTAATTTTTACATTTGATCAACATAAGCTTTGAAATATAATCATAAATCGTATAAAATTTATTCAATATATTCAATAAATCAATTAAAGCAATCTTTTTTGAACAAGCTTAAAACTGAACATCAAATATGCAGAATACATAAAAATAAACTATATATTTGAGAAATTAAAAATTAATTATGAAATTAATAATTTAATTAAATTTGAATGAAAAAACTTGCCTCAAACAGTGATCTTTCCGATATTTGTCCAACCGATCCAACTGTGAAACGAAACGGTCGTTCAGTGTGAAGCAGTTCAAATTTAGTCATGAGTTTCAGTTTAGATCGCAGGACTGAACGACGCTTCCTTGCTCTATTTTGAAGCACAAATTGAGATTTAAATAACAGACGACCCGAACTAATCAAACAGTTTGACCATTTAATCAATGTTTTGCAACCATTCAATGAGAACACAATTTGCAGTGCTGTGATGAGTAGAATTACCAACATTTCCACTGGACTCAGTGAACGATAGACCAACATTGTCACCATCAGTACATTGACCACAATGTTGCTAAACAGGGTGACAGTCATGAGACGGGACACGACCAGGCAATTCGTATGTCTGGCTACACGCAACATTTCCAAATGTTTAGAGAAAAGGTTTCGTAATCTCGATTGCAGTACTTTAAAGTTGGGCACTTTCTTGTTTGAATGATATTTGAGAGTGCTTTCGAGTGACCGATTCAGTGACTTTACATACGAACCGTAGACATAGGTCATTAGAGCAATGAAAGTGAGCGCAACTAGGGTCATTCGAATTGCATTCCAAGTGCAGTAGACAATAAGAAATGAATCAACACAAGCAATCGCGATTGTTTCAAGTGCAAGATCACTTCTTGCAAAAATTGTCCAAACAAACTCTCCATAGAAGCCATATCCAATGAAGACTGATTCGTAAAAATAAAGATATTATTTAATTTCGATCTCATAAAAAATAGCAAACTCACATAAACAGAAATTTAGAAAGCTAATAATCCAATCGGAAAGCACACTCAACTTGAATGCACCAATTCGTGTTTCAAAAGGAAATTTTTCAAAGAATTTCACTTGCGAATTCACAATTAATTCATGTTTTGGTGGATTCCAAACATTTTTGACAAAAATCGCCGCATCTTTGAACATACCCTTGCCCAGTCGGATCGGTTTAAACAGATGCGAATTCAACGAAATCAAATTTTGTTTATTTTCAATGATAATGGAACGAAGAATGTGAAATAAATACAGATCAATTTTGACATCAATTGAATAGTCCATGTAGAGGGCAAATATGGCCAGTAGGCCAGTGGCACTCACTGTGACAGTGTCAAAGTAGGTAAATTGCTCAATTAGAGAAACCATAACTGGATCGATCCAAATGAGCTGATCAACGTTGGAGTGCATTTTGAGTAGATAACTGTAGTAAAGGGCTCGAACACTGACGCCCACCAAATAAGGATAGAGTACCAATTTAGACAGTACAAATTGATAGTAATAAGTCCATGAACGTGCTTGGAAGCCAACTCGAGACTGTTCAAAGTTGAATGAACGTTCCAAAATTTCGCTTACGCTCAAATAGAAATATGAACAAGCGAATATGTTCAACATTTTGTCGGTGACAATAATTTTGTGGTTAAAAAGTCAATTTTGATTTTAGTGAAAATTTTAAAATAAAATATATAAATGAGGCCGAATTTATTCGAGAATATTCTAACGATTAATCATCTATGTTAATTTTGAAAATTCTAAAATATGACAAATTAGTAATTAGAAATTACCAACAAGAGAAGGAGAAAATTAAACTTAATTGTCGTTAAAAGTCATTTCTTTTTTTTTAAATTTTTAAATTATATAGTCGATAAAATTACAAATTCAAACCGAAAAACTAAAATTATTTCTAGAAACTAAAAATAAAATCCATTTAATTTCTAATTTTCGTCGCAGTTTTCGTCGTAATTTAAGCATTTTAAATAATATAAAATGTATTCAACCTATCCGAATATTCTTGTGAATTCTAATTTTGTCTTTTAATTTTTTCTGAATTTTTAACTTTGAGTCAGTATATAAATTCGACACGCAAACCAAACCATTTTCGGCGATAGAAGCAGACTTCGATCTGGCTCAGTTCATCTTGAGATAGGTGAAGGCGTTTGGTGGTCATGACTTTGGCCATCTCCGTGACACTGTTGTCCTTGTCAATCTCGCTCAACAGATGGCCTTCACTGCATCCAGCGTGGATTACGATAAGGATAAGGGTAAGCAGACTCATGCAAGCGGGAATCAGTTTTCCGTTCATGTTGAACACAGGCGTAGGAAGATGGAAAAACGCGAGTTCCTGGTGCTGAAAAAGTCTAACCAAAAGTGAAGCATTAGGCTCTCAGATTAGTGTACTTCACAAAGTGTGTTCACTGAACACTGTTCACAAAGCGAAGATGCAAAGGGAATTGCGTGGATTTGAATGAACGGCAAGGAATGACCAGGAAGATGGATCGGTTATTAAATGGACCGATCGAATACAAAACAGAAGGACAAACGAGACATTGTTGCATACTCAACAATCCTGACAAACAATGAGAATTCATTCTTCCGATTTTGAGTTTAATCAATTGTTGAATCACTTCATTTAAATTTACGATCTGTTGAATTGCCAAAAATCGGAATTATCTAGATAACTCTAACACTACTGAGTGACACACTGTGTGAGGCCAACAATTAACCCAAAAGTAATTCAAATACCCAGAGTCCAAAGTCCATTTTGAGTATCCAGCAATTGTAGTGTGAATTTGAATGATCATCTCGCATCAGTCTTATTTCTCGACTCAATCATCAGTTATCACTGTAAACCTTTCTCGAAGCTCACTTCTGTGTTTTGTGACCCTCTCTGACCTTTTGCGTTACTGCATCATTTTGACGCAAGTCGATTTGAATTTGGCGATTTGGATTGCGAAAGTTTTGCTATTTGGTACGTTTAGTACGGTTATTTTACTTCCTAAGACCGCGATCTTATTGAAGATGCAAGCTCAATTTATTTTGTTGCTTTGTGTTGTCGTACCGGCTATAGGGGCGCCAATCAAGATGACCTACCCCTGGCGTGAATTAACTATTTCCGAAAAGAACCTCGTCTGGCATTGTTACCGGTACCATCAGGCCGGAACTAACCTCCATCCTTATGCCTATGCGCCGTGCCAGTACCTGACCTTTGACCGACCGGCCGACTATGTCCATGATTCACCGAATGAGCGTATCTTCAACATGCTTCGGTACTGGAAGCATCTGGAGGCCGAAACTTACGAGCAACTCACTCACCTGGCCTTCAAACGGATCAACGAAACTCGTGTAATGGACTGTATGCTCCGAGAGAAAGGTCGCAACAGTTCGCTCTGCAAGATCCTGTTCAATGAGACGCTAAACATCTACTCTATGACCGAGTACAATGATGAACGCAAACAAGCCCTGGCTGATCTGCGTGACCTCTACCAAGAAGAAGCGGATCGATCTCGAGTGGAAGACTGCTACAAAAACCACCGAGGAAACGACCATTATATTGGATGCTATCTTATTTCGTGGAATGTCAATTCGGACAAGACAGAAGAGGTCAAGCCCGAATTCCATGACTATGCGAACATATGGATCCAATTGCAGAAAAAGGACAAGTTGGCGAATGAAACCGGCGAGGAACAAAATTCGTGGTACGATGTTAAGCCCGAATTCAAAGGCGTATTCTGAAACCGATTCAAGGGCCTTATTCATCAAGTTCTTTCATTTTTTCTAGCTATCCTCTAATTTTTGAGGTCATTAGTACATTTGTACATATTTCCCGATTTCATATTTTCAAAGTATCTTTGCTACTTTATAGTTTTTACAACATTTTATCTCATATTTTATTGAAATTGTATCGCGTTTCTTGGCCTTAGTGGTTCAATAAATTTTATGTTTTAAACCTGTTTGCTTAAATTTATTCGCTTGAAATAACGCTCATAAACACCACAGGAGTGACTAACAATATTTACATTCGCCCGTTCACAAATATCTGCCCTGGAATCGGACAATATACGAAATATGATTTGCTTGAAAGTCAAGTCCGATTTCAAATACTTGCCTGTACCTTGACTTCAATCAAATCTTGTATTTTCTCAAAACATAAAAAACCAAAACAATTTACGAGTTTTCATATAATGTTAAACCAAATAAATAATTTCAAAATTGTTGCACAGTTTGATCTGTTCTTGTTCATTGTAAGATTGTGTTAGTGAATAATTCAATAATTTCTTATTCAACAACAACACAACACTTGAACTAACAATTGCACTTAAACCCATTCAAATATTCAGGAAAAGTTCAGTCTAAAATCAGTTTCTGTTCACACGCAAAAGTTGATTGACTTTTCAGTTTGATCTCATCTGATCTCGCGACTGATGACGATTCTTCTGGTGTCCAAGGAGACTTTGACAATCCTCCATCAATGTCCCATCTATGGACCCAGATACAGCAGCGGATAATTGCAATCAAAGGTGACATGGGCCTTTACCCGCACAAACATCGGGTTCGCGATTTCCGGGCAAAGTACTTCAATATTTTCGACATTGAGGACTCGGCGGATGAAGATTCGGACACTGGTGAGGATGGTTCAGTGATGGATGAGTTATTCAACGAGTATAGACGATACTCTCCAAAAGGAATACTCGACGAGATGGTGCAGCAGATTATGTCACGGGAAATGTTCGTTGATGTTCCCGTGGACTGGAAACCAACTCAAGATACCAAATTTCTGAGAACTCTAGACGAGATGGATGCAAGATTCGAACTGGATAACTCGTCGCTGTATGATGAAGAAGATGAAGACGAGGTGATGGAGGTTTTCGATCCCGATCAGCAACAGAATGTTCTCTACGTTTCCGAACAACAACAAGAAGAGGAAACCGTACATGATGCCTTCAATTTCGACGATTTGTATCAAGGAGGGTCATCTTCTAACTTACTAAATGCTTCACTCGATAACACCGAAACAAAGGTTAAGGTCCAACTCACTTCGGGCAATTATTTGCCCGAAGTGAGCCCAACTACCAGCAATAAGAATTTGATCTATTCTGATGGCAAGAGTTTCCCTAGGAAATTAAATCGCCGAAGTTTTAAATGCATAAGTAAAGGATGTGGAATACAATGCCAGCGACAATTTCACTTCAACGAACATGTGAGGAGCCACGGCCCAGCCATCTGCTACCCGTTCCAGTGCCTTTATCCAGTGGAAGGAGCCCCCTGCAATCACAAGTGCAACACTGAGGCTAATATTACGAAGCACGTGAAAGCGCACATTCGAAAATCAACTTTGCCAAATGCCAATCCCTCTGAACATTACTTAGTCCACCAGGACTTATTAGGACCATCTACCAAGACGAAGTTCAGCGTTCCCGAGTTGAGGACTGTTTCAAGCATCATCGGAATGACAAGTTCATTGAATGCTATATGGTCTCCTGGGACCTGGATTCTGAAAAGTACGGCCGTTTCACTCCAGTTCAATTCAAGCCTGTCTTCGAGGATCTTCGAAAGATATGGAACGACCTGGAGAAGAAGGAAGCACAAAAGAACTCGACAGGAAAGTTTCATAAAGATTGGTTCGATGTGGATCGTGAATTTGATGGCGTGTTTTAATTATGTTGCATCTTTTCGGCCGTGGCTTGTATCCAAGATTTTAGCGTATCCGATCTTTTAATCCTATGATTTTTAAATCATCTAACATTTTTCTTATAATTTCTATTATATTTACATCGATAATTGCCTATATTGAATGACCATTAAGGTCTAATAAATTTTATTATGACTGTGTAATTATTGCTTCTATGAGTTTAATTAAGATTCAACTTTGCATATAGAATTTATTGAGATTGACTTCACGTGTGCCCATAAGATTAACTGGTTTTCGATTTACAAACTCTAACATGTTTGAAGGCAAGAGTTTAATGCCATTTGGCAAGCCAACTGTCATTGGCCAAATTCTATAATGAGTTGAGTGTACGGAAGAAAAATATATGACGTGAAAAGCCTGAAAAGTTGAGCCTTGAGAACCTTTTAGGATAGTGAGATTTTAAGAGGGGACAATGAAATACATTCTTGGTATTTTAATCTCGGTTTCAGTTTGTTTTTTTACAGAATCTTAAACTTGATAGTTGAAAAGTGGAAATACATTTCAATTAGTAATAAATACTGGGATTTCTTGATGGTTGTTCAAGAGAGAATTTATTGATGGACCGCATTTGAGCGGGCTTCTTTCTGGTTGTTCAAGGGAGGTTTGACAACTGACGGCACTTTGAGCGGTCTTGCCATCAAGGTAAACTTGAGAGTTGAAAAGTGGAAATACATTTCAATTAGTCATAAGTACTGGGATTCCTTGATGGTTGTTCAAGAGAGAATTTATTGATGGACCGCATTTGAGCGGGCTTCTTTCTGGTTGTTCAAGGGAGGTTTGACAACTGACGGCACTTTGAGCGGTCTTGCCATCAAGGTAAACTTGAGAGTTGAAAAGTGGAAATACATTTCAATTAGTCATAAGTACTGGGATTCCTTGATGGTTGTTCAAGAGAGAATTTATTGATGGACCGCATTTGAGCGGGCTTCTTTCTGGTTGTTCAAGGGAGGTTTGACAAATGACGGCACTTTGAGCGGTCTTGCCATCAAGGTAAACTTGAGAGTTGAAAAGTGGAAATACATTTCAATTAGTCATAAGTACTGGGATTCCTTGATGGTTGTTCAAGAGAGAATTTATTGATGGACCGCATTTGAGCGGGCTTCTTTCTGGTTGTTCAAGGGAGGTTTGACAATTGACGGCACTTTGAGCGGTCTTGCCATCAAGGTAAACTTGAGAGTTGAAAAGTGGAAATACATTTCAATTAGTCATAAGTACTGGGATTCCTTGATGGTTGTTCAAGAGAGAATTTATTGATGGACCGCATTTGAGCGGGCTTCTTTCTGGTTGTTCAAGGGAGGTTTGACAAATGACGGCACTTTGAGCGGTCTTGCCATCAAGGTAAACTTGAGAGTTGAAAAGTGGAAATACATTTCAATTAGTCATAAGTACTGGGATTCCTTGATGGTTGTTCAAGAGAGAATTTATTGATGGACCGCATTTGAGCGGGCTTCTTTCTGGTTGTTCAAGGGAGGTTTGACAAATGACGGCACTTTGAGCGGTCTTGCCATCAAGGTAAACTTGAGAGTTGAAAAGTGGAAATACATTTCAATTAGTCATAAGTACTGGGATTCCTTGATGGTTGTTCAAGAGAGAATTTATTGATGGACCGCATTTGAGCGGGCTTCTTTCTGGTTGTTCAAGGGAGGTTTGACAATTGACGGCACTTTGAGCGGTCTTGCCATCAAGGTAAACTTGAGAGTTGAAAAGTGGAAATACATTTCAATTAGTCATAAGTACTGGGATTCCTTGATGGTTGTTCAAGAGAGAATTTATTGATGGACCGCATTTGAGCGGGCTTCTTTCTGGTTGTTCAAGGGAGGTTTGACAAATGACGGCACTTTGAGCGGTCTTGCCATCAAGGTAAACTTGAGAGTTGAAAAGTGGAAATACATTTCAATTAGTCATAAGTACTGGGATTCCTTGATGGTTGTTCAAGAGAGAATTTATTGATGGACCGCATTTGAGCGGGCTTCTTTCTGGTTGTTCAAGGGAGGTTTGACAATTGACGGCACTTTGAGCGGTCTTGCCATCAAGGTAAACTTGAGAGTTGAAAAGTGGAAATACATTTCAATTAGACTTACATACTTAGACCCCTTGACGGTTATTCAAGAGAGAATTAAGCTGCAGCAATCTCAAACAGAACTCTATAGAGTTAGTGTATAGTTGGTGTTGACTGTTTTGGTTTGGCTCACACTATTTGGCGGTCATTCAGATCAGTTGGGTCAAAATAGTTTCGACTAATCTGATCCTAGAAATTTATATAAATGCTTTAGAATCTCTCAATGCTCTCAGATTTCAGATAAGAAATATATGAACAGAAGATCGTTTCTTATGCTAATAGATCATCAGATCTACATGGAACATTTAGTTTAGTTTGATGTTCCACAAACTCAAGATTCCAGAATTTTGCTAAAAGTTGTGATTAAAAAAAGATAGAAATAGTTGGTTGATTTTAGACAGATTTATTTATTTATTTTACAAAAATCATATTTACAAACAAATATATCACGATATCATCATTCCACAAAGTATGTTTGAATTCCAAACATAGAAATTTGAGCTAAAAATCAAGTTCACATGTTGGGCTTCGATGAACATTATGAAACTTGACAATTGGCTTTCTTTTTCAGTATAAAAGCGATGTAGTATATCGCCAGCTTCCCATATCTTGACGCAGTTGTTGATTGGGTTAATTGAAAGTTGCTCAATTTGTGGCCAAAGTATCGGAAGGTTTCCTTCCCCGATGTACAATCCATCTTGTCGGAAAGTGAGTTCAGCTTTGAAGCCATTCGACAGGTTGGCAGACATGCTAAAATTCATGCTGATAGGATGCTAAATGGTTTGAAAGGGAAATGCGAAATACCTTGAGAACTCTTTTTGGGAGAGCTTAAGGGGACAATTAGATACATTCTTGGTAATGAATTAATCATATTTACCTCTGGGTCAAAGGTTCCTTTTGTGGTAGATCGAATCGAAGTTAAGTGAACCAACTCACAAGTGACTCAGCGAGCAGCGACACAGTTTGAGGCTGTGGCGTATTCGGAGGTGGTGATTGGAGGGTGGCCCTTCACAATAAACGTTACATTTGTGGTCGAGATGGAACGACCACAGCTATTTAAAAATACACAGCCCAGAAATCACTACACATTTATAATAAGTTGCCTACAATGTTCTCAAGAAAATTTCCAAATTTTGATAATATCCAGCTCGGATATTTAACTGGTTAGCTGGTTAAACATGTTAAAGAGTCGTACATACTGGATTGTATGGTATATATATTGGTAGCTATATGCTATTTATTACGATGAAGAAATGGTTCTCTGTGCCAAACGCACTATAACGATCATTTTGAAGCCAGAAGAAGAAGAAGGAAGACTAAAAGATGTCGACTGAAAAGTTTGATGAGGATTGGCTCGATGTGGATCCCGAGTATGATTTTAATAACATCACATTATTTCAATCGACACTCGCGAATTTGTCTTCAAGATTTTAAAGTGTTTCTAATTTTTTAATCTTAGCTTATGCTTAATCATTTTATGCTGAATATCTATTTTTATTATGTTACTTCGATATTTGTTTTTATTGAATGACCTTGATGGTCTAATAAATCTAGTATGATTGTGGAATTATTGTGTTTCTAATTTATTTAACCGAAAATTTGGAAATAGATATCATCAACAAATTTAAAATACTTGAAAATTTAGCCAAATCAAACACATTTTATTGATATTCAATTTTTTATTAATATTACAAACTATTTTATGTTCAATGTTTGAAAAATTACTATGAATATTAGTGAAAAATTGAAATTTCTTAATGACAAAAGTACACTAAAGTTCAATAAAATCATTAGAAAAAATTTGTCCTTGCAAAATTAATTGAGAATTCATTTGACCAATTGTTGAAGCTGTCTGTAGAATTGTCAAAAATGTCCATTATCTAGATAACTCTAACACTACTGGGCGAATACGTGAGGCCAACAATTGACACAAAAGTAATTCAAATACCCAGAGTCCAAACTCCATTTTGAGTATCCAGCAATTGTAGTGTGAATTTGAATGATCATCTCGCATCAGTCATATTTCTCGGCTCAATCATCAGTTGTTTCTGCGAAAGTTTCTCTCGAAGTTCACCTTTGTTTGACCCTCTCTGGCATTTTGGGTTTGCTCACCATTTTGACGCAAATCGATCTGAGTTTGGCGATTTGGATTCTGCAAGTTTTACTGTTTGGTACGCTTAGTACTCTTCTCTTTCTGCCTGAGACCACGATCTTGTTGAAGATGAAAGCTCAATTGATTTTGCTGCTTTGCGTTGTCGCACCAGCTTTCGGTGCTCCAATCAAGATGACCTTCCCCTGGCGGGAATTGACTACATCAGAGAAGGACCTCGTCTGGCACTGCTACCGGTACCATCAGGCCGGAACATACGTCCACCCTTACGCCTATGCACCGTGCCAGTACTTGACCTTTGACCGACCGGCCGACTATGTCCACGAATCACCGAACGAGCGAATCTTCAATATGATTCGGTACTGGAAACACCTCGAAAGCGAGACCTACAAGCAGCTTGCTCATCTGGCCTTTGAGCAAATCAACGAAACTCACGTCATGGACTGCATGCTTCGTGAGAAAGGCCGCAACAGCTCTCTGTGCAAGATCCTGTTCAATGACACCCTCAACATCTACTCACTGGCCGAGTACAGTTATGAACGTCGTCAAGAACTCGCTGACCTGCGCGACCTCTACCAGGAAGAAGCTGATCGATCTCGGGTGGAAGACTGCTTCAAGAATCATCGAGGAGACGACCATTTCATTGGATGCTATCTCATCTCCTGGAATGTCAATTCGAACGACTCAGAAGAGGTCAAGCCAGAGTTTCATGACTATGCGAACATTTGGACCGAATTGCAGAAAAAAGACAAATTGGCTAAGGAAACGGGCAAAGAAGACAAATCTTGGTACGACGTGGAGCCCGAGTTTAAAGGCGAATTCTGAAGACGATTCAAGATTAATAAGTTATCTAAGATTTTTTCAAGCTTTCCTCTAATTTTGAGGTTCTTAGCATTTTATAGATTTATATTTTTTAACGTAGGTTAACTTCTAGTTTTTACAGCATTTTTATTTCATATTTTATTGAAATTGTATCGTTTTTCTTGACCTTAATGGTCCAATAAATTTTATGTTTTTAACTTATTGATTTACTTCTCTTGGATAGGCATCATTAACACCACAAATTGGCAGAGGTTGACCATGTGAGTTAAAAACCCATTGATCCAGCGACAGTACAGAGTCATCCGTAAATGTGAGATACAAATACTTGAGTGTAGCACTGAGGAGTACACGATGCTGTAAATCTGGTTCCATTTGAGCCGGAATTTGATTTACATTTTTGATGGTCGAATAACCACCACTCTCAGCACGACAGTGTCTGTGAATTGCCTGTGCCATTTCCCATGCATAGTCTCGGTACTTTTGATCGTGGGTTAGTCGCCAGAGGGTGAAATATGTTTCCCCTAAGTTTTGGCTAAATAAATTAATGAGTAAATTTTCAGATATAGCTATTTGATCAATTTACCTGAATTCATATGCGTTTTCAAATACTTCAAGATTTCTATAATGAAATGAAAAGAGGAAAGCCCTCAAGGGAGATTTAGAAAGTCCACTTAAAAATAAGCGCTCAGGTGCCAAGCCTGTATTTGTTTGACTCGAAACATTCTGACTCGTTTTAGTCAACTCTTCAGCCAACTGCAAATGTCTATTGATTCGATACATTGAGTCGCGTTCTTCACTGATTGACACATTTGAAGATGAAAGTGATTGCTTCATTGCATTGGCACCGAGAGACAGCATTGCTCCAAGATTCGATTCAATCACCATTTCGCCCTTCAGGTAGGTATTACCATTGGAAGTCCGTGCATAGTAACTGTTGTCCTGTCGCATTGCAATCATTCCATTTCGTTCGATTGCCTCAATTGCTTCTCGATAAAGTTCGATTGCTTCTGTGTTTTGTGGGCCAGATTGAATGTACGATTTGACAATGTTACTCAAAAACGCAGTTGTTGAAATGCACATTGTTGATTTCCCTCCTACACACTTTCCAGTGTTAACATCCAAATAGAGAATATACAATCCGTTTGATTTGTTAACCTCTCGAATGAATCTCCAAATATTGTCAACTCTATCCTTGACGGTCCATTCGTTTGTCAAACTTGCCAAATAGTTGTATTCCAAAAGTTGAGATATGTTAAAAATTCCAATTTTACTTCCATATGCATTCTTATATTTTGGATTTATATTTGCGTAAGATAAACCTAAAAGGGATTGAATAATATTTAAATTTAAATTTTTAAATTTTCAAATTTAAAAAAAATTAAAACAAACAAACCTGATCTAGTTCGATAAGCGGGTTGAAGAATTCGAGCAATTTCCAATGCTTTGTCCCGAAACATAGAATCTCTTGTCAGTGCATAACACGATAACAAACTTCCGATATAATATGAAACATAAAGCCAAACTGGCAACACCGAGTCAATGTTTTCAAAGTCCAACTCCGTTTCGACCCAACGTTTGCATCGCTCAAACTCGTCCATCAGTCCCATCACCCAAAGTGTGCTCATCGACACCAAAATTGTCAGGCCATCTTTTGCTCCATCCGGTTGTCTACTAATTGGTTTCACTGTTTGGTATCCCCATGCGTTCTGTTCATAGCAATTGAATGCGTCCAATGCCATTTGTTTGATAAAGTTGCGTTTGGTTACAAGTTCAGGGTCTTCTTCAGCAGATGATTGGCTTGAGCCCGGCTGGAGATTTTCAATCATTTTTTGGTATTCTAACTTGAATTTATAAAAGGAAAAAGAACAAATTGAGAAGCTAACTTTGAGTTTGGGTTCGCATATGCAGGAGACAACTCGCAGCATCAATGCAACTTGTTGTTTGTTTGGTGTAACTGACTTCTCGCTAACTTGATTAACACATTTATGAATCATGGAGAGAGTTTATCGACTGTTTCCATGGTCGATGCGTCACTGTGTTGGTGATGATAAGATTTGGCTACATACGAATACGATTACCAGGCATACTTAAAAGTTTCTGTATTTGATGAAATTGCAAAAAGTACAGAAACATTTGTGTTCCTCTGCCTAATTCAGATTTCATTAAAATTTTGTAAAAACATGTTGTTACATTTATATTACGAGAAGTATGAAACTCTGATCTACATTTTTATGAGGTTTTAATTTTAATAATTTCGTGATGCGCAAAGAGGGGGTTTTTCATAATTGAGAAGAAAAAAATGAACAATGACTGGCAAATTTTCCCACTTTGTCACCAAAGTTCACATTTATCCACGGGATTCATCTTTGATCCCACTGGACAGTTGAATGCTCGAGCAAATTTGTCAAAGTTACTCAATGGAATATTGACTCTGTATTTTGCAGGACTATGACCTTTATCACCGCGCTCAGGAAATTTGTCGTTAGAACAGGAGATCTGAAAAAACAAACAAAAATATCACAAAATTAGCAAAAAGATCATTGTGTAAAGCAATCGTGAATGTGAATACAAATACCAAGCCAAATGAAATAAAAAACAATTGCTCATGTAAGTATTGTGCAAGATAAGATGGCAATGTTTGACAAGTTGATTTGCTATTTGTATTTAAGTAATTGAGATGCTTCTCCATTACACGATAGGCTAACTTCAGTCCGCCATTGTCAGAAATGTTTTCAGTGAGAGTGACCATTCCATTAACCTAACAAAGAACAGACAATAGAAACGATCTAAAATATCAATATATTTAACTATAAACAAAATGGAACCTTCTTTCTTGTGTATGGATCCACAAGTTGTTCATACTGTCGAACGAAACATTGCGATCGATTGTCATACTGTTCCACATCTGAATCGGTCCACCAGTTTGTTATCTTAAAAGCACTGTCAATGCTATATCGAGCTTTTTCATCAAATGAATGCAACAATTCGTGGCCAACAGTTGTGCCAACCATTCCATACTTGAGTGCAATTGGATAGTCAACATTGAACGATGGAACATGCAGCAGTGCACAGGTGATTTCTGTTTAAAACAATAATATTTGTCACAAGTGTCAAGTTAGTGTGCAATTTCGTATTACTCAATTGATTCAATACGGCACTATATTCACCAATCGAATTGAAAACAAAATCAAATTGTTTCTGTTTATGATCGTTTTTCACCTGTTTTCTAAACTCAGCACTTTTCAATATGCGAATCAGGTTGAAATAGTTTGCAATGAAATTTCCTTGAATGTTTGGATACTTTTCAAAGTGGTCAAAACCAATCTGCTCATCAAGAGCACCGTCATCAAAGATCCAATCTGGATGCGAAATCATCGCCTCCATTTTGTCCACTCTATCCAACATTGTGTTTCTCGTCTGTTGATCGAGCCAATTGTACGAGTTCTGTTTGATCGATTGCGCAAAAGTCTTCTTCATACTGTTCACTATTTCTCTCACTTGTTCACGGCCTTTTTGCATCTCTTCTCTGCCTAAGTAATCAACGAAGAGCCGTGTGTAGAGAGGTCTCAACTGATGGAAATCATTCGTACTGAGTGTTTTCTTTAATAACCTACGGCTTTGATTCTCTTGATCAATTTGCATCTTATCAATCAGTAACAATTTGACACGATCAATAATTTGCAAAGCTATAACATTTTTGAGCACTCGAATTGGTGTTGTGGCAATCAATTCTGTGAGTGACGTGAGCTGATCAAGGTAGTCCGTGACCATTCCTACGCGGTCATGGTCACTCACTTGAACTGATGAACCAATTCTTCTAGTAAATTTGTTCACCAAACGAGTCCAATTGAAAGATGCATCAAAACTGTACCGGTTCAATTGAGCCAATGACATCACTTTAAAGTCAGTGTATCTATTCGGTACATCCTTGAATCGGCTTGCAAGTTTCAACTTAAACTCAATAACTTCAAATAGATCACGAATGAGAGAATTGTTGGATGTTGTAATGTTAAAGAGACTGGAATATGTGCTTTGTAGATTCACAAAATGTGCATACAAATCTTCGATTTTCTCATTTAAGTTAAAAATGATCGAAATTTGCCCATAACCATCATCATCATTATCGAAAATCTTTATTCTTTCAATCAAGAAAGGTACTTTAATGAGTGATGCTTCCACAACGCAATCCATCCATTGTTCCACATCAGAATGATTATCGTGTTCCACTTTTGATTGTTTTGATTTCCATTGTTTCCAGTATTTCTCAAATTGGGCAACACTAATTGGTTTGTCATTTTCATTTATTTTTTCATCAAAAGCGAATGATGATGGCACATTTCCAAACAGTGACCAGTCATTACCGAGAATTTGTTTCAATAGTTCGGTAATGGGTTCTGAAAGGGCAAGTTTCTTACTTTCAGACCAATCGATATAATCTTGGTTGAGATCAGACAAAAAGTGAATTGCCTTTGAATTTCCATTTTTATCATATAAAGCAAAATCATCTAAAGTATATTGTACAATTTCGAATGCATTTTCCAATTGAAGGCTCAAATACGACAGTTTGTGTGGCCAATTACCACAAACATGGCGATAAAAGTCGTCACACGGATCCACCGTAAAGTCAATCGTTTCGTTTAGTATTTCGCTGTAAAATTGACACCACTTGGTTTGACAGGCAGGCGCACAGTCGAGTGATTCTTGTTGGGTGACATTTGAAATGTGCCAAGCCTTTGCAGGACAACCAAACACAAACACCACAATTGAGACTAACAAAACACATTCCATTTTCAAGTATAAAATCTTCCCAATTAAAGTCTCAACCTCTCTAATTGAATTTCTATAAAATTAAAATTCATTATTAATTTGGATTGGGAATAGATTGAATCTACCGTGGGTTAGTCATCATTCAATGTAACTATTGTAAATAGTCATCATATTGACTACGACTCGAAATCACTTGTGGCTTGTTGTTTTCAATTTTTGTAAAGTGAAGTTTTAAAAAGAAATACTTATAAGAAATGAAAAATATAGAAGTTTTTAAAGTCTTATCGAAAAATTTGAAACCAAATCTGAGTTTTTTAATTACACTCCGTACATTCGGTTAACATGATAAAGTGGAATTGAATGTTTGCACAATGGTGATATCTTGTGTAAATGACATTAATCGTGCTGCACTCAACTTTAGTCTCACTAATAATTCAAACACAGCAAATGCATACATTACAGATGGGACAATTGCTCAGTTTATCCAATTTCTTGGTAATGATAGTCAACTTGACTCGGCTACTGCACTCATCTTGCCACACAAGACTTTGTGGAGTAAACTAACTCAAACATCGAAAGCATGTCTGCTCATCTTTCACTATCTCTTTCCGATTCAAGGATGAATTGAGTAGAGACAGTGACTTTAAAGTGATGTCATTGGCTCAATTGAACAGTCACAGTTTTGGTCACATCTTTCAATCGTGAGTGTTTCCTGGCCACAGTTTGTGGCCCTCACCTCGTAGGTATGGCCACTGTTTACCTTGATCAGATTAGGCGACTCACAGAATTGATTGCCACAACACCAATTCGAGTGCTAAAAAAATGTTATAGCTTTGTTCAACAATTTGATTTTGTTTTCAATTCGATTGGTGAATATAGTGGCGTATTGAATCAATTGAGTACAAATTTACTCTAACACTTGGCTCTGGTGATAAACATTTGATTTTATTATCAACAGAAATCACCACTGTTTTTCTGAAATTATTTGGAAATTTGTAAAACTATTATTCATTAATCAATTTAATCTTAATTATAATTTATGATATACAATTTACATTTCACAACACGCACTATAAGTAAAAAACAAAAAAAAAAAGAAATTGGCAGCGGTGGGATTCGAACCCACGCCTTCGAAAAGACTGGTGCCTTAAACCAGCGCCTTAGACCGCTCGGCCACGCTACCTCTTGATATGACTGAACACTGTGTTGAACAGGTATTTATTATGAGTGTTCTAACTATAACAAAACGATCAAGTTCAATACAAATGATAATTATTACAAAAGTTACATGAAAATGTTTTGTTTCAAGACTAAAATGTGATAAAACAGATGATGAAAATTGTGGATATCTTGATTAAAATCAGATAAACAAAAGTATTAGAATGTTGTAATATATTGAGACAAAATAATTGTTGGATTGTCCAAAATTATCTGATCAAAGTTAGATGTCATTGTTCAATATCTAACACTACCTAATCTTAGTGTCCAAACAATGATGTGTAGATTACTATGAATATTCGAGTATCCAAGTAAGTTTTCAGTATCCAGCAAACACCCCTGTTTCATTGAATGATCGCTTCATCAGCACATTTGCTTCTTGCTCGCATTTATCAATCAGTTTTCATTCGCCCTGTCATCTACGTTTCACACCATTGCAACGTTGACCAGTTTTGTAGCTATTGAGTTGACCTCGAATCTCAGTGCCACTCTTCTTATTGCAATTTGTCGAAAAGTTTTTGGTTCTAGAAGCGCCAAAATGAAGATCCAACTGTTCGTAATCTTCTGCGTAATTGCGTCCACTTTCGGAGCTCCGATTGGATTTGAATCGGATCAGTTTGTTATTCGTGAACTGAGTCAACAAGAGAAGAATTTTGTTTGGCATTGTTTTCGCTACCATCAGTTAGAAATAACTGAGAACAAGATCCCCTACCAGGCCTGTCGTTACCTCACCTTTGACCGCCCGACCGAACTGCAACTTACATAATCCTGACTCTAATGGCCTAATAAATTGTTGTTTCTGCTGTTTTTAACAAATGACTCTGTCTTAGTCTGCCATCAATCGTCAAATCAGTCAAATGATCCAATGTTGTGTTTGTAAATCATAATTTATTAAATGAAAATAATTTAAATTAAACTTTCCACTGGTGAGATAATTTTTTTAAAATTTGGAAACACCGCCCGTACAGTACCGAATCTTTGAAGAAGCAGACGGGACCGTAATTTCAGAACAAGCCAGTTTTTCGGATATTCCTCCACTTTTACGACATTTTGAACTTTTTATTGGCCTCAGTGAGAGTAACAGTGAGACCTTTGTCTCTTCTTCATCTTTATTCAACAGTGCAAATGAAACATTGAAAGGCGATGCTGCTGTTTCCAATGGCTGCTTGCTTCGGGTTTGGCACTGATGATAGATTTGTAGATTGGCTTGAATTATAGCTTCGAAATCTATGGAAAAGTATCTCTAGCAGCTAGTCCAACTAGCACATTCTTTTGTATGACATTAAATTTCAGTTGTTTTCACAAATTGTTAAGTTCCATCCCCTGCTCAAGCAGTTTTTCCCATTGCAAGTTTCAATCTTCTTGACCAAATACTCAACTCTTAATGGCGTTGAGCAGCTTTGATTTCATTGCTTTAATAGCATTTTGGATCAAGTCGATTGGATAGTACTTGAATTATGAAACTGGATCCTCTTGCCCACTCTTCGAATATAGGATTATAGTTCACCAGCAAGTGTCAGTAAGAGTGTTACAAAAGTTGAGAAAAACTAGATTGAAAATAGCCGGTAAAAGGGCGCAAACTAACTGTGATTTGAATACTCGAGAAGAGTTAGCTTAATAATATATTCAATGTTTCATCTTTGTTTACATTTGTTGACAATTTGTTGACAATTGAAAATTCAATGCAATTAAAACAGCAAATTAATTTATTTATTTTTCTATTTATTAATGTTTTCTTTTAAAAAATTGTAAATCTAAATCTTCCTGAATCACGATAATCTGACAATGATTTTTGTGTTGTTTAATTTGTCGAGGGAATTTGATTTTAGTGACATTGACCAAATAATCTTTATGGACTTGAATTGCTTGTCAGCTTTTGAGCCTCATTGAATTTGAGATCTCATACAGAAATCAAATGATATGACACGAGTTCAAAAATGGCTGTAAAGGATTTGTTGGTAAAATTTAGAATTTTTATTCAAAAACAAAATATCGACAAAAAGAATTTAATACACACACATTGTGTACAAATAAACTGAGAATGCTACTCAATTCCAATAGCTTATATTCACGACCAGACGCGAATATGTGTTCACAGCCGGGAACTTCGCGAAGAATGATTTGATCGAACGGCAGATTGAAAGTGATGGTGATGATTTCTTCCCAACGGAGAAGTTATGGCTTTGCACCAGCATTGAAGGAAATCCATTTTCCGTTTATATGAACATGTTCCTTTGGCAGTAATTACTTTACGCTAACATGTCGATAAGCATGCGTTGAGTTAAAGAAAGTTTATTGATGGAGTTGTCAATGCCAATGCCAGTGCACAAGTGAAACACAGATTTATATTGACAACAGACGAGACCACAAAGAGTCCACAAAGCAGCACTAAAGTCTATAAATAACGGAATGTTAATTAGCAAAAACCATAAAAGTAATAAAAGACAAAAATATACGATATATTCGATGATAGGAGACATCAAAAGTGATTCGCTGCTCTGTATTTATTTTGGAGGGATGTAGTGGTCGTTATGTTGACTGATGACAGACAGACAAACCATGTCTTCAGTGCTGCACAGCGTATAAGCTGGCATTGAGTTATCTGTCATCAATGGTCACATTTTTCATTTATAGATTGACTAGTACGAGCACTTTCAACAAAGCAACAGTCGTCCGGAAGGAAAAAAATTTCTCAGCCGCGGCTTCTTTCAATTTTCATTTGCTTGGACAGTGATTTTGGCATTTTCTCATCAACTCAATAGCTTGTAAGTTCAGACTAATAAGGAACGTACTTTTTGTAATTCGAATTTTCATATTTTAAACAGTGTCCCATAAATGTAAATATGTTCCAACCAAATGAAAACCAATTCAAGCATTTGTTGCTTCCCGAGGATGTCGAAAAAGATGAAGATATATTACGTAAAGCTTGGAACGATAAAATTGCAAAAACCATGGTATTTCTTCCTCAACAACAAATCCAGAATTATTCGAATATTAATGTACCACAAATTGTTGAAGTGGCTAATGAGTTTATCAAAGAAAATGAAATTGTTTCACTTAAAAACGCACACAAATCCGGTGTGTACCGTGACCGTGGTAATCAGAAGTATGCTCGTCAGAACTTGCCTGAAGCGGGATATCTTTACACTATGGCTATTATTCATGCTCCGAATGTTTCCGAGAGTGATCACTCTTTGCAAGCAGACGTTCCCAAAGAGTTGTCCTTGGCTTTTGCAAATCGATCTGCAGTGTTTCATGAACTTGCTCAGTATGATGCCGCCTTAACTGACATTGAGCACGCACTTGCCACTGGTTATCCGAGTGATAAGCGATCAAAGATACTGCTTCGTAAAGTTGAGTGTTTGATTGCTTTGGCTAGACTTGATGATGCAAAGTGCGTTTGGGAACAACTTTACAGCGCCGGAACTGAACCAAATGGTGAAGAACGAATCACTAAGATTCGACTTCAGCTAGATAATGCTTCGAATTATTGGAAACCACAACAACACCAGCAAATTCTGGAGCATAGCCATTTGTTGCCTATTAATCCGATGTTCTCGGTGATTGATTTTTTGGGAGCGCGCTGGACATTTTGAGCCAAGCCCTACTAATAAAGCTTATTCGACTAAAATTGAAATACATAAATCACAAACCAAAGGAAGACACATGGTGGCCAAGAGTGATATCAAAGCTGGTGAAATTATCGTGGTTGAAAGTCCCTTTGCGGGTGTTCTCGACAAGTGGGGTCAACTCGTTTTGATTTTATGCCATCATTGTTTCCGCAAATTGGAAATGCAAATTTCTTTCGGTGGTAAAGGTATTTTTGTCGGTTTGTGTGATTCTACCCCTAACAATATGTTATTTTTTTTGCAACTGTAGACCAATTTGGTATCAATGGTTCTCCAATTCCGTGTACTCAATGTACCCGTGTTCTGTACTGTTCCAATGGCTGTCGTAACAAATCGTGGCAAAGCTACCATCAGTATGAATGTCCAATTCTTCCGCTCTTATACGAAGTTTTACCAGAATTGGCTTACCTGGCATTTCGAATGATCCTTATTACTGGATTGGATACGATTCAACAAGTGATTGCACAAAAAACAAAAAGAAACCAAGCAAAAAGAATCTCTGGTTACTAAATATAATGGAGCGAATTTAAAAACAAAAACAGCAACAACAGCTTATGAGCATGTTTACAAATTGATTCATTACTCTGGCAATTTATCATGGACATTATTAACCAAACGACTTTTCGATCAAACTTTACTGGTGCAATTGGCTGAAAAGTGTGGATTTATTTGTACGCCTGATGAAAAGGTTCTTTTTGGAGAAAGTTTCCAACGTCACTTTCTTCAATTGAAAGTAAATGCTTTTGAATTACCATCATTCCGTTTCCAGAATTTAACAGGAGGAAAAATAGGCGCTGTAATTTATCCGCACAGCAGTTTTGTGAGTCACTCCTGTGACCCAAATACGGAGAGCAGTTGTTGGATCAATTCTTTGAAAATTCTTCGTGCAACAAAGCCAATCTGTGCTGGTACTGAAATAACCACAATGTATTTAGGCAAGAATCTTCACTTGAAGGAACGACAGGAAAAGCTTAGAGAGACATACCGTTTTGAGTGTGATTGTTCGAGATGTCTTCTGGAGGCTCTAGATGGACTGGATGGAAAGTACTTTCCGATTAGCTGCAAAAAGTGTGGGTAAGTGAACTGAATACAGTCGTGAATTCCATTATTTACTTTAAGTTTAATCTCTCAAATTTGTGACAGTTCTACATTTGAACGCGATTTTTTATCGTCCAACAAATTCCGCTGTCCCAAATCATTTTGTTCAGGCGAAATGTCACTTTCAAAGATGAAAAAACTTTATACCAACATCGAAGCACTATTTGTTAATTTGGATACTTTGAAATTCCCTGACGAATTTCCGTCTTCAAACTTCCCTGTTCAACTAATTACCCACTTTGACCGCCAATTAACGGTTAATCTTGAGCCACTTCTCAGCGTAAATGGCAAACAGAGCTGTCGACAATTAACAGAATTGTACTCTCAACTCAGCAAAGTTTACATCTCTGTGCGTGCGTTCAGCAAAGCTCGAGAGTATTTACTGAAAAGCTGTGAGCTTGAAGAAATGCATAAAGGAAAACACACTGCAGATCAGTGCAAAAAATATATGCAACTATTTTTGCACGAGGAGCTGAATGGAGCTCCATATTTTAAACGAACCCTTGAGCTAATGGAACCTTACTTACAATTGGTCGATGTTAAATGTTCGGATAATGGTGATCGCTTTTTGGATGAACATTTGCGTTTCCTATTACACACTTACAGACACTTGATAAAACTGAGCAATTAATTAATCTACGTTTGCACTCTTTAACCTTTATGAGTAGACCAGTTGCAGTTTGTATTTCACGTGTTATTTGAATGTAACTTAAATAAATGATGAAATTAAAGTGCAATACAATAACTCTATTGTAAACTCTATTATTTGATTCAATAAATTATATTGAGATCTAAAGAATGAAAAACACAAAATTGTGGATAGTTTCCAGAGTGAGTTACTCAAATGTTTTTGCTATTTAGAAAAAAATGTTTTATTTCAGGACTTTAAAGTGTGACAAAACAGATAAAATTTTTTGGTTATCTTGAAATCTTAAAATCAGACAAACAAAAGTATTAGATCGTTGTAAATTATTGAAACAAAGCAATTGTTTGATTGTCTAAAAATTATTCAATTATTTCACATTTTTACCTTGAATATAATCCTGGTTGACCTTAATAGTCTAATAAATTGTTTCTATAGTTTTAAAAAATTAGCTACAATTTACTTTTATGCCAATGACATAACAAACTTAGTTTAATCAAATAAAACATTTGTTTGTTCGGAATCATATGCATAATGTTGAATTTTTTTGAAAGTCGATTTCAAAAGTTAAAATCAATTCTTTTAGATTCATTAATAATTTAGTAAATTTCAACAAATTTAATTAATTTGAATACTAATTAAGTTTTATTGATTGAAAATAAATCAATTCGTTCGTTTTGAAATTTAGAAACTTTTTATTTTCTACGCAAACTAATAGATTTACTTTTTGGAAATAATTTTTCTAGAAATAATGAAATTCAAATCCTTTGAACCTAGCTGAACTATCTGCAAGATCCGATCGGTCGATCGAGAAACCGAAAGAAGTAAAATTGCTACACGTTGAAGAACTCGAACATCTTGAGCACAAATGCCATATAAACTAGCCCAATCTGAAATAATATAAAATTAATAAATTATATGATAAAATATTAAACGCAAATGCGTACCTCGAACAGCATCGAGTAGGTAATCGGTCTGTTTGGACCGAATGACACACAGCACTTGTACTCGTCCGCAATGTTGATTCGCTCGTACAGTGACAAATATTTCAACTTGAGCATAATTGCACTTTCTGGCAGTGTAGCTTGAATCAGGGGAATTGTCGGTGCACTTGCATGAATAGCTTTACACGATCGTGCAAGGGGCACAAAACCAGCGTACACTATCGAAAGTTGAATGCACAGTATCAACCAGGGCTGGCCACTTTGAAGTCCATCATCGTAGTGATTGGTCATAATGCATCGATACAGCAGATAGGCATTGATGGGCATGTGAACACACAGAGATACGAACAGTGTCTTGGCCCACAATTCGTCGTTGGACCTTCGAATCAGTGTCGATATTTTGCAATGTTCGTGTAGGAAGAATTTCAATTTCCGTGCCGTCTTGAGTGTGATATTACCATTTTTCTTCTTCTTAGCATTCAACAGCTTTCGAAGCATTGCATCAAGTGTACTAAAGTGTCCACAGTAGAATGTGGACGACACTTCTGAACAGCATGCGGAGACTAGTCCAACGGTTGTGACTCGAATTATCAAATAGCTATAGGCGAGGACGTCCAACCAAGCCAGTGGCAGAAACCAGTACGACGAATGGGCAAACAGCCAAAAGTAGGAAGTCGAAAAGTTGATTAGACCCAAGCCTTGATAGAGTGCAAAATTTAATAAATGAAAAATTTAAGGCAGGAGGCGGCGCATTTTCAGTAAAAAATAGCTGCCAGTCAAAACAGCGGGAAAATGCAATAATGATAATCTTTGAGTGCACTTTTCTCCTACATTTTTGGACCGATTTTGGTGTATTATAGAATTTTTAAAGGTAAATGTATAGACATTAAAGCTATCAAGCAAAATCAACGGTTTTAGATGTCTATCCGTCTTGAGCTGACAGTTTGTCAGTTTTAAGTAAAAAAAATAATCCTTTTAATTTAAACTTTCTGTATATTTTGTAAAAATATCATTAAATAGTTGGGAATTTTCTAGATAGCTTTAAAGTTTATACATTTACCTTTAAAAAATGCTATAATATATCAAAATCGGGCCTGAAACATAGGAGAAAAGTGCACTCTAAGATGACCACTTTTTACCGCTGTTTTGACTGGGAGCTTTTTTTTACTGAAAATGCGCAGCGTCCTGCCTTAAAACTAAATCAAATCAATCACTCACCTACTAAACCAAAACTAAGTTTGCACAACTTTTCAATTTTGTCTACTTTCTTCAAAAGAGCAATTCGTAACTTCACTGACACTCTAGGAAATAGTTCCAGTTTGGTGCTGGCCAAGAGGCGGACAAATTTTGGTGAATCCAAAGTGAGACCAGGATTTGCCTCTAAAATACGGTTTGCAAGCATCCGATTCCGAATGACAAGTTCTCTAAATTTGATCCAAGTAAAGTAGTTTCTCTGCATAAACATTTGTGGCTCGACACCAGTGCCAAACATGAACAGCGCAGCCAACACACCCGCAAAGTAGTGATCAATACTACTGGTGAACTGGTTGTAATGTTGCGCAATCATGTCAATGGCCAGTACGGCTGTGGACAGTTTCGGATTTGAGAGCGCATACACACCAAACAACAGTCGTGCACAGTAGAACAAGTGGCCAACAGTGTTGAGACAGTACTTGATCATATGCCACTGACTGTTTGATTTGTAGATTAGAGTTGTCATTTGATTGAAATAAAAGTCGGGATTGATGATGGACTTTGGTGAAAGGAGAACAAACCAACAGAGGATTGTGTTGCATATGAACATGCAAATGAATGCCCCAATTTGGGCAAACATTTTTGGTTGGTGGAGTTAAAAAACCAGAAGTCTCTCTCAAGTTACTGAATCCAAATGATAATGAAGATGAAGACAAACTGTGAATTTATACTAATTTCAGAAACAAAAAGAACTTTTTTGAATCTCAATAATTTCCGAAAATGAACATTTCCAGGAAACAAATCAAGTGAGTGCAGAGAAATAACAATAAAGTTTTTGAAATACAAAATTGTTGCTCAATCAGACGAAATGACTTTTATTTTATTTTTTAATTAAATTAGTTACTAATTCTTGCTAATGTATAAATTATTAATGAAGCTATGAAGTATAAATTGATTTCAACATTATTGACTTTGAAAGAAAAGAAAATTGTCCTACATTTCAATTCTCGGTGCAAAGTTTGCACTGCAAACTGAACTGAATATTTTGAAATCGTTCTTTGGGATTTTAGAAACTTTATCATCACATGATTATGACATAGACCTGGTTATCCGGGACTCGGCATTCCTGGTAATTGTGGCCCAGTTTAGAATGGGGAAAACGCACACACACTTTTGCTTTTGAATAGGTTGCAAATATCATTTCATAATTCTTCTTATTAACTTGATTCCTGAAATTCCACTTAAAACGAACTTGTCATAAGACAGTTTCAATTATTACTTTGTAAAAAGTTGCTCAGGTGCATCTTAAGTAAAACTTTTTAGTGACTAATTATTAATTTATGATTATGCATTTTGATACTAGAAATTTAATTGGAATAAATCAATTTGAATAATACTTTTATTTTCGTAATATTGCACACAAAATTGTGTAAATAGTACCATTTAGATTAATGACAAGTAAATTTTGTTAAAAAGAACATCAAATGTATGCTTAATCTCTGTATCCCAAAAAATGTATTATACTATCAATTCCAAACAATCTATGTTTCAATCAAAAATGTCATATAATCAGATCAAAGTTGGACCATTGTTCATTATCTAAAACTACCCAAATCTAAGTGTCCAAACAATGGCGTGTAGATTACTACAAATGATCGAGCAAGTTAGCCAGTTTTCTGTATTTAGTTTTCAGCACAGCGAAGTCATCTCTATGTTGATTTGTTCATCCGAACTCTGATTCTTACCTTGAACCACACTATTTGTCTTATTTTCGCTCATCTTGGATTGAAAGCGCATTTTATCAAATATCAACATATATCAACAGCCGATTACTCTCCCCCAGCGAAACCATCTTCAACATGCTTCAATATTGGAGTCATCTGGAAGGCGAGACCTATCGGCAGTTGGCTTATCTGGCTATGGAGCATATCAACGAAACCCGAGCTATGGATTGTATGCTTCGGGAGAAGGGAAAAGATGGCCCTTTATGCACGATCATTTCGAACAGCCGAGTCAACATCACCTCTCTCACCGAGTACTCTCTGGAACATCGAGAATCCCTGGCCACCATGCGAATGCTTTACATGGATGAATCGGTACGTTCAAGAGTCGAAGATTGCTACTCGAATCACCGTGAAGACCATTGGATTGGCTGCCATCTAATTTCGTGGGGTTCAGATTCTGACAAGCCAATCTTCGAAGATCACTTACGAATTTGGGAAGAATTGGAAGCCAAGGGAGGTCGTGCCAGTGAGAAGATGTGGTACGATATTGGGCGAGAATTCGAAGGAGATTTTTAAAGATCTGGCCATCATCGCCTCCTACAATCGCTTCAAAATTGCCTAACCTTCCCCAATCGCACCAGTTTTACAGCAACTTTTTCTGCAAGACATCGAAACAAGCATTTTTAAATTTACTGAATATTTATAGTTTTACTAATTTTTATCTTATCCCTTTTCATATTACATAATCTTGATTGACCTTAATGGTCTAATAAATTTTTGTTTCTGTTGTTTTTAAAAATATCGTATATTTTATAAGTAAGTGCTCCATCTTGGACCCATTTCAGTGAGATGGACAAAAATAGATCATTTCATGACTATTGAAAATGTACATGTAAATTCTGCCGAATTTTTATCGAAATTCTTTTGTTAATATTTTATTTGAATTTGTGATTGATTTTTACTTTGTAATTGACTATTTGTACTTTTAGCTTGAACTTTTCACTTTCCACTGAACCTATTTATCATTTGTACTTAACTGACACATTGAATGACTTTGCGCATCCGGTCAAGTCTTTTCTCATGCACGGTGCTCTTCTTGCCTTTTTGTTTCAACCGCAGTCCATCGCATCTTAATTTAATTACCCTCTTCTCGCTAACTCGTCGTCTTGCCTTTGACATATCGGCACTACACTTGAAGTGGGACTTATTACGAATTGGCCTTGAATTATTATTTTTAAATTTGTTAACTTTTCTTTAAGTGGAAAATGTTTAAATGTTCTGCCGTTCTGCTGGATGTCACTATGTCCAATGGTTTAACAACTTGATTGAGTTAGTTGCACTTTGACCATGTGCCGCCCCCTTCAATTACCTTTGACCTCGTACTTACTACACCTGCTCGGATCTTCTAGTGGTTCACTAGAAGGCTAAGTACACAACAGGCAGGGCATGGTCAAGCGTAGCTTTGACTGTACACCAAGGCCTAGTAAGTCTGTTGTGGTCCTAGGCTTCGCTGTGCCTCTGCCCTTGCATTGCGGGGACGTGGTTTTGAGTGCTCGACACTTGCGAATGTCTTATAAAAGCACTCTACAGAAGCAAGAAGAGTCACTTTTTCTTTCCACCTGGTCGTGTTATGAGGGCAAAACTCTAACCATCATCATCATACTTTCTGCTTTTTCCGTTTCCCACACACGCTTCCACGCTTCTCGTTGCTGATCATCTGAAATTATATTTTCTATTTCCACTTTCATCATTGTGCTTTGTGATCATCAGCCTCAACCAAATACACCAAAATGGCCATGAATCAATCAAAAATTTCCGGGTCAATCCCAATTTCTGGTGATGATGGTGAACAGTTGACCGGACAAAATCAGGAACAGCTTGATGATAATGTGATGGAGATTCAAGATTCGGCAGCTGGATCATCGTCACATTCGAGTCATTCGCCCCAATCCATCAGTGTCAGCCATCAAGTGAACCGCGATCATCACTTTTCAATCAATTTGCCGGACATTGTTGAGACAAATCAACGGGCAATGTCTGACGAGAGCGATACAGATGAAGATGAAGAAGATGATGACGAGGAAGTGGAAGAAGAGGAGTTGAACGATGAAGATGAAACAGAAAAAGAAGATGAGGATGATTATTCTCATTATTATCCTTCTAATGAGCAAATGAAACCCAACCCACCAAGGCTTCTCATGTCCAATGAACCTCTACCATTTACTAGAGGTGCCCAACCTTCACACTTTCGTCCTGATCCTTCACACTTTCACCCTGCTCCTCCAACCTATCGTCGATGGTTTCAACCATGTTCGTACACTGAATTTGGTTACAAGAAATCAGTTTCAGAACAGGAAGGTAATCAACCTTACGCGCCAACTGCACCCACCTTGGATCCATACATGACGCCCGGTATCTTTCAAAACGTGAATACCGATCAACTGTACGCATTTGATGAGCGAGTCAATGAGGCTCTTAAACAGAAATTGTCTGTTTTGAATCCAACTTGTGAGGAATTGGCTGAACTGGGCACTCTCGTGAACAATGTGATTCAGGTGCTCAACAAAATGACCTCTCCTGGGGCAATCGATGCGGCCCGAATCGACAGTGTCCATCAAGTTGGATCGTTCAAGATGGGCACAATCCTTAAAGACCACCGCACTGCTGATCTGGTCATCGTACTCAAGACCCTACCGGTGAGGGCTGCAATCCAATCAATGGCCAGTAGAATTAAGGACGAAATGGTGGCGCTACAACTTGACAACTCGAATGGGTTTGATGTGCAATTTCGTGATGATCATCTCGAGTTGGCCAACACTTATGACGCCACTTTCAAGGTGCTGCTCCACTTTACCACCTACCAGAAGAACATTATCATGCTGGAACGGGTGCTGCACATTAAGAGGCGTTACGCCATACGCAATCTGTTGGCAATTGATCATGTCAAGTGGTTCGATGAGGTGGTGAAGCCGCAGCTGCAGGTGACCAACTTGATTCGGCTGTTCAAGGCAATCGCGAATCGATACGTTGACTTTCGTGAGGTTAGTCCCCTGGATGGTGATCAATTTGGCCAACTATTGCATGACTTACACGGGTAATGGACAGCATCTGCCACTGCCGGTTGCTTTCAAGCGCATCTTCCAACTCATGTCCGCTGGAATCATTTTGCCTTACAGCTCGGGCATCATTGATCCAGTGAATCCGGCGATGCCCATCCATGGCCGACTGCCCTTTTGTGCACTGGAGACCATCACCGCGTGTGCTCAGGTGCTGTTCAGACTGATTTTCGTTGATGGAGGCATCGAGTATGTTCTCTTCCTGAAGGGTAATCCCAAATCGAAAGTCAATCCACCTGTGAGGCCTACCAAGTGGGGACAAGTTACCGTCAGTCCGAGTGTGTCCGTATATGAAAGACGCACGGATGGTAAGCCCAAAAAGGTGAAGTCTCCCGGTAAGAAAGCTCCGGATGATGCAAACACAGAAACAACTGAATTTAAAATGTCATTTTAGGTTGAGCGTTTGCTTGTTTGTTTGTTTTTCTATTTCTGCAATCTTTCCTTTCCTTGTAAAGCCCTGTCATACCTTAAAATCAATAAAAGTTATACCTTCTAGCTAAATTAGTTTAATTAAAGATCAATTGAGTGGAATTTTTGAAATAATAAAATTATTTTCAACAATGCATGTTGGATCAATCTAAAAATGCTTCCGAAAATCATCAGTCAAGTATAAGTCGAATTGATCAATTCGTTTTTCAACAACAGATTCTGTAATCAGAATTCTCTTTAGAAGAAAGATGTACGTCGTCATGAAATGATGCTGAGCAAATTTGGACATTCTCGACATTGGCAATTTGATTACCAATTTTAATCTGTCATGTCATGTGATAACTGTGAGAAGCTCACAAAAGGAGTATTTGAGATTCTTTGATGTAGAATTCCAGAGAAAAAGTCAAAGAATTATGCCACACGGATTCACAGAAAGCAGACTTGAAGAATTTGCTTTGAATTTGAAAATTGAAGATTGTTTCCTTTAGTCCAGTGATCCAAACACCACAGGACTCTACTAAATTGAATTTGGCTGTTCGCAGAAGCGCTTTTGGTTCCACTGGCATCAAATTGGATCGTTTCCATCATTACATTCAAAGTTCTCCAAAACAGCAATTTATCTTTTCCTCTAAAACGATTGAACTATATAAGCTGTCCACCTTGTTTATTCTGTAACTAACTAACTAATTCTCAATTGTACAACGTTACATATACTAAACTAAATAAATTTTTTCGAAATAAAACAATTTTTTTCTATTTGATTAACAATATTAAAGTCACATTCGGATTAGGAGAAATACAGACGCTTTTACCATATCAGAAAAACCTCACAAGAATTCAACTGTTATCATCACCAGTTTCAATCGATCAGCCTTACTTATCGAACTCGGAGTAAATATAAGAAAATATCCTTTCATAGGATGCCATCTCATTTTGTGGAATGTCAACTCGAATAAGACCGATAGGGTTAGGTCTTGGGAAAGATTTACGAATATCTAAAGAATTGGGTCTATTTGAAGAAAAAAACTAATATTAGTTAAAGCGTTTAAAATCTGAAATTTGATTTATTAAAATAAAATTTTACATTTACATTTACAAAATACATTTAAGATTTGCAAAAAAAAATAAGTACGCATTTTCGCCTTTGACGAATGGGAGGTAAGGCGAAATTGCTTCAATTTTTTTGTTCTTTCTCGTTTGAGACCATTTTCGATTATAAGATTATTCTTGTGATGTTTCGCTCAATTTCTGTACTTCCCCATGAGGACCATTTTCGATTTGAAGAATGTGCTTTTGATGATTGGCTCGGTTGGTTTGCTTCTCATTAGGACCATTTTCGATTTGAAGAATGTGCTTTTGATGATTCTGAAGCATTCTGTTTGTGTCGGTGTGGGAGCACAAACAGGATGCATCGGGTGACATCCTTCCGACCAAAAGATCCCGAAGTGTAAATCTCAACCAGATATAAACGGGAGAAATAAAAAAAATCCGTTTCTATTAAAAGGCTCGCCGCCATAATTGTGCCGTTTCTGGAAAAGAAAATGAATACATTTTAAAATCGGAAAAAGGACACATATTTCATTGTATGAGGAAAAAACTCGTGAATTTAAAAATAATAATAAAAAAATATTTTACCGGAGATGTGGATATTATCCAAAAAGAAACGCACATGCTATCGCAAGATTTCAACTATGGTACAAAAAATCTAAATTAGAAGATAAATGACAAGAAGAAATCCAAAAGAAAAGAAATCGAGAATATAAATTCAAAAAAATGACACAACAAAACAGAATGAAGCACTCATAACAGCAGTCGAACAACTATCTTTTGTCTGCCAATGAGAAAACAGTTTTATTATGAGGGCCGTTCAGAGATGACGTAACTCGAGATAGCACGCAAATATGAGTCATATTATATGACATTCGCTCGCACACAATTCCGAATATTTACATAACAAAATCGTAAAGTAAAGATAAAGTATGTATTTGTAAAACAATATCTACTTGTTAGCCAAATGTTCAAACAACTCTCGAAGCAACTGTGAATTGAGCATCTTCCATCCATCAGTTGTCTTCACCTTGTTTGGATTGGCGCAGATGTAATCGAGACACTGTGTCTTCAGTTCGATGAGTTGATGCATGTCGGCTAGTGCGAGAACATTTGCCACTGATTCAATAGACATATTGGAGGACAAATACTGTGCACAGCATGTCTTGAGTGAATCCAGTTGATACTGTTAATAAACAAAAAAGAAATAAGAAAGATGAAATCGAACCAATGTATTGAATCACCTTGTCCGCAGCCACCAACAGTTCCATTGCGTATCGATCCAACTGTTTCACTTTGCCCGAGTAAACGAAGCTCAGCATCTCGCCACACACATCCTCGTCCATGTCTGTAATGGCCACCTTGTTCTGTCGCTTCTCTTCACAGTCGTGCTCAAACATTGCAGCAAACACTGGCGATCGAGCTGCAAGAATATTCTTGTGTACATTAAATTCCTTTCCATCCTTACCGACAGTCAAGGTGAAATCAGAAAATTTCCCATTAGTGAGAATTGATTCGTAGTTGTCGGATAAATTGACGAAATCTTTACGAATCGTCGGATTTTCTTCGATCGCTTCAATCTAAACAACAAAATAAATCAAGTCAATTACTATTGCCATTTCACACAATATCCCTCTCCAATCACTCACCTCACAAAGCAAAATCAATTTGTCGTCGAACAAATAACCACTCAGTGGGGAAAGTAATGTCTGGCGAGGCATCAAGCTGAAATGATTTTCAGCGATTTGATCCTCAAAGGCGCCACAATATTCTTTACTAAAAAGTTTTCTACCCTCAGGATTGAGAATAGAAATAGTGCACTTAAATTTGAAGGTATCGAATTTACTAACCAAATAAATCGATACAAAATCACCAAAATAGCCAGCAACGTTGTGCCAAATACCAAAAGAAATTGGAGAATAATTCATAACTCTAAGGACAGTAAGCTGTTCACCCAATATGCGTCGACTAAAATGATCAATCTCTAGAGCGGTCGAGCAGGTCTTCTTTTGGGCGAAACCGGTTGCAAACATTGTGGATAAAATGCGTGATGGAATGATTTGATAGTCCAAAATCTTGCCTAAGGTTTGCTCAAATCAAAATCCAATAGCGAGTACGGTAACAACGCAGTTGCTGATGATGTATTTTGTGGTGGTAACATTCACAAATGCAGTGACAATACAAAGAAGAAATACACAGACTGACAGACAAGGCTGCAATGCGATTTTAAATGCCTAAACCCAAACCACCAAGTTTTTAGATGTATCCAGACTATTGTTGCGAATTAATCAAATCAAATCAATTATGTTGTTTTTTCATCGTATCAAGGTGTAAACACCTGAGGTGACATTTTGAAGTTGCAAACAAGTGAAACAACCGAATTGAGACTGAAAAAGCTCGAGAGAAAATATTGAAACGGTAACATTGACTTTCAAGTTAACTAGTCATATATTTACAAAATACAGTTTTCAGAAATACAAAAATTAAGTAACAGAATATTATCGTTCTTGAACATGGAAACTGTAAATGTAAGTAAATAGTCAAATAGCTTAATCGACTATCTATCTAGCACTCACAAACATTTTCATTTATAATCAATGTCTTATATATCTTATCAACAGGAGGAAAATCAACCACATTTGATAGGAATAAGAGTGGGGCGCCACAGGCGCCCCGAACACAGGTATAGGTATTTGTTTTGAAAAGCACACATTCTTTATTGATATATAAAATCACGTCACTTACGGCGACCTGAACTCATTCAGGTGCCTCACTGATGTATTCTTGGTATAGAGGGCGTATCACACGTTTAGCAGGTATCATAGATGTTATCGGGTTTACTCGGCGTCACATCACAGAACAGATCATCTTAAACTTATCGACAATGACTCAGTTGTCTTAGTCATAGGCTCAAAGCAAGCCTGACTCAAGCGCGTGTCGTCGCTCGGTCTTTCCTCTCTCACACGACCATCTCGAATCGCGTCTCACTCTGTTCTGTCTTCTTCTTCGTCTTTGAAACTGCACGCATGCAAGATGAGCGCTCGTTGTTGTTGTTAGTTCCCCTTTGAAGAGGGGTCGCATTCACTATCGTACGAGGCATACTCTTTTTGTATGACCTTTGGACTCTTCCAGTTACATTCACTTTGTCTCTAGTGGTGTCTTGTAATACTCACAAAAGATGTCGCATCTTACATACAGTTTTCAGAAATACAAAGATTAAGTTACATAATATTATCGTTCTTGAACATGGAAACTGTAAATGTAAAATAGTCAAATTACTTCATCGACTATCTTGCTCTCAAACATTTTCATTTATAACCAATGCCTTATATCTTATCAACAAGGGGAAAATCAACCACATTTGATAGATACACGTACATTCACACAAATCCTTATCAGAAGGTTAGTATGAAGTCACTCAAGTTACTCACAAAACATTTGCTGTATGTGGTTGTTGTTGTTTGAACAAACGCAAACGCAAAGTTTCGCTTCTCATTTTGTCAAATTTCTAAATCCAGAAATGCTTGAAAAACCTCAACCAAAATCATGTCAACCATCAGTAGCAACAGCAGAAGCTGTAGAAGACCCTGAACTTGTAACCAAACGCAACTTTATCAGACAAATGACATTAGAAGCATTCAACTGCTATGAACAGTACGCATGGGGACACCAAACTGTGCAACCAGTTAGTAAGAAACCAGTTGGAGAATCCAAAGATGGACTGACAATTGTGGTGTCGATGAGCACCCTTTGGGTGATGGGACTGATGGACGAATTTGAGCGATGCAAACGTTGGGTCGAGACGGAGTTGAACTTTGAAAACATTGACCCTGAACTGGAAGTTTTTCTTATTGTATCTTACTATATTGGAAGTTTGTTATCGTGTTTTGCATTGACAAAAGATTCAATGTTCAAGGATAAAGCATTGGAAATTGCACGCTTACTTCAACCCGCATATCGAACTAGTACAGGTTTGATTGTTGTTTTTACTGATTTACATTTCTTTTAAAATCTTTCTTTTAGGTTTATCCTACACTTTCATAAGCCCCAAACTTAAAAAAGCTCATGGAAATGTTCTCACAATAAACCAGATAGCACAACTTTTGGAGTACAACTATTTGGCAGATTTGACCAACGAATGGATCGCCAAAGAAAGAGTCGAAAATGTTTGGAAATTCATTCGAGAAGTTGACAAATCAGATGGATTGTATATTTTACAGTTGGATGTGCACACTGGAAAGAGTGTTGGAAAGTGGTCAACATTGTGTCATTTGAGCAGAATCTTTTTGAGCAACATTGTCAAATCGTACATTCAATCTGGGCGGAAAAATACAGAAGCAATTGAACTTTACCGAGAAGCTATTGAAGCAATTGAACGAAATGGAATGATTTCTATGAGGCAGGATAACAGATACTATGCACGGGCGTCCAATGGTAGTACCTACCTAAAGGATGAAATGGTGATTGAATCGAACCTTGGTGCAATGCTATCGCTCGGTGCCAATGCAATGAAGCAATCACTTTCATCTTCAAATTTGTCTATCAGCGAAGAACGTGATTCGATGCGTCGAATCAATCGACATTTGCAGTTGGCTGAAGAGTTGGCCAAAACGAGTCACAAGGTTTCGAGTCAAACCAAAACTGGGTTGCCACCTTTGAGACTTTCTTTGGGTGGATTCTTTAGTTATGTAGAACAAAATAGTCTAATACCATCAATCGAAAATTCAAATTTATTTGATTCTGGGTATTTATTATCTTTTTTTAGATCACAAAAGTTAAATTAACTTGCATTATTTAGCTATCATTTAGCGGAAAGTTATTTCACCCTCTGGCGACTTACCCACGATCCAAAGTACCGAGACTATGCATGGGAAATGGCTCAAGCCATTCATCGACATTGCCATACTGAAAGTGGTGGTTATTCGACAATCAAAAATGTCAATTAAATTCCTGCTCAAATGGAACAAGATTTGCAGCATCGTGTGCTCCTCAGTGCTACACTCAAGTATCTGTATCTCACCTTTACGGATGATTCTGTACTGTCACTGGATCTGTGGATTTTTAATTCACATGGTCAACCGATTCCTATTTGTGGCGCTAATGATGCTTATCCATTGAGCACTTAGCATAATATGTTTGACATTCAGAAATATCGATTTTAACATCATTGAATCCAGTAAAATAAACATAGTGATACACAAATTATTAATTCACAAAAATTCTCCAATTGCGCAAGTTAGGGAATCGATCCAAATGTTGAACAATTTGGTGTTGAAGCTGCCGTGGGACCTCGAAGTGAATCACTCGCCGGCTATTGATTGACATGTCGAGATGGATCAAGTTGGGGAAAATGGCCGACATGACTCGGGTGCACAGCTGGCCGTTGATGCGGGGGCCGACAGCTTGGACAGAAAGTTTGCAATCCAATACGGACGAAAGTGACTTGAATCGTCGTTTGTCGCCAACTGTTTGTTCCAACTCGTCAAAGTCCATTTGGACGCACAACAACAGTTCGGTCAGGTTGGCCAGTTTGGCAAGATCACGAATGACAGTGGGCGTGACTACAAGTCGACACTATAAAACAAAAATGCCTTAGCCAATATCAAACAACCAAAAATGTAATGTAAAGAAATACCCAAACCAAATTGATATTCAAAACTTTGAGCAAAGTTGCGTGCTCACTGAGGTAGTGCACCATCTGGGCAGGCACTTGATCACTGTAATGTTCAATTTGAACGTAGAAATGAGTGAGGTTGATCAGCCAGTGGGGATTTATGTTGTGCCAGTGATGATGCACAAATTGTGGTGATCCAAAATAGAGACGGGCACAAGATGGTCCAAGATGAGAAATTAGTTGGGCGTAATGAGAATCCAAAAGTGGTGCATCTTGGCTTGAGTTAACTGACAAATGAACTAATTTGGACAAAGTTGGCGAGAGCGCGGATATAGTTGAGAGAGCAAGCGGTCCAGCAAAGTCGAGTTACTTCAGCGAATCTAGCGAATTTAGGTAGGTGACAAAATTGCGAACTCGAGCCGGTTCTGTAAATGAATATATAATCAAATCATTAGTGATCGGTAATTGTTAAAAATGAATCAATATTTACCTAGAAAATCCACGGAGAGTTGTACAATGTTGGGAAATAATTCGAGCAGTGAGCTCAAGTGCACTGACGACATTTTGGTGCTCAGAAATAGCAAACCAAAATCGTTCACATTTGCCAACCGAAAGTATCTCTCCTTGTGGGGATGGAATGTAAAAGAAGGCGATATTTCTTCGTATCGCAATTCCACCAGCAACGATTTCTTCAGTCGGCAGCTGCCTACTAGTAGTCCTCGACAAGTGCACGCCAGCGAGTGGATACCAATCGTAATCGAATCAGTTTACGGATGTCGCCATCGAGTTTCAATTTGACTAAAATAAGTTGCATAATTTCGTCGGGTAGGCGACTGATCGCATCGATTGCAGCGTGACGATTCATATCGAGCTGATTCAAAGAAGAGGTGAGTGAGCTGACGTACGAGTCCATGGCAGATTTGGACAAACAGATTGGAATTCACTTGAGAATTGGCAAATTCACTTGTGAATTTTCTCGTGTTTGTCAGTAAGACTGCAACAGTGAGTCTACACAAACAAAACAAACCAACCCTCAACAACTCAAACGCATTCACAAAGGACGTCCTGTGCACAAAGCTGAAAATCCAGTGATTCCAAAATTACGAATTTACATTGTATTTGTATTCTATCAAATCGTTTGTTGCAGTAACCAACAATGTGCCATTGTGTAATTACTCTTTTCCGGTGTGTATTGCATTAACTTTTTTATTACCTGTACAAATGCAATTGTTAGTAAAATAGCCAAAATTTATCTTATCATTTGGCTGGCCAGTTTCACTCAGTTGAACATCAGTATGGCACCAATGTGCAAATGGTCGTATACGGGCCCTGTCAATACCTCACCTTTGATATGCCATCCGATTACGAGCTTCAGTCGCCGAACGAACTGGTGTACAACATGCGACGTTATTGGATGCATCTCCAGGCGGAAACCTACAAGCAGTTGGCCTATCTTGCCGGTCAACATGTGGATCAAGCTTACGCAATGGATTGTATGCTGCGGGAAAAGGGCAGAAACAGCTCGCTTTGCCAAATACTGTACGATGACAAGATGGATGTACGTAATTTGACCCAGTACAGTGCCGGACACCGAATTGCACTCCAACGAATGCAAGCCATGTACCAAGATGAAGCAGAACGTTCCCGTGTGGAAGATTGTTTCATACATCATCGGGACGATCGCTATATCGGTTGCTATCTGGTGTCGTGGGATACCGATTCGGAAAAGTACAAGACCATTGTATCGGAACAATTCAAGCCGCAATTCCAAGATGTTCTAAAGATTTGGGAAAATCTCGAAAAGAAGGAACAATTATCAAAGAGCGGAAACTCCGATTTACGACGTACGACGTACAGCCAGAGTTTGATGGTGATTTTTAAAGCACATTCGCATCTCCCAAATGGTTGGAACCATTACTCAAGCTATAAGTCAAAAGTTTTGCCCTTTTTATTCCGTTTTTAACATTTTATAATTGTACTACAATTTGTACATTTACTTGCTGCTTTTATGTTACATTGATTTGCATCGAAATTATTAAATGTGTATATGTTTTTTATTACAATTTGTATCGAACTGTTTTTGATGAATGACTATTTCTTTTCATAAGAGGTACTTTAATATCTTAAATGATAATGAAAATCATTTTATTTAATTATGATTTTCTTTTCAACATGTTTCTGGAACATTCACCTTATTTAAAATCTTTACAGTGTACATCGATGTCCAAGATACTTCCAACTCAGCTCTAGTGTACAGTACAGTTCAGTAGGACCTACTGATACTGTCCGCAAATGAAGTTACGAATTGGCATTGAATTTTTATAATTATAGGTTAACCTGTACAAATGCAATTGTCAATAATAATAATAATAGTATTGCAAAATTGTTGTGTTCTCAATATTTTCATCATCTTTAAAATGATTAAAAAATTTTCATAATCTCACAAACATGCGAATGGTTGATAGTTTTTAATATAATGTCTTTAATGTTGTTAAATTTGTTGATAGTTGTTAATATAATGTAATTAATCTATGTATTTAATCCATTTACAGAGAGCAGAGTCAAATGTAATAAATCGTTAATGGAACATTGAATAAATTGATAGTTGCCGGAGAAATGCGTGTATTTGTAAAACATATGTAAAAAGAAGGGTTAAATCTGTTAATGCATGTATAAGTAATTGATTGACTTTTAATGGATCAAATGAGTCACATGTCAATGCCATTTAATAAATCTGTTATTAACAGATTGGTTAGAAAGTTTTTTTAATTTGACGTCTACTTTGTGGTGGCATTTCTCATTTTATGTATCATCTTGAAAATGTACATCAAAAAGCCCCCGTAGCTTAAGAAAAACTGCAATAAAAACAACATAAATATTAAAGTTATTTTCTACAAATTCTTACCTTAAACAAAGATTTTTTAGAAAATTTACCAAGTGTTCCAACGGTGAAATTGAATTTATTTTTACAATTTACCAACTCGTAGTACGACATCAATTTGAGTTTTGAATGAATAAAATTGTGAGTTTGATTTGTGGATTTTGTGGACACTAAGATCATTTGCGATTTGTACAGCAAATTTATGCTAACGTACAGACTAATGGCCCAGTGGACAAATATTTGGCAGCAAAGCAGTGTGAGACCTGTCTCCATACAAATCAACCAGACCAGCAGCACCTTCTCGCCTGGTAGAGTAGTTTGATAGATGAGAATGGCAATCACTAGTGCATTGATTAGAATGTTTGTCAAAAATGTCACAAGCATAAAGGGCGACAGCACGGCTCGATTGAAATAACCCGCAATTAAAAGAATTCTCGAATGTTCTTTTCGGTAGTAGGCCAACATGTACTCAAGACGATAAAAGTCTATCATCGTTGATCCGCCCTTTTGTATCTTGATAATTTGATTTTCTATTATTTTATTAATCGTTTTAAGATGGGATCCATAGGTGTAACTCATCGCCGTATCAAATTGACAACAAAAGAGACACATTCGAGTGGCATTCCATGTCAAATAGACCATAAACAGTTGATCGATAAATGCGAGTGCAAACGTCTTCAAGGGTAACATTGGTTGAAGCACACGGAGAAGAGATCCAGATAGAGATGCAATAAGAATTGCTAATTTTATTACAAAAAAATGTAAATTTATCATTTTATAAACGAAGTTTTACCTGTAAAAATTAAAATCACAGAAAATGCTTTTTCCATCGTGTATGAAATGAAGAACAATCGAACTCGAATGATCCGTGAAATGTACGGAAAATGTTGAAGTTCAATTTTGAAAGCATAATCACTCCCTTCAGAAGTAGAACTTGACACTTTAGTCTTCAACGCTCGATAGAGCACATTCTTGTAATTTGACTCAAAATTTGTCTCAAGAAAGTCCGCACTATTTGCCCAAATGAGATCGTAAATAATGGCGTAAAAGAATGAATTAATCTTAAAGTACACAGCATAGTCGATATAAAGCGCAAACAAGCCCAACGGACCAGTGGCAAAAGTGGAATAGTGATTGAAAAAGTGAAAATACAACACAAAAGTACTGAGTATTGGATCGTTTAAAAAGTGATCCTCAACACTATAGCCTTGCTTCATCAAATAGGCGAGATATGTTGTTCGAACAGGAAACAGAATTAAATATGCATACAAAATGAACTTCCATGCCAGAAAGAGTTGATAGCTTTTGTTACGACGCAAAAGTTTCCGGTCAGTGGTTTTAATTTCAATCAAAAAGTGCAACATTTCTCTCAATCGCAATTGAAAAACATTACATTTTGAGATGGATCCGAAAAATTTGACAAACAATTTCCAAACTGACGGACACTTCATTTTTGGTTGCAATTTGTTTTAAGTTTGCCCGAAATGATCAAAACCCAACGACAGTGTTTTGAGAATGAAAGGGAAAATTCACTAAGTTCCAGTGTTTAAATTTAAATTTAAAGACTTGAATATTCTAGTAAATTAATAATTTATTCTGGTAATTTCCGGTCATTATAATGTGAACCATTATAATGACAATTATTACTTACACTGTTGAAAGAACATAAATATTCAAATAATTAATCATGTCAAATTAGCATTTAAAAATTTTAATGAAACTTTAATTGACTATATGAACTGAGCCACATAATGGTCTTGGGAATTTTAATGTTCATCAACTTTGTACGCATAATTTGTCATTCCATTTTGTTCTGTTTTGCATCGATCGAATGAAGCAGCACATTTTGTGAGACCGAATTTGTTTGGTTTTATCTGGTTTGGTGCGAGAATGGAACCGAAAATGTTGTAAATGCTAACATGTTTCCTTTAAATTGAGTTTTAAAATATATATAAAAAATTAAATTGCAAATTACTTTTTGGTATATTATAATATAGACAAAATTTTATGATCATTAATTACGTTGCCTTGAATTTATTTTGAAAAAGCAAACATAAAACTATCTAATTAAATTGACATTAAAAATTTTAGTAAAACTTTTAATTGGGGTAATTTAGAATTGAGCTTTGTTCATGAATCACTAAATTACTGAATTATTGTTTCTATTATATGTTCTCTTGTTTGAAACTCGAGTTGAATTACTCTAATGATTTTTCACGTGTCATATTGTTAGTGTGTAATTCTCATGGCAACTCAGCTCAGATATAATAAATTAAACCACATAGAAAACAAGATTTCGTGACACAATGTAATTAGCAAATATTTTTTTGAAAAATTGTCAATTACCGTAAAATCTCTAACAAGCGCCGCATTCAAACAAGCGCCGCATTCGTTTAAGCGCCGCAGAAAAAAGCACTGTGGACGTTACGAGAAACCGGTTTTTCGGCCAAAATTTTCTGACGAAATTAATAAGCGCCGCGGAGCTAGTTTGAGATTTTACGGTATTTTTGAATTTAATTTAAAAATTGTATTTAAAAATTTAAATTAAAAATTCAATGTATGTTTTTGTCGAGCGTGAGCGAAAACTTTTAGTAACAATAATTTTGATTTGGGTTTCTATTAGAAACTTTCTAATGAACTCCTCCTCCATTTCTTAACCGATTTGCATAAAACTTGGCCAAAGTGCTTAAAATAATTGGTTTTTGCGAAAAATGATTTTTAGGTATAGCTGCCGAACAAATCTCACCAATGCTAATTCTAAGCTCGAGAGCCCATTGCTGGGTCTAATGTCCAACAATGTGTGCAACAATGGCAATGGGAACTTTGGTTGCATAGAGATTACAATTTAAATGTGGGCAGGTGTGGGCGTCTTTTAGGGTTGGGTAAGGTTAGGTTTATGTGGTTAGGCAGGTGTGGGCGTAGGTTATTATCGCAATCGCTCGACTATTCCTCATAATTGCAAATTTGATGACATTATTGAAGCCAATTGTGTTTGAATTGTGAGTTTAATGCTTCAAATACGAGTATAGGATCCGCAGGGCCCACTAGTCCCTCAATCATACGCACAGATTCTTTAAGTGAATCATTCTTGGGTAATTACATCACTTGAATAGGCAATAAAATAAGATAGAAGTAGTTGATTAGTTAATAATCAAAATCAGATTTAATAATTTGTTTATTTACACAAAAATAATTTACAAAAAATTACTCAACTACATGGACAGTGTAAGTCCTAGTTCCAAGATAGGAAACTTGCTGTAGGATGAGGTGCACCGGTTGGGCCCTGATGAATCGACGAAAGCCATCAAGTTGGCAGACCTTTCGGTGTAAAATCGACAAACCATACCGTTCTCCTCGGTAATCTTCACACATCGGCTAGTTACGCTCATTGAGATCGTCTCAATGTGTCCCCATAAAATATGCTGCCCTCCGATGAGTAAGCCATCCTCTCTGATGGTGACAATCGTTTTTTCGCGATTTGGTAGTTTTACAGTCAGCGCATAATCCATGACGATGCAGATAAATTCGGAAAAGAATTATTCGAATTAAGAAGAATGCGAAGTACTTTGAGAGGTTTTAGGATAGTTTAAGGTAAGAATTAGATACATTCTTGGAATTGGTAATGAACTAATCGGATTATATTTACCTAAATAACCAAAATCGCTCAAAATCTTGGGAGAGCAAAGTGCAATCTGAAGATGCAGCTATTGTTGTTGTTTTTGGTTGGCTCGCACTTTTTGGTGCACCACCGGTGGCTACTTTGACCGACTTGGGTCAAAATAGCTTTGACCCAATTGGATCCTATACAATTCGTAAGAGTTTAAAATGCTTGTATGTACTAAAATAATAGAATATGAAACATAAACACAGATTATTATTACTTTTGGTCGTTTTGTGTTCCAGAAACTTTTTTGAATCAACATTTGCGAATTTTTGTTTATCACGTGATTACAAAAAGTACAAATAGTCGGATATCAGAGAACAGCGAGTTAATTTGACCCTACAACGAGAGTCTGTCTTTTGGGACACGAACGTTCAATGAAATGTTTTGTCATTCTATAAATATTTCCAATTTGTAAATATAAATATTTAATTCAAATTTTTTTTCAAATCCACTAAATTTTTTTGTTGAAATTTTGTGATTGTTAGATCTCATTAGATTTTATAAAATTTTTAAATGTACCCAATTTTAGATTAAAAAATACAAGTACATTTTTATTTCGTTTGATATTCCAAAACTTTTTGATTCAAGATTCAAGTTTTTTTTGTGATTATCACGTGAATATGTAAAATAAAATAGGCAGAAGTTGTAGATTGGTTAATAATTTAATCAGATTCATTGGTTTATTTGCAAAAAAAATGTTTAATAAAAAAAATTACAAAACTACATGGACACTGTAAGTCCGAGTTCCAAAATAGGAAACTTGTTGTAGGATGAGGCGCACCGGTTGAGCCTTGATGAATCTAACCAGTCCACCAAGTTGGCAAGCTTTTTCGGCATAAATTCGGTGTAGCATCCCGTTCGCCTCGGTGATTTTGACACATCGTGTAACTTCGCTCATTGAGATAATGTCAATGTGCCCCCATATAATTAGCTGGGCTCCGATGTACATGCCATCATCTCTGATGGTGACAATGGCTTTTACGCCATTTGGAAGTGGTGTAAGTCTTACAGTCATTTTGTACTCCATGCTGAAACAAATTATGAGAAGAAATGCGAGTGTAATTTACTTGGAGAGCCTTTTGGATTAACCATTCCGTTCTCTTCGATAATATTTACAAGTCAGGTTGTTTCGTTCATTGACACTGTCTCAATGTGTCCCCAAAGAATTGAATGCTGTCCAATAGATAATCCATCTTCACGGATGGTAAGAACTGTTTTTTTGCCTGTTGGAAGCTCTACAATCATTGAAGAGTCCATTTTTGATGCAAAAAATCTGAAATGAAACGCGAATGACATTCGAAATGTATTTGCTACTGGAGAGCCTTTTAGGATAGTTTAAATTAAGAATTAGATACATTCTTGGTATTGGTAATGAATTAATCGGATTACATTTACCTAGATAGACGAAATCGCTCAGAGTCTTGGGAGTGCAAAGTACAATCTGAAGGTTGGCTCAGATCATTTGGTGGCCGATTTGGCTTCGGTCAAAATAGATTTGATCCAATTAGATCATATACAATTCCTAAGATTTAAAATTTATGGATGTATCAGATCATCGAACATGATTTACAGATTATTTCTTTTGATCTTTTTGGGCTCAGAAAAATTTTTCGAATTAATAGTTCAGAAATTTTGTTCTTTCTAGATAATTTTCTCGTCAACTATTGACACAAGCGACAAAAGTGTAAAATAAAAGCTGCAGTCAGGTGTTCTTTGACTTCTAATTGAGCATTGTAATTTGACAATTTGATCGAGAATATAGCTAATTCTTGCCTTAAATCATTCAAGAAGCTTAGAGAGCCTTAAGATTCTCACGAACCATTCGCCTTACTCAATTTCTCTCGAAAACTGCAGCCATGGAATTTGGAATAACACTGTCACTGCCAACCAAAAAAAAAGGTTATGATGACCATAAAAATGATGATATATTGCAAAAGAATAAATCCAATTCTATGGGCAAACATTGAAACTATCGCCATCAACACAACCAGTCAAAACATCAAGATTCTTGATGTATGATCAAATTGTGTACGGAATATCTGAGTTGGAATTTTGCATATTGCACAATCTGGTCAGGCACTTGATCACTTGTTGAGAAATATTTTCAACAATGAGCTCAAATGCACAGAAGCTATTTTGGGGCTCAGAAATACCATTCCAAATTTTTCAAATTCGCCAATCAAAAGCATCTCTCATTGTAATAAAGGGAATCTGTATAAAGCGATACTTTCTCGTTCCACATTTCTGCAAACAAGGATTTCTTTTGGCGGCAGTAGTCTTTGACAAGCGATTGCCACCGAGTGGATACCAATCGTAAGCGAATCATTTTCCTGATGTCTATGATATTTTCTAAATATTTAATCTTTAAAATGAGAACATTTTTATAATTCCAAACATGCGAATGGTTGATAGCTCTCAATATAGCTTTCTTAATAGCTGTTTTCAATACGCACAGATTCTAAGGTAATTACATCTTTTGAATAGGTAATAAAATAAGGTAGAAGCAGTTGACATTTTATTCACATTTATTGATTTATTTACACAAAATAAAATGTTTTACAAAATAAAATTACTGAAGTACTTGAACATTATAAATCCAAGTTCCATAGATAGTTACTTCTTGTAGGATGAGGGCAACCGGTTGAGCCCTTATGAAACTTACAAGACCTGCAAATTGGCTTTTTTTCGACAAAAAAATCGGTTCACCGTTCCGTTCTCTTCGATTATATTGACACATCGGCTGGTTTCGCTCATTGACACTGTCTCAATTTGCCCAAAGAATTGCCTGCTGTCCGATAGATAATCCATTTTCACTAATGGTAAGAAGTGTTTTTTCGCCAGTTGGCAGCTTCACAGTCATTGAATAATCCATTTTTGATGCAAAAATTCTGAAAAAAACGCGAAAGTATTTGCTTCGAGAGAGCCTTTTGGGATAGTTTAAGGTAACAATTAGATTCATTCTTGGCATTGGCAATGAAATAATAGCATTTACCTGGGTCAAAGGTTGAAAATTGTGCTCAATAATTTGGATCTAATGAAGCTGCACTGCAATCTCAAACAGAACTCTAGTTAGTGTTGACTGTTTTGGTTTGGCTCACACTATTTTGCCAGCCGGAAACGTATAAACGAGAAAAGAAGGGACGGCAAATTGGTTCACCGAAATGGGAGTAAAATAATAGGGTGTTGAGACTAAAAATCAGACGAAGCTAAGTGACCAACTCACCAGTGACTCCGTGAGCAGCGAGACAGCTTGAGGCCGTGGCGGATTCGGAGGTGGTGACAGGAGGGACCTTCACAATATACGTTACATTTGTGGTCGAGATGGAACGTCCACAGCTATTTACACAATACACTCGGTTTCTTCGGCAATTGCATCACTTGAATAGGTAATAAAATAAGATAGAAGTTGGTTGAAAATTTAATCAGATTTATTTATTTACAAAAAAATGTTTTACAATAAAAATTACTGAAAAATATTAATATTAACACCATAAGTACGAGTCCCAAAAATCGAAACCTGCAGTAAGGTAAAATCCAGCGGCTGAGCCCTGATAAATCGAACGAGCCCATCAAGTTGTGAACTCTTTTCGGTGTAGAATCGGTGAGTTATCCCGTTTTCTTCGGTTATCTTGACACACAAAGTTGCTTCACTCATTGAGATTGTCTCAATGTGCCCCCACAAAATCTGCTGGGGACCGATGTACAAGGCATCATCTTTAATGACGACCACAGTCTTGTCGAGATTTGGCAGTTTTACTGTCATTGAAAACTCCATAATGATGAAAAAGCAAGCTTTGAAGAAAAAAAAAGCGAAGGAACTTTACTTAGAGAAGCTATTAGGATAGTTTAAGGTAAGAATTAGATACATTCTTGGAATTGGTAATGAATTAATCGGATTATACACATACCTAAATTGAAGATAAAACACGCTCAGAGTCAACAACAAGTCAGCAAACTGAATGCGTAGTATTGTTGTTGCTTTTTGGCTGGCTCATGGAGTTCGGAGGCTATTTTGACAGCATTGGGTCAAAATAACCTTGACTCAGTTAGATTATATAGAATTCCTGAAATTTTAAAATTATTGAATATACCCAAATTATAAAATATGAAATACAGATTATTATTTCTTTGGACTGTCTGTTTCTTTTGTTTTGTGCTCCCGAAAATTTTTACAATCCAAAATTCTGAATTTTTGTTCATCACGTGATTAAAATAGGTAGAAATAGTTAAATTAAGACAGATTTATTTATTTGAAAATGATTGTAGACACAAATGGTCGAAGCATCAAAATTCTGGATATGTTAATAATATAAATAAATAATTAATTAATTCAATTTTTTAAAAATCTACTAAATTGTTTTTTTTGTTGAAATTTTGTGTTTGTTAGATCTTAGTATACTCATAAGATTTTATGTAATTTCTAAACGTACCCAATTTTAGATTTTAAAAATAAAAATACATTTTGTTTCGTTTGATGTTCCAAAAACTTTTTTGAATCAAGATTTAAGCTTTTTTGTGATAATCAGGTGAAAAGGTAAAATAAAATAGGCAGAAGTTGTAGATTGGTTGATAATTTAATCAGATTTATTAATTTATTGTCAGGAAAATCTTTTCAAAAAATACTGAACTACATGGACAGTGTAAGTTCGAGTTCCAAGATAGGAAACTTGTTGTAAGATAAGATCCACCGGTTGAGCAGGACGAATCGGACAAGACCATCAAGTTGGTTAATTTTTTTGACATAAAATCGTTGGACCATCCCGTTCTCCTCGGTTATCTTGACACTTAAAGTAGCTTCGCTCATTGAGATTGTCTCAATGTGTCCCCATAAGATATGCTGCCGGCCGATGAATAAACCATCTTCTCTGATGGTGAGAACTGTTTTTTCGTTAGTTGGAAGCTTTACAGTCATTGCATATTCCATGCTGAACAAATTATTAGGAGAAATGCGAGAGTACCTTACTTTGAGAGCTTTTTGGGATAGTTTAAGGTAAGAATTAGATACATTCTTGGTATTTTTGATGAATTAATTGTATTAACCTGGGTCAAAAGTCGAGAAGTTTGCTGAAAACTAAAGGAGAACTCATATTTGTTTTGCTGTTGTCCTGGTCTGGATCTTTTTGCACTTTGACCCAGGTAATATAATAAAAAATAATTTTACCAAGAATGTATTCAATTCTTGTCTTTGACTATTTAAGAAACAGTCGAAACCAAAAGATACTCAAGAACTTTTCGCTTTCTTTATTTTGCCAACACATTTCGCAAACTTTCTCTCACCCAAATCGATCAACATTGGATATTGATTTGACTTTGTCTCTGCCAATCGGAAAGAAATTGGTCATGACTACGAAGCACGATGATTTACGATCTGAAACGAAAAGACTCTGATTCTATGGGAGAACATCGAGACCATCCCCTTCAACACACACAAACAGAACCACCAAAACTTTTGGCAAAGGTGACATTACTGTGGAAATTGGAACTCCACTCGACATTGATGCAACAAAATATCGAAACAAACTTGAGTTTATCAAAGCATCAGCTGTCGACACTGTGTTTGAAGAAACGGAAATTGAAAATCAAGTTTGCTGTAAGATTTGTGAAGTCAAAATCCGGGACAGTTTCAATGAAATGGCCTGTCATTTGGTTTCAAAGCCACACAAAGCAAACCACAAGTACTTTTAAAACACAGTTTAAAGGTTATCGAACTTGTGGATTCTGACCCCCATTTATCATATTATGGCGAAAGTGTTTTTTTTGCGAGGTTTGTCATCAAATGTATTTGTCAACCGTAAGCAACATTCAGAAACACTTAAATCGAGATTGCCATAAAGGAGGAATTGCTGCAAACGAAAAAAAAACAGATGTAGAAGATGGAAACTCCAAGTGGGAATGGTTCGATATACAGACAGAGTTTGAAGTTGAATTTTGAAGTCATCTTGGATTGCTCAAAATGTCGGATACTAATCGTGTTGCTTATCTTATGTCTAATGATTTAAAATTTTTATTCTAATTTAATCTTCTGTTAACTAATATTAGTTTTTTGCATATTCTGTTTTACCTATTATTTTGCATTGAATTATCTTTACTGTCCAATAAAATGTGTATACATTGTTTATCGTCAAATTGAAATTGATTTTGTTTTGTTTTTGAATTGATCCAAATTAAAATGGAATACGAAACATTCAGTGTATGTCTTGGTGTTTTAACAAATCTTTTAGCGAACTATTTCTACACAAATGGGAGCTAGTCAACCAAAAACCACAGCAACAACAAAAGCTGCAGTTAGATTGTTTTCGGTTGCACTTTGACCTAGGTAAATATAATTCAATTTGACCAAGAATGTATTCATTTTTAATCTTTACCATTCACGCAACTATCAGGATCTCAAGATTCTGGCGAATTTCTCGAACATCCATCTGCAACTCGATTTTGTTTTCAAAAATGCAGACAATGGAATTTGGACTGACTTTATCCGAGCTAAACAAAAAGAAGATTATCATGACTATCAAGCATGATGGTTTGCATACTAAACGAACGAACCTAATCTCATGGGCAAACATAGAGACCATCGTTATCAACATGCCAAACAAAAGCATCAAGATTCTTGATGTCAATCAAATTGTGCACGTGTATCTTGTAGAAAAGGAGTACCAATTAGAAGATTTCCTGAATTTTATACGAGAACAACAGGTCAACTTAACGCTGCAACGCGAATCAGCGTTTGGAACACGATCATACAGTGTCCAATGAAAATTGGCATATTTTTTGTAAAAATTATCCTTTGTAAATAAATTTATAAATATATACAATAAAATGTAATTCCGTTTTCCAAATCTTAATCGGATTTTTGTCGTAATTTCGCGATTGTCCTTTGCGCAAAATTTGTTCTTTGGCAAATACAATTAATTTATTAAAGATTCCAAGAATGTATCTCAATTCTCACCTTAAGCAGTTAAAAAAGCTTCTCGAAAGTAATTCTCTCGTTTTGCTCAGTCCATTCATCGCTTCTCCAATCAATCATTTTCATTCGCACCGAGTTCATGGAATTCGGCAAATCTTAACGACTCGATGCATGCATCCGTCTACCAACACAAGTTCAGAGTCGTTTGGAGAGGACATCAACAACCATCATGAAAATAACTATTTGAGAAATAACCTGGTATACCAATAAGAATGAAGCTATCAAATTCAAACCGTATACGGATATGATGATGCTTCTTTTGCATATTCTCACTATGCCAGACCCTCATCAACCAGGATATTGAGATCGCTAATCTCACTAACCTAAGTGTCGAACGCCGATACCTCTTGGCCGAAATGCGTCCCATGTATCAAAAAGAGGCCGTCAGAAGTCGAGTCGAGGACTGCTACAAGCACCACAAAACAGACAAATTCGTTGGCTGCTTGGAAATATCCTGGGACACGGACATGAGCGAGTACGGCGAAGGCAAACAGTACAAACCGTACTATGATGAGGATCGTGCCATTTGGGAAGAGCTTGAAAAGAGCGAGAAGACTGGCCAAGTCCACAACGCCTGGTATGATGTCAAGCCAGAGTACGTTGGAAACTTCTGGCAACGAATTGGATCGTAAATTGCAAGGCCACTTTTCCTTTGATGAAAGCAATTCCATTTCAAGTTCTTCTTTTTTATCATTTCTTGCTTCAATGATTTTGTTCCGTTTGATTAGGTAGGTGCGTCCCTGCTGCAATTGTTCCATTTGATTTTACGTAGAAATTAGTATTATATCCTCAATCAATTTTACATAATCATGAATGACCTTTAACGGTCCAATAAAGTTTTTAATGTTCTTATCTTTTTTTGTATCTTTTGTGTGTGTCTATTATAGATTTGACTTAGTTTGGTTTGGTTTTTTTAAGTCGGAGCGACAGTATTGAAAACACACATTTATTCTGTAACGAATTTTTTTTACAGCACTTTACTGAACTTACTAAAGTAAATTGTAATTAAATAATTTTGTTCGCTCCAAAAAAAGATAAGATGCATAAAGCTCGAGTTTTAATATTTAAAAATTAAAAATTACAGTTATCACAGTTTAACAATAAATATATAAATAATAAATTAAAATCCTCAAACCCATTACAACATTTTGAAGATACTCTGATTGGCCTTAGCGAGAGTCTCCTCATTGCGGTGCGCCTTCGAGTTGATCTGGTCGAGCTGATTATTCTGTCGACCAATCTCTGAGCCCATGTCCATGGCCATACTGCGCAGTCCGCCCACAATACTGCCCACAATGTCCAAATTGCTCGTCAGTTCGTCCTCTTCTTTGTTGTAGTAATGATTACTGTTTCGGGCAGGTTGAGTAGTACTGATGGTAGGCTGATTCGATGGATTCATGAACGATGACACACGTTGATCATCATCATCAAGTTGATCATCATACGCCGCATCTTCTGGTTTAGCGAGAAGTACAAAATTGTCGCCACTCTTTTTCGGCCCACAAGCGCACAAACCACAGCAGCACAACCAGTTGAGAACGTCCTGCCAGAAGCCACGCTCCATCACTCGAATATTACGACGAGCCTCCTTCAGTCCCTCATCGATCTCGTCCAACTGTCCCTCCACCTGATTCAACTGTTCCGCCTGATGATGCAACATTTCCATCGTACGGGCGCCCACCTGTTCGGACTCGACACACAGACCCACAATGCGACGAGTGGCTTCGAGTGAGGCCTGAGCAGTGGCGGTGCTTTGCTTCTGAATTCGATCCACCTTTCCACCCGATAGATCCACATCCACGAAAGTAGAAGACGAAGAAGGTTTCGCTTTGTTGTTGGTGGGGATGGTGATGATCTTCGGTAGGTCATCGTTATCGGAGTCATGGCTAAAGTTTAACATTGAAGTGTCCGCAGTGATGCGCTTCTTGTTGGATTGACGATTGAGATGAGGCATTGTAGACTTTAGAGGAAAGAAAGGAAAGATAGTTTCGATTTTGGGGAGAAAACAACAAAGTCAAATGAGAGGAAAAAGGAAAAACAAATGATGATGACCTCAACTCGTAAAGACAAAACGAAACTGACAAACAGACAAACTAACAGAGAAGAAACAGAAAAGACTTTTCTAGTACTTTCTAAAGTTCAAGTTCAAGTACAAACTACTATATACTTTCTAATCAAACTTCTTTAACAAAGTTCAAACAAACAAGCATAAAATGTAGTAACGTTATTTATGAACAACCAAAAATAAATAATAAAACAAAAAGAATATTGGAGGCGCCGGGCATCGATCCCGGTACCTCTCGCATGCTAAGCGAGCGCTCTACCATCTGAGCTACGCCCCCGGTCCAGTTGTATGGAACATGACGCCGGGCGCCATTTAAACATGCTCACAGATAATATCAGACAGACGATTAGTATAACAAAAAGTGGATTAATATGAGCAAGCCAAAGCATAAGAAAGTGAAAAGCAACATAAACCAGTTCGTGTTCATGCATGATACAGAGTGGATTTAAAGGGCAAAACGAGTTTCAAAACGAGACTTGACTAGAAAAAGCTTTTACAATTTCATATTATATAAAATAGCGACTCCGTGCGAGATATATTTCATGTATTATATGAATGTACATTTTTGTTTTAACCTTGATTTTAAATAACAACTTTTACTATTTTAAAAAAATTTTTATAAAAATTTAAATCACCTTATATTTGCGAAAGTAAACACAAGACACTCTCCAGACTTTCAAGTACCTCCGTGAATGATAATTAGCTAATGATGATGATGATGATTCGAAAGATAAGATCTCATGTTGAGTGTCTTTGTATGATAACGTACTTTGTGAATTCGTTAAATAAGCGCCTTAACATTAGCAATGTTTAAGTGCGGAGTTTTTTCGAGTTGAGTTTACTTACCTTTCAAGTACGTACAACAATCTTATCTTACATAATAGTTAGATACACACTGTTTGGCACACAAAACTAGTTTACTCTTTTTCAATGCACAATAATTTTTTCTCGCCCACGTGTGTTGATTGATTTTGTTCAACGAGAACGAGTGAGTGATTTAAAAGACATTATCATGCATGTTCCATACAACTGGACCGGGGGCGTAGCTCAGATGGTAGAGCGCTCGCTTAGCATGCGAGAGGTACCGGGATCGATGCCCGGCGCCTCCAAATTCTTTTTAATGTCTTATTATTTAAATTTTAATTAATTAACTCTTTCACTTTTTGAAATAATTTTAGAGGTAAGTAGATTTTATTACTTTGACTTGAACAATTTATAAAATTGCATATATAAATCACAATTTACCAGTGCGAATTATTTGTGTTAAAATTTGAAAAATTAAAAAATAAAAAGAATTTGGAGGCGCCGGGCATCGATCCCGGTACCTCTCGCATGCTAAGCGAGCGCTCTACCATCTGAGCTACGCCCCCGTCTCCGTTATATTGACATACAGGTAAGTTAGTATTTAAGCAAGAGTGATTTCATATTTACGAGCTAATCTAGATTTGTGTTACTATTATTTTTATTTCCTGTGGTGATAAAAAGAGAAAATCGAAAGCAAAAGAAAAACAAAATTCAAGGTGTGGGCGCCATAACAACTTTAGGGCGCCATTGAACGAAAAAGTCTTTGGTAAAAAGAACAGGAAAAACAAGTTTTACGACGATACTGTACTCTAAAGGGTTAACTCACAAATAATTTAACCCGTTCACACCCAAATAGAGATCTTATTATAACTAATTTTAATATTAATATAAATAGAGTAAAGCATATATATGTTAACATAAAATATCATCATCCTTTCGAGCACACTCTCAACCAATGGTGCACACCTCCTTCCAGTTCCAGGACACTTGGTAATTACCACGAATGGGCAGCGGCTGGCCAGCGGCATTGAAGACCCACTTGTCCAGTGGCAGGACCGAATCATCACAGAAGATCAGATACAAATACTTGAGTGTGGCACCGATGAAGTGGGCCGGTTGAAAGTTACACATCTTCACAGTGGGAATGCCATTGACCGATTCGATCTCACCGTAGGCTCCCTTCTCGGTGCGACAGTGCTTGTAGATTGATTCGACCAATTGCCAGGCATAGTCACGGTACTTCTCCTTGTGGGTCAGCCGGTACAGGATAAAGTAGGTTTCCGCTAGTTCGGGTCTGGGTGGGGAGAGAGATAAGGAGATTAGATGATAAGGTAGAAATAGGTAGAATTAGTAGAGTTATGTAAGCCGAAATAGATAGAGATAAGAAAGTATTAGGTAAATGTAAGTAGGAATAGATTGAGATAAGGTATAGTTAGATAGAAATAGACAGAGATAACATATAGATAGGATAGGGTTAGGTAGAAATAGGTAGCGGTAAGTAGAAATAGGTAGAAATAGGTCAAACTTGCCCCAAATAATATCCCTTGTAGTTTTCACTCCAATTGGTAGCCTCATCATTGTGATCGAAATAGAATCGCCACGGTGGCAGTCCAGTCCTGGATCGAGTCGACGCCTCATGGAAAGTCTCGGCCAACTGTTCGGCCAACTTCCAATGACTCACAATGCGCTCGGTCTCTTCCTGCTTGCGGAAGTCACAGATTGGTGTCATGCGCTTCACATTTTGCATCTGCTCGAGCAGTTGTCGCTGTTGTGCACATGCGCCCAGTGATAGCATCGCACCCAGGTAGCAGCCCGCGTACTCCGAATGGTCATCGTGCACGTTCGAGGGGTAGTCCAGATCTCGAGGAAATTTGAGACCGGAGGTGGATGTGCCAAAGAGGCGGTTCGCTTCCACTGCGTCCATCGCAGACTTGTAGAGTTCGAGGGCGGCTTCGTCGAGACCATCGGTTTGGATGTATGACTTAACCAGTGAGTGGTAGAAGTCGCGCTGAGCCTCGAACAGGGATGAGGTCCCGCCCAGTTTGGTGTCCGACCAATCGCCGGTTTCTATATTCAGGTGCTTCATGAACAGACCTTGGTTGGAGTGGCGTCGGGCTGACAGGACCTTTCGTACACGGTCAATTCGGTTCGCGAATTCCATATCACCACTCATGTCAGTCAGGATGGGATATTCGAGGAAGCCCGCACAGGAGTCCGAAAGTCGGGTCGAACCCACCTCCTTCACCTGACCAGTTTTCGGGTTGACGTAACGGAAAGGGATACCTATAAGGTTTAAAGATAATGGTCAGATAAGATAAGTAAGATATGGGTCAAACGGGGGTTATTCATAAAGTACCTGATGTTGACATCTTGTAGGCCGGTCCGAGGGCTTTCGCAATCTCCACCGCCTTTTCCAGAAAAACCTTCTCGTCGGTGAGCGAGTAACACGACAACATACTTCCGACATATTCATTCACGGTGTGGCGAACATCCCACTGTTCTTTACACTTGCCCAGATCGAACTTGTTCTCGACCCACCGTTTGGCACGGGCAAACTCATCGTCTATACCCATTACGTGCAGGGTAGACATTGCGGTTACGAGCGAGCGGCCCGAGTCTTTACCGAACCAGAAATTGAAAAAGGTATTGCCGTCTCGAGAGCACGCAATCAGAGTGTCCTGGCCCCAGGCGTTCAGGCGATAGGCGTCCCAGGCCTCGCGGGCCATTTGCTTGACAAATTCGCGGCGGCGAGACATTTCGGATTCGTATTCTATTTCTAATTCTTGTTCTTCTTCGGCTAAGACGGCGGCTTGTTGTTGTTGATGTTGTTGCAGTTGGTAGTGTTGGTGGTGTAGTCGAAGTTGTCTTCGTAACTTGAAGAACTGCCAACCGAGATAGGACACGGCACCAACCAGACCAGTGGCTGTAACGACTGCTGCCAATTTAGCCAAAGGCGCCATTTCTTATTGGTAGAATCTTCTGATTATGATCAAAGTTGATTTCTATTTGCTCGTGAGACAACAACACGCAACACAACACACAACGAGCGCGAGACAAATAGAAACAGAAATGAGTGAGCGATCGCCGATCAGTCAGACAGACAGAAAGAAGAAATAGAACATTTCGATTCGAACATGGACGGACAGAATGACGGTGCGATGATGAAACACGCGACTGTGCTGTGTGCCTGCACGTGTGAGTGTGTCGTACAAGTAGAAATAGAGCTGATTAGTAAGCGAGCCACTGATTATGATCTGATTCTATAATAGAATCACTACTATAATCTTATCTTATATTTGTTACGCATGCGCACAAATATACATTTTACCATATTTACAGTAAATAGATATGTGTTCAGTTTTGCACGTTCAACCAATTTCGAAACTTTTTTGAATTGAATTATTTAACTACTGCAATCTACTTATATTTTTAATATTTGGACTTTAAATTGTGAAATAATGAATAAATTAATTATCATAATTTAGCAAAATTATTTACACTTTAACTAGAATTTTTCATCACTTTATAATTTATAATTTTAAAAAATATTTTGTGATTTTATTCTAAATTCTAAATTATAGAGATTTAACTGTTTGTTTAAATGCAATTTAATGTGATCACGTGATTTGTAGTAATCGTGTTACGTCATAAATGAACGACTCACTTTTGTGTACAAATCGAGTTCTTTGGTAAGCAGAAAAATAGGCAGAGATAATAAAGTATTAAGTATTAGGTAAGTAGGAATAGATTGAGATAAGGTATAGTTAGGTAGAAATAGTTAGCGGTAAGTAGAGATTAGGTAGAAATAGGCAAAGGTAAGTAGGAACAACCTAATGTGATTACACTGATCATGTGTGATTAGTAGTAATTATGTTACGTCATATATGAACGACTCACTTATAATGAGCCCAAATAAAGCGTGAACTATTGGATAAATTCTCTTGTACTCGTACTTTTATTTCTCTCACACTTCTCGACTTTTATTTTTTAACCATAAAATCAAAAAAAAACACAAAATGAAATCAGTTCTTGGAAATCAATCAATGAAAAAAAAAATATTAATATTTATTATTTGTTTGCATCAATAAAACTATTTATTATTTCTTCTTTTTGCTCTAAATATTTTCGGAATCTTATCATCAAACAGCAAGATAAGTATACGAAAACTAAGTAGCACACACTCATGATAAGCTACTCGTACAAATAAGGACAAATAAGCACCCTTATTTGTATTAGATTTGATTGTCTAAACTAGTAAGCAGCCAAATGACTTTCACATTAACTTTCCAAACCTCCTCTTTCCATTCGACAAATTAACTTCCCAAAAATCAAAATGCCACCTCAAATACCCCAACCAGAATCTCCAGAGCCAGAACCAGAACGTCAACAAATCTACTACGTCAACCTCTCAACCAACAGAAACGAAATCCGAATGGAGAAACTTGCACTTCTCAAAGGCACCCTCTCAGTGATTCTCGTCTTCATGTTAATCTCAGTGTTGACTCTACTGATTTGGCATCAGCTGTTACAGATTCAACATCAACAACAAGTGTTTGACAAGTTTGGGCTGATTGATCAAAGAAATGAAGGAAAATTCTACACAAATGAACAGAATTTAACCGGAAATTCAACTTTTGTTTCAGCGTTTGTTCTTTCAGACAAAGTTTCAACACTGAATCCGGAATTTAAAACTAATTTGACTACTACTGTTTCATCAACATTCGATTCTTCAGAATATTCAACTGAATCTTCGAGAACAGAATCCTATCTGTATGTTACAACTGAATCCACTGAACCGAATTTTGCAAATCTAACAAAATTTACAACTAAACTTTCTACCACAAATTCCATCCCCAATTCAGAGAATTTTGAAAAACTCACCTTTATCAAACAAATGACCTTGGATTCTTGGAACGCCTACTCGAGGCACGCCTGGGGCCACGATTCTCTAAACACTAAATCTTTAACTAAACCCATGCAACACTGGTTTGGACCAAATTCTGGTCACACTATAGTATCATCTTTATCCACTTTGTGGATAATGGATCTTAAAGAGGAATTCTCTAAAGGTCGTGAATGGATTGTTAAGAATCTCAATTTTGGAAACATTAATCAGCAAGTGGAAGTGTGCATGGCAGTTTCGGAGTATGTTGGGGAATTGCTCTCGAGTTATGCTTTTACAGGTGAAGAAATTTTCAAAGAAAAAGCCGTGGAAGTTGCCCAGATTCTGGAACCCGCTTACAACACCCCAACTGGTATCCCATATCAGAAAATTAACCCAAAAACCGGAAATACCACAAACAACCCTCAAACATCAATCAATTCTCTGGGCTGTCAACAACTCGAATATCATTATCTATCCAACATAACCGGAAACTCAGAATTCAATAACCGAGCACTGAAAATGCGGAAATCAATAACCGAACTTGCCGGTAATAGTAATCTCTATTTCCGTAATCTCAATGTTGAAACCGGAAATTGGACTTCAAATCAAGCGATTCTGTGGCTCAATTCTTTACCTCTAGAATTTATCCAATCAAATTACCGTGATTCTGAAGCGATCCAAATGTTCCAAAATCAGATAAAATCTGCAAAAGAATTTGGTTTATTTTCAAAATCAAATCAAAGTCAACTTTTTTACGTTCGAGAACTGAACACAACATCAAACACATTCACAGAACACATGAGTTCAAGCAATTGCTATTTGAGTACTGCACTTTCACTTGCAGCATACGGAATTGAACAGAATTTATTGAAAGATAAATCGATTAAATTTGAACAGAAAATTGTGGAAATGGAGAGAATTACAGAATTTTATAAATTGGGACAAGAATTGGGGGAGACTTGTTGGGAAGCTTCGAATCGGAGCAAAACTGGATTGGCGCCTGATAAGTTTTATTTCAATGAGGAAGAGGAAGCGACCAATTTGAGTCAAAAGGGTGCGTTTTACTTTTTAAGGTATGTTTGGATTTTTGGATCTTTGGATTCTTTAATTCTCATTATCATTTTGATCTCCCCTATAGCCCCATACTAGCAGAAAGCAACTTCATTCTGTGGCGTTTGACCCATAATCCAAAATACCGAAACCGCGCCTGGGAAATGGCAAAAGCAATCCATCGTCACTGTCGAACCGCTAGTGGAGGCTATTCTGCAATCAAAAGCGTCAATCAAATCCCAACAGAAAAGTTGAACTACCAGAGACCCTACTTTATTGGTGGTACTCTCAAGTATCTGTATCTAACCTTTACCGACGACTCAGTTCTGTCCCTAGATGAGTTTGTCTTCAATTCGGTCGGTCATCCGTTTCCGATTTTAAAGTAAAAACAACCTTATGTAACAATGGTTTATTATTAAATAAAATTATAAACTACTGGGCATGCTCAGTGAATCAATTCGATATTATCTCCTTGATAACCGGAAACGGTTGTCCGACAGTACTGAAAATCCACTGATCAAGTGGAAGCAAATCATCATCATCAGAAAAGATCAAATAAAGATACTTTAGAGTACCACCAATAAAGTAGGCCGGTTGGTAGTTGATTTGATTTGCATTGAGTGCATCAACATTTAACAATTGAGAGTATCCTCCATTTTTGACAGTTCGACAGTGCTCCCGGATCGCTTGTATCATTTCCCAGGCATAGGCGCGGTATTTGGGACTGTGGGTACGACGCCAAAGGATGAAATAGCTTTCCGCTAATTCGGGACTAATTAATCAAAGAGATTATAGACAATAAGATCAATATATCCAACTTACTTCAACATGAATCCTTTTTGTAAGATTCTATCATCTGGACCCAAGTTTTGAGCATCCTCAACCTCATTGAAATTAAACTGGTAGGGCGCTAGACCAGTTTTGGTTCGTTTCGATGCTATGTAACACGTTTCTGTTAGATTTTCGGCTAATTCTGTCTGTTTTGTAATTTGCAAAAATTCTGTAATATTCTCTATTGATGAGTTGAATGAATTTTCTGATTTTTTCTCGAATTCCATTTTCATTGCATTCGATCCCAGAGAAAGCAGTGCTCCAAGATAACAACTGTGGTAATTCATAAAATTTTTATCAATGTTCCAGGATCGAGCAAACACCAATCCAGTTTTGGATGTTTTGATCATTTCATTCTGCTCAACCGCATCGAACGCATCTTTGTACATCTGCAACGCCTCCACATCACTTCCATTAGTTTGTAGATAGCTTTTAGCCAATCCAATGTAGAACTTTGATGATGTCCATGAAAGGGAGGAAATGTTGCTTGTCCAATTACCATCGATAACGTTGATTCGTTCCATGTAGAGATTTTGTAGTTTTTCGATATTTTTCAGTGATTTCCGCATTTTATCGATTCGGGATTTGATTTTAGTATCATTGATTAAGTGGGTCAGGTAGATGTACTCCAGTTGTTGGCCCCCTGTCCAAGTTAGCCAAGTTGTGGAAATGTTGGCATTTTTGGTTTGTGGGTTGATTTGTTCGAGGGATAGGCCTGGTTGGGATATATAGTAGGATTAGGCATTGAACATAAAACATTAGGCATAAAACATTAGACATTAGACATTAGACATTAGACATTAGACATTAGACATTAGACATTAGACATTAGACATTAGACATTAGACATTAGACATTAGACATTAGACATTAGACATTAGACATACTTACCAGTAGGTGTATCATAAGCTGGTTCAATCATTTTACCAATCTCCATCGCCTTCTCCAAAAACATTTCATCACCCGTCAATGCGTAACACGACAACAATCCTCCAATGAAATCCGTGACCAAATCACAGACATTCATGTCCTGATCAATCGCTCTCAAGTCAAACTTTTCCTTGATCCACTTTCTGCCCACTTCAAACTCGTCTCTCAATCCCATCACCCACAGAGTGGACATTGACGATATTATGGTACGACCCGAGGTGTTGCCAAACTGATCGTTGTAAGCAGTTTCGGTTAAAGGACACAGAGCGTCATGGCCCCAGGCGTGCTGCTTGTAAGCATTCCATGCTTCTAGGGTCATGTCTTTTACGATTTGACGAATTTTGTCATTTTCGTTTAGAGTTTCTGAAGTTTTTGTCGATAATTTGAAACATATAAATATCACAAGCAAAATTACACTCAACAGTAAAATGATACTGAAAATTATTTTCACAAACTTGAAATTGCTTTTGCCACTTTTGGGCAATTGAGTTGAAGTTGGAATTTTGTCAACTTCATCATTTCTTTTCACGTCACGATGCATGATGATCGACATATGAGGTTTTTCTGATTTTACCATCCTTTGATATATGAATTATTGCACTCGTCCATCGCAAAAAGTTGCTGTTGTTTCCTGTTTCAATAGAATTTAACCAGGATGTGAAACAAACAAATACCTAATCTACAAAAAAATCGTAAAGTTGATTATATTTTAAAAGGACGTTTTACACAGCGTTGCGTATAGCGAGATTATGCAATATTGAAAGGTTGTTGGAATGTTGCATCAGAGATTAGTCGATATCCCTTATCATTAAACACTTTTCATATGCAAAATATTTGTCACAGATTGACAGCGGATGTCCTTGTGAGTTAAAGATTCGCTGATCTAGAGCTACATTTATTACAAACTTAAAAAACAGGAATATAAGCAATCTTATATTTATGATCAATAAATAGAAATTTCCTTAGAATTGGTCACGGAATTCATATAGCAAATATGAATTTAATAGACAGTATAAATCCGAATAATCAAATCAAACTCTTAATAGAATACTCTTAATATATAGCTAATCATCAAATACAGAGTTATACAATGTACATATATTTCAGGCTAAAAATGTTCGAACAGCTTAGCCAACAAGTCCGCCCTCACAGCAATCTTCTTCTTCCACTGCTCCGAAGCCATCACCTATGTGCCATTGTTGGTGACATTTGGTGGACAATTCGGTAATTTGATGCATGTCTGCGAGAATGAACAAATCCGAGACAGATTCGACGGTGGTCACCTCAGACGCGAGTTTTTGCTTAAAAATCGATTTGAAATTTGCCATTTTGTACTGCAGATTAGAGAGGGAAAATGATTAACGTTTATAACACTTATTACGGCATAAAATGTATGATAATTACCTTATGGGCAGTGCTAAACATTTTTTCCGCTCGTGAAATCCAATCGGTACGGTTATTTCTTCCCGTGTTCTCATTCGAATCGATTATATTCCTACCATTATAATCGACAATCATCAGCTCGCTGTACTTTGAATGCAAACGTGCACAAAGTTGAGACATAAAATCCGCTCTTGCCAGAATCTTCTTCCATCCGTTGGAAGCCATCACTCGAGTGCTATTATATGTAATATAATCGAGACACTCGTTGAACAAATCAGTGGCCGGGTACATGTCCGCCAAAATTATAAGATCCGATACAGATTGGACGGATATCTCGGACAAAAGCCGTTCCTCGCAAATGGACTTGAGACAGTCAATTTGGTACTGGACAATTAAGAAAAGAAACCGTTGTATTGTTACAAAAATTAAACGAATTAAAAACATTACCTTATCAGCGACAACAAGCAAATCCGACGCATATCTTTCAAAATTGTCAACATTGCCGGTGTAGATGTATCGAACCAACATCTCCAACACTTCCACATCGACATCGATAATTTGCACTCGATTCGCCTGTGATTCCTTTGCAGAGTCGTAACCAAACAGGCAGCGAAAACAGGGGAACTAGATAAGAGATGATAATTAATTTAATATATACCAATCGAAATCATTGCACTTGCCAATCAAAACTTGTTGCATTGCTTCATGTTTTATTTCAATATTTCAACAGGATGCCATCGAACAAAATAATTTACTGTCACAAGTTTTTTTTATCTTATTTTAAAAGGACGTTTTTTACTATGTTTGAATTCAAATAACAAGATTACAAACAAAGTTCTGTTTTCATGATGATAAAATAAAAGGCAGCCAAAATTTGTCGACAAACAATGAAATATTGAACGGTTGTTGTTGCATTGTAATAATTAAGATTAGACATTTTACAATTTATATAATATCATCAAGGGGGATTAAAAGAAATTTCCCATCTAAATTGTTCCTAAAGATAAGATGACCTAAATTGACATTAATATAAACTGCCCAAAATGTAATTTAAAATTTTTAATTTGCATTCAAAATTTGTATTCAAAAATGACTTCTGTGCAATTTCACCGAAATTCCAGTGATGAACACGAGTATGAAGAAATTTATTTTGATCAACCTTCTAATGATCATCACACCATTCATCGTCATGACACCACACGAGTCAAATCAACAACCAAAGATTGTAAATTAATGTTGAAACTAAACATTTTGGTGCTTGTGATTGTGACTGTTGGAATTGCTATGTTTTGTTGTTGGTATTTTCTCCGTTCGAGTGTTCAAATTGTGCAAATGAAAGATGGGAAAGAACATTCAATCACCAAACTTGCAATCGAAGAAGCTGAACTTAGACGACAAAGACATTTCATCAAGGGTATGGCGAAAGAGGCCTGGAAAGCGTATGTGAGTCATGCTTGGGGCCATGAAGCACTTTGTCCAGTGGATAATTCAGTCTATCAGAGTGGAATGTATGGTAGCAATTCGGGCACAACAATTTTGAATTCGGCGAGCACTTTGTGGGTGATGGGCTTGAGGGAAGAATTTGAACAGGCAAGAAGATGGATTGAAAAATCTCTAAATTTCGCAAATATTGATCGATACGTGGAGGTGTTCAAGGCCGAAACCGAATATGTCGGTTCGTTGCTTTCCTGTTTTGCCCTTACAAATGATTCAATGTTTCTGAACAAGGGGATGGAGATTGCTCGTTTGCTACAAACTGCGTATGATTCGGAATCAAAAATAGTCTTTCCATACAAAGCGATCAAACCTAAAACAAAAACTCTTTCTCGTTCCATTAACCATGATGGTCACAATTATTTATCATTTTTTGCTGGTCAACAACTCGAGTACAACTATTTGTCTGATTTAACCGGAAATCCGCAGTATAGAACAAAAATGCTCAATATCAAAGAGGCATTAAAGAAATTGCCCAAACCTCAAGGTCTGTACTACGATAGTATCAATTCAGATGACTGGAACTCAGCGAAATCGACACTTTTTTGGCAAGGAAAAGATTTCTATGCAAATTTGATTAAAGAATACTTTCAAACGGGAAATTTTGCGACTTTAGAAATGTTTCGAGATGCAATTGAGCAGGTGGAACGCAATGGGATGATTGTCACCTCAAAGAGGGGACACTTTTATGTGCGTAATAAGAATCGAGACAATTCCACTGAAAAGTATATGGCCTTTTCGGGTTGTTATCTTGGAGCAACTTTTTCACTGGCTGCCAGAGCACTGAAGAAAGTCGCAAACAGCAAAAATCAAGCGATTGTGGATAAATATCAGAAATGGGCTGAGGGATTGACGGAAACTTGCTATCTTGCATCAATTCGAACCACAACCGGACTTGCACCATGGCGATTTTACTTTACCGACAATGACGATGCAACCAATTTGGATGGTGGCAAGAACTTCCAGTACAACTCAATCTGTCCGGAACTTGCTGAAAGCTACTTCATCCTCTACCGAGTGACTCGTGAACAAAAGTATCGTGATTATGCGTGGCAAATGGTGCAAGCAATTTACGCCCACTGTCGAACCGAATCTGGTGGCTATTCGAACATTCTGAACGTGGAGCAGATTCCATCCAACAAGACCAACCGACAGCCAGTGTACTTTCTCAGTGCCACTCTAAAATATCTCTATTTGACGTTCACTGATGAGAGCGTTCTTCCGCTTGATCAGTGGATCTTTAATTCACAAGGACATCCGCTGCCAATCTGTGGTAGTAATGTTGCATATGTAAAATGTTGAAATATTAAAGACAAATATTACTTAAGACAAATCTTTTGATTTGCTTTTTTACTCGCCTTCACATTTTGTTCGCAATGTTCTTCCCATAACATTGAGGCTCCCATATGTCACCACATCTGCGAACGGTCAAGTAAAGTTCCTATTGAACAAATGTTAACGGAAATGGAAAGAATTATTTTGCAATCTTAGATCTAGTCATTATTGTCTGATAGAAAATTCCTTTTAATAATCGACTAATGTTCTAAATCAGTGACAAATTGTTTGTTTGATTGACGTATTCGATTTTTGTTATGTCACTGAAAGTCATACATCCGAGTGAAATATTAAAACGCAAAGTGAAATGATATCAATGAAATTGTGCTTCCAGATTAGAGAATTTCGTTTGATAGAATAATTCTAGTTCTAATTCTAATTCATATACCAATCAACGATGCATCACAGTGTTAGATGGAGCAGTGACGAAGTAGAAGTGAATTCAGGCCAAAGTGAATATCATTCAGAAGAGCATCAATATGAAAGAATCAGTTTCATTTATGACGATTCTACTGTAGCTCCAAGTTCTGTGCCTAAAAGCAGAGCTTTCAAGTTTGTGAAACAAATTTTGATTGTGGTCCTGTTGTTGTGTACAATTTTGTGTGTGATTTTGTTGTGTTTTAAATCATTAAAAAATTCAGAATCCTTAAACCGAAATCGAAATGATCATCAGGAGAAAGATCAATTGAAAATTTCTAATCACGAAATTCGTCAAATCGTAAAAGACATGACCCTAGAAGCATGGAATGCTTACAAGAAGCAAACCGTGGGTCTTGATTCTCTGTCCTCTTGGACCCAAACTGGCCAAACCATAATATCGTCCATGTCCACTCTGTGGGTGATGGAATTGAAGGACGAGTTTGAACAAGGAAAAAAGTGGATCAAAGAAAAGTTTAATTTGAGAGCAATTGATTCCGACATGAATGTTTGTGATTTGGTAACTGATTTCATTGGAGGATTGTTGTCGTGTTACGCCCTGACGAGTGATGAAATGTTTTTGGAGAAGGCAAAGGAGATTGCTCAAATTATTGAACCAGCTTATGATACTCCAACTGGTGAGTATCTAAATCGCCTAATGCCTAATGCCTAATGCCTAATGCCTAATGCCTAATGCCTAATGCCTAATGCCTAATGCCTAATGCCTAATGTCTAATGCCTAATTTTTCTAAATACCCCAAACAGGTCTACCCCTCGAACAAATGAACCCACTGAAGAAATATGCCAGCACACCAACAACCTGGCTCACATGGACAGCTGGTCAACTACTTGAGTACAACTACTTGGCAGACATAACAAATAATGCTCAAATCAAGTCACGAATGGCTAAAATGCGGAAATCACTGAAAAATATTGACAAACCTCACAATCTCTACATGAAACGTATCAATGTTATCGATGGTAAATGGTCGTACCAGATTTCATCGCTCACATGGTCTTCCAGACAGTTCTTCATAGGAATTGGCAAAAGCTATTTACAAACAAATGGACTTGATGTGGAGGCGTTGCAGATGTACAAAGATGCGTTCGATGCGGTTGAACAAAATGAAATGATACAAAAATCAAGAAATGGATCGGTGTATGTTCGTACCTGGGGAGAAGATAAACACTTTATGAAATATCACAGTTGTTATCTCGGTGCACTGCTATCTTTGGGATCGAGTGCAATGAAAATTGAACTGGAGAAAAATACAGAATCATTCAACTCAACTGAGAAACTCAAACAACTTTCACGGATTACGCGGCATGAAAAATTAGCCGAGGATCTTACTGAGACGTGTCATGAAGCATCTGTTCGGACTAAAACTGGTCTAGCGCCTTATCAGTTCAATTTCAATGAGGCTGAGGAAGCTAAAAACTTGGGAAATGATGATGGATTATATCAAAAGGGTCAAATGTTAAAGTAAGTTTGCGCATTTGGATCGAATCATTATCTTTAATCTTTGCATTACACAGTCCTGAATTAGCGGAAAGTTATTTCATTCTTTGGCGTCGTACCCACAAGCCCAAATACCGCGCCTATGCCTGGGAAATGATACAAGCGATTCATGAGCATTGTCGAACTGTCAAAAATAGCGGATACTCTCAATTGTTAAATGTTGATTCATCCATTGCAAAACAAAACAACTATCAACCACCATACTTCATCGGTGGTACGCTAAAGTATCTTTATCTGATTTTTTCCGATGATTACAGTTGGCTTCCACTTGATCAGTGGATTTTTAACACAGTCGGACAACCTTTGCCGATCAGAGGAAATCATAGTTTGTATCCAAATTGAAGTAGGGTGCCTTGTAGTTCAACTGCTGTTTGGGTCTGTTGATTGACATCTGAGATTTCAAAATAGTCACCACTCTGCGTTCGACAGTGACGAATGGATTGTGCATGGAAAACAAAATAATCTACATGGCAATCAAACTTCAATTTGTCACATGATTTTCTTCTTATTTAAGAACGTTTTATTCAATTTGTATTTCAAATAGAAATAGATTACAAAACCAAGTCTGTTTTGTAATGATAAAATTTGTTTGACATTAACAAAAGTGTAATATTAAACAGTGGTTGCATAATAAAAATCATTGACTTTCAACATTTCTGATAAGACAGAATTATTAACCACAGATTGGCTTATCATAGCTGAAACACCCACTTATTCAGTGGCAACTGTTGCTCAGGATCATCATCCGAAAAGATCAGATAAAGATACTTGAGTAAAATATTACTAAAGTGTTGGGTAATGTATGGTGGTTGATAGTTGACCTGTTTGCTGGTAGTTGGCATTACATCCACATTCTGCTCAACCGCATCGAACGCATCCTTGTACATCTGAAGCGCCTCCACATCACGTCCATTGGTTTGTAAATAGCTTTTACCCAGCCCAATGTAGAACTGCCTTGATGCCCATGAAAGGGTTGAACTTTGTTTATTTGCCCATTTTCTTGTTTCTTCATTGATCCGTTCCATGTAAAGATTGATTGGTTTCTCAATAGCTTCAATGTGTTTTAAATTTTAGCAATTCGTGATGCTATCTTGAGATTATTGGCAAAGTCTGCCAAATATCGGTATAGCTTCAAGAGTATAATCTTGAAGCTGACAGCCTGCTCATGTGAACCAATGAATCTGCTCTCAAGCTTCTTATCAACTTAAATTTTTTTTCACATCGCGATGCATGATGATTGACAAATGACCTTTTTCTTATCTTCCATTTCAATTTTTTATTATATAAATTAGAATCATTGCACTCGTCCATCGAAAAGGTTTCTTGTTTCAATATTTCATCCCAGATTATGCAATATTGAACGGTTTTTATGCAATGTTGAGATTAGTCAACATTTCTTATCTTTCAACATTTTTGCAACAGATTGGCAGCGGATGTCCTTGTGAGTAAGAGATCCACTGTTCTAGGAATACATTCGATGGTAATTTTATCTTTATGATCATTAAAAAGAAATTTCCTTTAAAAAATTTGAAAGTTATCTTGACATTTGATCGTGTGTAACAACCGTTTAATATTTCAATTTTGAAATCGTTTCAAAAATGTTATTTCCTTTTTTGCATGGTATAAAATTTTAGTCAAACCTTCAAGTTAAAATTTTCATTATATCAATTCTGCAATTATGCATAACGGTGTTAGATGGACCAGTAATGAAGTAGGTCAAAGTGAATGTCCTTCCGAAGAGCATCAATATGAACGAATCAGTTTCATGTATGATGATTCTACTGTTGCTCCAAATTCAGCAGTTCAAGTGCCCAAACGCAGTGCTTTCAAGTTTGCGAAGCAAATTTTGATTGTTGTATTGTTGTTGAGCGCGATTTTGTGTGTCATTTTGTTGTGTTTTAAGTTGTCGAAAACTTCACAAGAAATTCGAAATGGTACTATGTTATATAACATAACACGTGTTCCAAAGAAAGATCAATTGCAAATTTCAAATCACGATATTCGTCAAATTGTAAAAGACATGACCCTAGAAGCATGGAATGCTTACAAGAACTATGCTTGGGGTCATGACTCTCTCTCCCCATTAACCAAAACCGCACATAATGATTTGTTTGGTGCAAACTCTGGCCGAACCCTAATATCGTCAATGTCAACTTTATGGGTAATGGAATTGCGGGACGAGTTTGAACAAGGGAAAAAGTGGATTACAGAAAGTTTTGATTTGAGAAAGATTAATTCCGACATGAATGTCTGTGATTTGGTCACGGATTTCATTGGAGGATTGCTGTCGTGTTATGCTCTAACTGGTGATGAAATGTTTGTAGAAAAAGCAAATGAAATTGCTAAAATTATTGAATCAGCTTATGATACGCCTACTGGTAAGTGTCCAATATCCAATAATACCCAATACTCAATACCTAATTTCAAACTAATCCTTCTATATATCCCAACCAGGTCTATCTCTCGAACAAATCAACCCATTGAAAAATACTGCCAGCAAACGAACAACCTGGCTCACCTGGACAGCTGGTCAGCTACTTGAGTACAACTACTTGGCAGACTTAACAAATGATGCTAAGATCAATTCACGAGTCGCTAAAATGCGTAAAACACTGAAAAACATTGACAAGCCTCATAATCTCTATATGGAACAAATCAATGTTATTGATGGTAAATGGTCAAATCAAATTTCATCACTTTCATGGGCATCGAGGCAGTTCTACATTGGATTGGGTAAAAGCTATTTACAAACTAATGGACGTGATGTGGAGGCGTTACAGATGTACAAAGATGCGTTCGATGCGGTTGAGCAGAATTTGTTAATCCAAACTTCTAAAAATGGATCGGTGTATGTTCGTACCTGGGGCGAGGATAAACACTTTATGAAATATCACAGTTGTTATCTCGGTGCACTTCTATCCTTGGGATCGAATGGAATGAAAATTGAATTGGAGAAAAACAAATATTCATTCAACTCAACAGAGAAACGCAAACAACTTTCACGAATTACACGGCATACAAAATTAGCAGAGGATCTTACTGAGACGTGTCACGAAGCATCTGTTCGGACTAAAACTGGTCTAGCGCCTTATCATTTCAATTTCAATGTCAATGAAGATGCACAAAACTTTGGAAATGATGATGTAATATACCAAAAGGGTCATATGTTGAAGTAAGTTTGCGCATTTGGATCGAATCATTATCTTTAATCTTTCCATTACACAGTCCTGAATTAGCGGAAAGCTATTTCATTCTTTGGCGTCGTACCCACAAGCCCAAATACCGCGCCTATGCCTGGAAAATGACACAAGCGATTCGTGAGCATTGTCGAACCAAAAATGGAGGATACTCTCAATTGTTAAATGTTGATTCATCCAATGCAAAACAAATCAACTACCAACCGCCCTACTTTATCGGTGGCACACTAAAATATCTTTATCTGATCTTTTCAGATGATGATTTGCTTCCACTTGATCAGTAGATTTTTAACACTGTCGGACAACCGTTACCGATTAGGGGAAAACATGGTTTGTATCCAAATTGACATGTAGAAGAAAAGATTTTTATTCAATAAATTATCAAATTGGTTAGAATTAGGCAAACCATGAAGTTTTCTTAAAGAAACATGGATTCGCAAGTTTATCTTATCATCTCACTTTAATATAGACGTATTACTCAGTTTGTATTTCAAATAGAAAGATTATGCAGAACCAACTGTTTCCTGATGATAAAATTTGTTGGACATTAAAAACAATGCAATATTAAACAGTTGTTGCATTATAAAATCATTAACTTTCAACATTTCGGATATGCAGAATTATTGCCACAGATTGGCAAAGGTTTTCCGGCAGAATTAAATACACATTTATCCAGTGGCAACAGTTGCTCAGGCTCATCATCGAAAAAGATCAGATAAAGATACTTGAGTGTTGCGATTATAAAGAAGGGTGATTGATAGTCGACCTGTTTGTCGATAGTTGGCACTAAATACACATTCTGCTCATCCGCTTCGAACGCATCTTTGTAAATGTAAAGGGGACCAGTGAGTACTCGGTACAAACTGGGGCTTTCAACGAGTTTAGAAGATTAATAAGAACAAAACGATAAAGTATTAACGGCGATTTAATATAGAAGAGAGAGAGAGAGAGAGATTGTGTACTTGTCACACCGACGATCAAACGGAAAGTGAGAGTAGATGACAGAGTACATGATTGGAGTAACAGAGAGGCAGCACGAGTAGTGACGACAGTGTACACATGTACACTCGTGCTGGTATGTTTAGTTAGGGAAATAGTTCCCCTAGATGGCAATACTTGTGAAGGTACTGACTATCCATAGGAGGGATCTTTACATTCTCCCCGGGTATTTTGATATTAGACCCAGGTATGAGGGCTAATAGGGAAAAGAAAAGAAAAGTATGGTATTTTGACGGAAACTTGCAAGAATACCATATTAGTAAGACTAGGGATAGAATGTAGAATAAGAAATAAAACGATGAAATGGACCTAATGTCCACTCATCAGACGCGTGACCAATACGACGGGATGCTGCCATCACTGACGATTGCCGGAAATGCCCCCACGACGAGCCAAACGGTTTAAACGGAGAGGAAGAGTCCGTCGATCTTGAATGGGCTGAAGTGGACTGGTCCAGTCAAATGTAGCAACCGATGCGTTGTAGTACGGGTTGCTCACCAAGCGGGCCGGATTGTTCGATTCGAGTGCCCTTTGTACGGCCATTTCGCCAAATTGGCAGCCCACCATAATTGCTCGGGAATACATCGAGCCTTGAGCCGGTGTTAGGGTCCGCCGGTTTCGGATTTGGTCCACTTCTGCCACAATAGCTTCGGCTTTTGCCAGCTTTTGTCTGAGGCAATATGCAGACAGACTGGCCATAGTTTGCAGTAGGGGTTCCACCAAGAGCCATAAATCGTCGATAGTCGACGCCAATTCCTCTAATCGATTGGCATCCGCATTAATTCGTCTGATGCGTTCCTGACGGTCCATCAACAGGCGCTGGGCGTGATTCCAGTCACGCACAGCAAGTCCCCATACAGGTGTTCCCGTTGAGGATAGGATTTGGGGCCTTAGGAACAACAGCATCAATGGTTGAGTGTGAATCGCTGCCATTCTCATTCGGAGTGTTGGCCCATGATCCACTTCGTCGACCTGGTTGTCGTCCTCGTCCCGATCGGACGAGTGTTGGACCGAATAGGTTGGATTCGGGGACGAATTTGATGTTGGGCCATTGGATTCGGAAGAAATTGCCGTTTGAGATCGAGCCGTAAAACAGGACCTGTGCGTCCGTGGACGATACGGTTGCCGTCGGCTTTGAATAGGCCGACGGACCACTTGGTGATTGGTTTGGTCCGTTCCGAGAGTAATCCCTAGCCAGTTCCCGAAGGTTCGAGATCGGTTGGTACAGATCGTCTTCGGGCAAGGCAGGATTGGTCGATACTGATTGGGTATTGGACGACATGTTGAGCACAAACTCGTCTATTGTTCGTGGTTGGACTTGACCATCGGTCAACACGTGACCCATTGCGATGGTCATGTTTTCAAACTCGACCGAGCCCTATCGTTCGATGCGGGGGGCATTCCCTACTCTGCATCAATGGTAAGCATCCATACTACCATTAAATTCGATCTAGATTTGTCGGGTTTTGTCAACAACAAGCTGTTCTTACACAAGAACACCGATGAACTCTCAAAGCAGATCCTCCAGGAAATAGAAGATACCCTAGACGATGTGGACAAGTGGCGCTCAGCACCAAGCCCAAACGTTTTCCTGGTAATTCCTTGGTCGATACTGATTGGGTATTGGACGACATGTTGAGCAGATTGAGAAGAATGGAGTCGAGGAACAGATTGGGAGGTTGGAAGATCTTGCTGGTTTGCGGATCGAAGAGCGAATGGCGATGCAAAGATTGGTCACGGTCTTTATAATCGAAGAAAAAGGAAATTTCAAAATGCAATGTAGTGTCGAAGGCAGCTTGTAGTGTATATATGGTACGTGTCCAATGTAACGTGTGGAAAGCCGTCAAATGGCGGGGCACTGGTAAACAGATTGTAACCCTGTCTAGACTAAACCGTCCTCAACTATTGTCTGGTTGACGAATACCGAAACAATGTTCGAGTGATTGAACTCGTGAGGAATGACATTTCACCAACAAGTGGTTTCACTGCTGAAGAATGTCAAAACGGTTGATGACTGACTGTCGAAGACGCGTCAACCACTATCTGAAAGAGACAAAAAGAGTGAGACAATGGGATTAGTGTATACCGAATAGTTTGTTGATGATTCGAACGAATTGCGCCGATTTCCAATTTGCATTGGACATGAGGGACAGCAGGCAAGGTGACTTCGAGCCTACAATGTGGTTGCACCACCGATTGCCGACCACCATTTCCACCTTCGTGGTCTCAGCGGCGATTTGAACAGCACTCATGCTGCTGCCTCTCACGTGTTAGCCTCAAATCACTAACGGTCAAGTTGTTTCGTCACTGCCGGTCAATGCCCGCGCATCGCCTTTTGTCACCTCAGCCTCATCTTCCATCGATGAGGTTCATCTCTTTTCCTACTTAAGCAGCCTACAAGGCTCGCATTCATCACCTTCGAGACGAGTAAGCCAGAAGTTTACTTGCCCGAGCAAAGGCTAACCCTTTCTCCTTCTCCCAGGTCGTTTTTGGGTCATTCTCGGTCATTTCCCGTCTGTCTCCGGACACGGTCACTGCTGTATCGCTTCGGACTCAGGTCCCGGATCATCGCATCACTCGCCACACCTTTTACTCTGTTTTTACCTGGCCCACGCGCCTTTGTGTTATTAACTAACTTATTTCATTAATTTGTCTTTATGACATTAAATTCGACTATTCTCACTCAACTAGCGCTATCTTCTGTGCAAGCGACTATTTCTACAAGGTGTGCGCGATCGGAAGTTTATTTGTAAGCTGCCCGAGCATCAGAGCCAACTCGGTGCAACTACAACAATAACTAAAATATAAAGCAGAAATAATTATGAAGGGATGTGTGGATGATGATGAATGTCAATGTGCCAGACCAAGGAATTCCCAGGAAAACGCTTGGGCTTGGTGCTGAGCGCCACTTGTTCACATCGTCCTGGGTATCTTCTATCTCCTGGATGATCTGCTTTGAGAGTTCATCGGTGTTCTTGTGTAAAAACAGCTTGTTGTTGACGAGACACGACAAATCTAGATCAAACTCAATGGTATTATGGACGAGTACCTTTGATGCCGAGTAGGGAATGCCACCCGCATCGAATGACAGGGCTCGGTCGAGTTTGAAAAACATGACCATCGCAATGAGTCACGTGTTGACCGATGGTCTCCATTCTTCTCAATCTGCTGGACATGTCATTCAATACCCAATCAGTATCGACCAATCCGGCCTTGCCCGAAGACGATCTGTATCAACTGATCGCGAACCTACGGGAATTAGCGACGGACTTCTCTCGTAATGGACCAAACCAACCAACTGATGGTCCATCGGCTTTCTCAAGACCGATGGCAACCGTGTCGTCCACGGACGCACAGGTCTTATTTTACGGATCCGTCGCAAACGGCGACTTCTTCCAGGCTGAATGCAACGGCCCAACTTCTAACTCACCTCCGAATCCAACCTATTCGGATCAACATTCGTCCGATCGAGACGAAGAGGACAACCGGGTCGACGAAGAGGACCTTGGGGACAACAATCACAAGGGGGACGACAGCGATTCACACTCAACTGTTGACGCGGTGGTTCCCCAGGCCCCAAATCCATCTCCTCAACGGGAACACCTGTTTGGGGATTTGCCGATGAACTGGAACCGCGCACAGCGCCTAATGATGGACCGTCAGGCGCGCATCCGTCAAGCTCATGCGGATGCAAACCGATTGGAGGAATTGGCGTCGACTATCGACGACTTGTGGCTCTTGGCGGAACCTCTACTACAAACTAGGGCCCGTTTGTCCGCATATTGCCTCAGGCAAAAGCAGGCAAAAGCCGAAGCCATTGTGATGGAATTGGATCGAATCCGGGACCGACGGACCCTCACACCGGCACAAAGCTCATTGTATTCCCGTGCCGTCATGTTGGGCTGTCAGTTCAGCGAACCTGCGCGTACAAAGGGCACTCGACACAACCCAGCCCGATGGGTTAGCAACCCATACTACAACGCATCCGTGGCAACCTTCGACTGGACCAGTCCACCTCAGTCCATCGAAAACCGATGGACTCTCCCACTCCGTCTGAACCGTCTGGCTCGTCGTGGTGGCATTTCCGGCAATCGTCAGTAATGACATCATCTCGTCTTATTGGTCACGAGTCTGATGAGTAGACACTAGGTCCATTTCATCGTTTTATTTCCTATCCTACAATCTATCCTTAGTTTTACTAGTATGGTATTCCTGCAGGTTTCCGTTAAAATACCATGCTTCTTCTTTTCTTTTCCCTATTAGCCCTCATACCTGGGTCTAATATCAAATTCCCGGGAAGAATGTAAAGATCCCTCCTATGAATAGTCAGTACCTTCACAAGTATTGCCATCTAGGGGAACTATCTCCCTAACTAAACATACCAGCACGAGTACGGCTACACTGTCGTCACTACTCGAATTGTCTCTCTGTTACTCCAATCTTGTACTCTGTCATTTACACTCAATTTCCGTTTGATCGTCGATGTGACAAGTACATCTCTCTCTCTCTCTTCTATATTAAATCACCATTAATACTTTACCGTTTGTTCTTATTAATCTCCTAAACTCGTTGAAGGCCCAAGTTTGTATCGAGTACTCACTGGTCTTCTTTATTCGTCGTTACTGGCTGCTGCTGAATTGTCTTTGCTTGCATGGCACACTGAGAGTATAAGGAAGCCAAAGCAAGTGAATAGTCAACCAGTGGAAAGTGGTGACTAACACGAAATGTGTGCAATGTGAGAGTTGATGAACTGAATCAATTAGGAAACAGTCGAACACTCACTGTCAGACAATGTCGCCTAATTGCCTTTGCAACGACAATAGGGTGACAAATGAAAAACGCAATGCCAAAATATGCTAAACGCGCAATTATGACTAATGCTACTGGTATGCTAACGTACGATGATCAGACGTATGCAATGCTCGCAGTTGCGGTTCAATTAGAAAGGAATTTCTAGCAAAATTCAAGAGGGAGATTGTACAATGACTCACCACTTGGGCACAAAGGGAAACGGATTCTGTTGTTTCTGGTTGGGAATTCAAGGCGCAAAGAGGTTTGGAAGACCAATTTTTGTGCGGGGACAGGCTCGTATGGAACAGAGACTGCGTCCAGTGCTGACAAAGCCAATTGTCGGTGGACTCGTGTAACGGGGACCAAAACGACAGAGAAGAATGTCTCGGTTCGGCGAAACGAACCGAAAACTAGAAAGAGAGCAAAAGTTAACACTAAAAGGGATACCTTTGACTCGGACGAATGGACAAAATGTCGATTCGATTGCCAGAATGGGAAAGATGACGAAACACAGTTTTTCTTGCGGAATTTTTGCAAGAAAAAACTTGAAATTACATTTTTTGGTTAAAAACGGACTTCCAGATCACTATTAATAGGGAAACTTGACCGCAAGATTCGTAAAGCTGACAGCGCCAAATGTAAAGGGGACCAGTGAGTACTCGACACAAACTGGGGCTTTCAACGAGTTTAGGAGATTAGTAAGAACAAAAAAAATAAAGTATTAACGGTGATTTAATATAGAAGAGAGAGATCGTGTACTTGTCACATCGACGATCAAACGGAAAGTGAGAGTAGATGACAGAGTACACGATTGGAGTAACAGAGAGACAGTACGAGTAGTGACGACAGTGTACATGTACTCGTGCTGGTATGTTTAGTTAGGGAAATAGTTCCCCTAGATGGCAATACTTGTGAAGGTACTGACTATCCATAGGAGGGATCTTTACACATCTGCAACGCCTTCACCAAAGTGATGATCAAAATTTGTTTTACAGTATTGAAAACACTGGTTTGGGAAATTGGATTCAATGGTGATTGCACTGTCACAGAATCATCATAGATAAAACTAATCCTCTTGTATTCATGTGGTTCATTTTCTTCTGAATGTTGTTCACTTTTTTGTTAAGTGGTGTGTTTTGGTAGTGTACTGTCACGTCCTCTGTGGACGGCTTTGTGTTATGTTTAGAAACGAGTAGAAAGTTCTCGAAGTGAAAACTTCACGACGCTTCTCGAATGTTCCCTCGCTGTATATAAGGCCTGATTTGTGCTCAGTCTGTTAGCTTGTTATGTTGAATAAACATCGTGTTTTTCCTGTCTCTCGTGTCCTGCAACACGTTATCAGCCACGATGTCTCTACTCGAGTACCTCGCTCGTATCCTGTGGAACCTGTACGGTTCATTCCTGCCCGATGTCTCGACTGTGATAATCATTACGGCTCTCACTGTTTTGGTCCTGTACATCATTTACCTTCGTTCCCGTCCTGTTCTCGTTCCTGCCCGTTACCAGACAAGTGTGGCTCCGGCCATCGAGTTTCCCGTTCCCGAGGATGTCCTTGTCTCGCCAGTCAACCATGTTCGTGTCATCGATGACAACCCGATTCCTATGCTCGACCAGTACAACTTTAAAACCTGGTTCTTCATGCTCTCAGTCGCCCTTGAAAGAGAGGGCCTTCTCGATGCCATCGACCACGTCTACCCGCAAGATCATCTCGTCAATCGCCAGGCAATGTGCATGGTTCTGAAGACTGTTCCAGAGAATCTCCAGTCCTGTTTTGGCTCGTCATTTGTGGCCCACGAGGCTGTGCACAATTTACGGGAGAAGTACGGAAAGTTGTCATACACCAAGTTGTCTCGTCTCGAAGAAGAAATTAAGTCTACCAAGCTGGTCAAATTAGATGACAATTCCGTGTGCCAGCATCTCGACCTGGTGGAGAAGAAAATCCAGAATCTCCGTAGTGGTGGAGCTATTTTTGACAGTGACAAGCACCTTGGTCTTCTTGCTGATTCCCTCCCCGATGGTCCCGACTGGTCATCATTCAAGGACACCGTCGCGTATGGCACCCACTCAGTCGATGAGGCCATGGACAAAATTAAGGACAAGTGCCGCAAGATGAACCAGAAAAACTCGGCTTTCGTCACTCGCTACGTGAAACCTCGAATGTGTCCCGCTAAAGAAGCCCAACGAACCAAGGACATAGCCAGCAATGCCTGTTTCTATTGTCACGGGCAAGGCCATAACATCTCGAACTGCACCGAACGTGTCTACAACGATTTCAAAAGGTCCCACAAACCTGAGCCCTATGTGTCCCGTGCTTTCGCCTCCTGGGTACTCGACTCAGGAGCCACTCAGAACTATGCAAACTGTGACCAGAACCTTGTTGAAATCCGGGAAATCAACGGTTCTTCGGTGGTACTCGCTGACGGAGCTATCTGCAAGATCTACAGAGCCGGCGATACATTCCTGCACACTGGATCTCGTCAACTGAAGCTCACCAACGTTCACGTTGCGCCATCATTCGAAGAGAACCTGATATCCGTGAGCCAGCTAACCTCGAACGGTTTTAAAGTGCTCTTCGACAAACATGAAGCCATCGTATTCAAAGACAATCAAGTGTACCTGCGTGCCAAAATGATCAACAACCTGTACAGGTACATTGATACCAGTGATCATGGTGGCCGTGACTCAGCTTTGGTCACGAAGAAGCCCGATTGGCACAGTAAGTTCGGTCATCCAGGCGCAGAGAAACTGGCTGCCCTGAGGAAGCTGTATCCCGAACTGGAACTGAATCACCCAGAGAACTGTGAAACATGCCTGAGAAGTAAGCTGCACCAGTTACCGTACCGCTCAACCGAGGACCGTGGAACTGAGCCTCTTGAACTGGTCCACACCGATCTGTGTGGACAGATGCGAAAAACCGGCTATGATGGAAGCAACCACTTCATCATCTTCATTGACGATTTCTCCAAGTACGTGGAGGTGTTTCTTCTAAAGGGCAAGTCATCAGCCGAAGTACTCGATGTTTTCAGGAAGTTCAAGTTACGGTTTGAAAACCAACTTGACCGAAAAATCAAGAGTGTCCGCAGTGACAATGGTGGGGAGTTTGCTGGTTATTTCGGGGAGTTCCTCGCTGAACATGGAATCCAGCTCCAGCATTCTGTGCCCTACTGCCACCAGCAGAATGGAACCGCTGAGCGGACGATCCAAAAGGTGGTCACCATTGCCCGGGCGTTGATGTTTGACAGTTGTATGCCTGCCCGATACTGGCCACTGGCTCTGAAGACTGCCGCTTACCTCGCTAATCGCTGGCCACATGCCTCTTTGGATGGCCAGATCCCGTTCAAAGTTCTGTTCCCTCGAAAAGACGATGGCATCAAGAAACTACACGTGTTTGGATCGGCCGCCTATCGTTGGATTCATCACGAAAAGAAGTTGCGAGGCAAGTTTGATCCAACTTCTGAGAAAATGGTGTTCGTTGGATACGCACCCGATGCCGATGCCTATTTGCTGTTGAACCCAGAAACCGGCGCCATCGTTCCCGAACGCAATGTGAAGATCATTGATGGTGTGTTCCCGTTCTGTGAAAAGAAGGAACCAGACACCGAGTGCCACTGCAAAAAGATTGAAGAGTGCCGATCAACCTGTGTCTTTCCGGAGGAGCTAATTACGGACATGATTGTGACGATTCCCCAATCAGGGGGTGCAATTCTTTCGTCTGTCTTACCTACGGCTTCATCTGATGATCATCAACCAAGTCAGAGGGATGGTGGTCAGACAATACCCAAGACTGTCTGGACCCTGAGAAATGGTGGATTCTATGAAGAAACGGTGGAACCTATTACTACGGTTACTGTGGCAGCCAACCCAATCCAGAACGGTCCACCTGAGGTGGTAGCGGACCCAGCCCAGAATGATCCATCCGTAGTGATATCGAACCCGACCGAGAATGATGCACCTGAGGTGGTTGACAACCCGAGCTTGAATGACCCACCGGAGGTGGTAGCGGACCCGACCGCGAATGACCCACCGGCGGTGGTTGACAACCCGATCCTGAATGACGCACCTGCGGTGGTCGACAACCCGATTCTGAATGACGCACCTGCGGTGGTCGACAACCCGATCCTGAATGACGCACCGGCGGTGGTCGACAACCCAATCCTGAATGACCCACCTGAGGTGGTTGTGAACCAAATTGAACAACCTGCCGAATTGCGGAGGTCAGCTAGACGAAACATCGGAGTTCCACCCGAGCGATTCGGAGAATGGGACTTTACTGGTCTGGCTGCCGAATTGAAGCATCTTAACGCCAAGGAGGTGAAAGTTCCAACCACTTATGACGAAGCTATGAATGACCCGAACTATGCTCACTACTGGCAAGGTGCCACCAACGATGAAATCAAGTCACTGATGGAGCATCAGGTGTTTGACGTTGTCGATGAAGACCCAATGAAGAAACCGATCACCACCAAGTGGGTTTTCGATATCAAGAAGAAGGCAAATGGACTGATCGACCGATTCAAGGCTCGACTAGTGGCTCGAGGTTTCTGCCAGAAGAAGGGCATCGACTATGACCAAACCTTCTCGCCTGTCGTCTCTTTTGCCTCAATCCGTTTCTTGCTGACTATCGCGGGATTACAGAAACTCCATGTCCATCAAGTTGACATCAAAACGGCCTTCCTCAATGGCGATATCGACACTGAAATCTATGTCAAGCCACCACCTGGTTATGCTGAGCCTGGAAAGGTATGGAAGTTGTGGAAATCCTTGTATGGCCTGAAACAAGCGCCCAAGTGCTGGTTCGAAAGGATGAACTCGATCCTCGCTGAGATGGGCTTCTACCCGACCAAGTCTGAGAGGTGCATCTATGTACGAAGAGATGGGACTAAGGTCAGTTATATCCTAGTCTACGTAGATGACATCCTGATCCTCACCGAAGACCTCAAAACTATGGAGGAAATCAAGAATCAACTGAAACGATTGCTTGAAGTGCGAGATTTAGGCCCGATTGGCCGGTTCCTGGGAGTTGATTTTGAGCGAAGTCAAGATATGGAGAAACTCTCTATGTCACAGGAGAGCTATATCAACGACTTGACCGAACGATTTGGCATCTCTGAGTCGAAAATGTCTGAGTCATTGCCAGCACTAGAGGAGATTGACCTGACCCAGGACTCTGTGGATGAATCAATGCCCGTACGAAGCATCATCGGCGGCTTGCTCTTTATTGCGAACATGACCAGACCCGACATCTCATCTGTGGTCAGCCTCTTGTCAAGACATCTCCATCGTCCGAGTCACCGATTATTCAAGTACTGTAAGAAAGTGCTCAACTACGTTCGGTCGACCAAGCACAAGAAGCTAAACCTGGGAAATCTCGATGGTTCCAATTTGCTAGCCTACGCGGATGCTAACTTTGCACCGAGTGGTGATCGGAAATCTCAGTCCGGAGCACTGTTCCGACTTGGTGGCAGCTCAATTCATTGGTTTAGCAAGAAACAAAAGACGGTGAGTACGTCTACCACCGAAGCTGAATACATCGCTCTGGCTGCAGCAACTAACGAGGTCTTATGGCTGCAAAATCTAATGGAGGAATTGTCCATTCCTGTAAAGTACCCGACAGTGATCTACGAGGACAACCAACCCACAATGCAAGTGGCGACCAACCGGAAGAACAACTCGATGGCCAAACACATCGACACCAAATTGCACGCCTTGCAGGACTATATCCTCAAGGGCTACATCGATGTCAACTGGACGGGGACCGCGACTCAACTTGCCGATGGTCTAACCAAGACGAAGAGCGCCTCCCGAGATGCTGACAAACTGCTTGGAGTTCCGTTCCAGACAGTACCAAACCAGGGGGTGTGTTAAGTGGTGTGTTTTGGTAGTGTACTGTCACGTCCTCTGTGGACGGCTTTGTGTTATGTTTAGAAACGAGTAGAAAGTTCTCGAAGTGAAAACTTCACGACGCTTCTCGAATGTTCCCTCGCTGTATATAAGCCCTGATTTGTGCTCAGTCTGTTAGCTTGTTATGTTGAATAAACATCGTGTTTTTCCTGTCTCTCGTGTCCTGCAACATTTTTAATTTGAATTCGCATCAACTTTATTTCTTTTCCAGCTTACATGACGAGGATTCATGATTACAGACAGACAAACAAACAAAAAACAAATTAAAACGGTTTCATTTCTGCATCTGATGAAAATCTGATAGTTTTATATCATTTTGTCAAAATACAAAACGATGCTTCCCGTTTTAGTATTTCAATTCAGGATGTAAATGACTGGAAATAAGAACACAAAAATCTAATACGTCAATCAAGCAAATTAAATTGAATGTAAATTTGTATTAAACTTGAAAGTCAAATATAATTAATCATCTTTATTATTCAAAAATTAAAAAAATTTTAGGCTTTGAATTCATTTTGTGAAATTCTTTCATCAACAGTTTACATTGAGAATTGTCCTCGACTAAATTGCCACAAATTGCCACATTTTTAGATGCACTTTGTATTATCTGGTACTCATTTTCGGATCTACGTCTACTTGAATTTAGGATCAAATGAGCAGTTCAGTCCGACATAACCATTTATGCATCTATAAACAAATAACGCAATTTGCTCATTCGATTCACCACCTCGAGGATGCCTCTAAAAGTTCTTCTTCCATTTTCCAATCCTATCGTATGCTCAAATCGAACGATCAAACTAAGCGATTCAAGTCGATCCACAAAATGAGTCAAAAGTGTTTCTGCGTCTGTTTTGACTGTTGTTGATTCTCCATTAACTAATCCTTTGATTGTCAATTTGAGTTTGCGTATGTTTGGAAATGTTTGTGCAATTTTTGCACTCGTATTTGTGTTTAGTTTGTGGTGAATTGTTTGAAATGTCAGTGGAATTCGACCTGAATAGTTAGCATCATTACCAATAAAACCAACCAATGTTAGATCAGTACGATGATGAAGAGAATGTTTGCTCAATTTGGAAAAACGTTTGCTAGTCAACGGAATAGTACCGACAAGGTCTTTTAGGGGCAGACGATTCAAGATTGTGAGCAAAAGTTCATTCGGAAAAGATGACAATGATGATTTTGTTTGCTTGTGAGATTTACGGTATTTCCTCCTAGTTTATAAATAAATAAAAATATATTAAAATTTGAATTTTGGAAAATGTAATGTAATGTACAAACCAATAAACATAATATGAGACAGCTGAAAGCAGAAGTACAGTACTTGGTAGATGAAATTTTCTTATCAGATTTAATGTCATGGCTTGAATTTGATTAGAAAATGTTATGTTTTGTATTTGTACAGGAAATTGATATGAGTTTGTGTGTTTGTATCTGTGTGTGTGGGTTGGGGGTTTCAGGGTGAGAAGTTTTCAAACCCTCGAACTTTAGCCTTTCGGGCAAATTGTCAAGTGAGGGTCAAGCCAAGTTGGCCTGATCAATACCTTTGTACCCTCATCTATAAACTTTAGTACATTCCAAATTTAGTAAAATCGTAATAAATTGAATTTCAAATACATTTCAGTAATTAAATAAAATAAATGATTTCATTTTTTAAACTTATTTAAAAAATATATTTACAGTGTAAATTTTACACAATACGTCAAATAATCATATTTTTATTCAAAAATTACAGAAATTTTAGGTTTCGAATCCATTTTGTAAAATCCATCCAACATCAATTGTCTACACTGACTATTGTCCTCGCCTAAATTGCCACAAACGGTACATTGAGGAAAATTTAAATAACCGTCCACCGACTCAACATTTGGACAGATCTTATCAAAATGAAGTAGACGAATCTCATCGTGCGATATAATCGACGCTTCAAAATACAGAGATTTGATCGAGTGTAATTGACATTTCGCTTCGACCAGTTCCGATAGATCCAACAGGTCAGCATGTGGAAAATCACCAGCGTAAAAGCCAATTTTCAAGTGCGCCAACTTTGAGTGAGTAACGTCCTTTGTGAGTGGAACGAGTGCTTTGATCAGATGGGTGAATCGGTTCCAATATTCCCAGACCAGATGGAGTGTTGTCAAGTTGGACAAAAGTTGGAAAACATCTCCAAGTCGCTCAAGATCAGTCAACGGTGCTCCGTAAAATACGATTTTGGAGAATTTGGAGATGAATTCCCGATTTTGGATAATCTCGTTCTCATTTTCATCAAATGTACGTCTGCTTGAATTTTGAATTAGATTTACCAGAGAATCTTCAGATGCAGTGAAAGTTCCCAAAGAAATTCGTTTCAATTTTCTGTTTGGTGCAGCATATTTAATCAAAGATTCGTACAGAATTTTAGTTTCATCAAACGAAGTGAACAAAAAGTCATCGAGATTCGAGATGATGGGCAGATCAATCGAGCTACCCAACCAGACATATTCTGCATCTACGATCAATTGTCTCAATGTGCTCATTCGATTAACAACTCCGAGAATGTCTCTGAAAGCATTCGCATTTTGCACTATCACTTCGTTGAAATGCTCAAACAGGACAATCAAGTTGAGGCATTCAAGACGATCCACAAAATGACTCAAAAACGTTTCTGCGTGCGTTTTAGTCGATTCCAGTCCAATCACTCCTGTGATAGTAAATTTGAGTTTGCGTACATTGGGAAATGTTTGAGCAATCTTTGCACAAGTATTCGCGTTTAGTTTGAATTCAATTTCTTGAAATGTCAGTGGAATTAAACTTGAATAGTTTGCATCTTCACCAATTACACCAACCAAAGATAGTTCAGTTCGACGATCGAGAGCATGTTTGCTCAATAATCCCAAACGTTTGTTTATCAACGGAAGCGTACCGATAAGATCTTTGAGTGGCAGACGATTTAAAATTTCGAGTAAAAGTTCATTTGGAAAAGTTGATAATGATTTTGTTTGCTTGTGAGATTTACGGTACTTCATCCTAAAAATTTTGAAAATAATGAAATTACATTAAAATTTGAATTTTGGGAAAATGTAATTTACGAACCAATAAATATAATATGAAAATACTGAAAATAGAAGTACAGCACTTGGAAGGCGAAATTTTCTTATCAGATTTAATGTCATGTTAAAGTAAGATTTGGAATTTGATTTGAATTTGATCAGAAAAGGGAAATTTTTGTATTTTTCAAGGAAAAACTTTGAGTTTGAGTTTGCGTGTTTGTGTATGTGTGTTTTGGCTTTGCACATGTAGGGGTTGGAGTGAACCCCAAATCAGTTAACCCTTACCTTTACCCCAAGGGGACATTATTTAATCATGTGATTAGCAAAAGAGGTTCTAAGGTCTCAAGTTGAGACTTTCAATTCCCTAAGAAAAATTTGGACGACAAACCTCTTCATCCCCTTGAATGATGACCACCTGAAGAATGCCCCTTTGTGAAGGTAGGGTCATGCTGGGTCCCGAGGGTTCAAACCCTCATACCCACATCTATGAACTGTCCTTTTTCTACAAACTACTAACAAACACTTACTTCCACCTGCTCAAAACCACCCGCGGTTTTCTTCACAGCAGTAAGCTGTTTTGTTTGTTTGTAGTGAATTTTGTCCTTATAAAAGTGCATTTCTTTGGTTTTCCGTGTTATTAAGTTTTCTATTCCACTTCAAAAAATGCTGGAAAATATACTCGCTTTCATCATCTTCGCTGTTTCCATCTCGATCCATGGATCTATCCACAAGATCGATGAAGGTCACGTTGGTGTGTACTACCGTGGCGGTGCCCTGCTCAATCAAACCTCAACACCTGGTTACCACATGATGATGCCTTTTCTAACTTCGTTCCGCCCGATCCAGGTCACCCTGCAAACGGACGAGGTGAAGGATGTGCCTTGTGGTGTCTCTGGTGGGGTTATGATCTACTTTGAGCGCATCGAAGTGGTCAACATTCTACAATCCTCTGCTGTTCATGACATTGTACGAAACTATACCGCAAACTACGATCAGGCCCTCATCTTCAACAAGGTGCACCACGAGTTGAATCAATTCTGTTCGCGCCACTCACTCCAACAGGTCTACATTGAACAGTTTGATCAGATTGACGAGAATCTTCGTACAGCCCTACAGGAGTCCCTCAACGAATGCGCCCCAGGTCTCCGTGTACTGGGCGTTCGTGTTACAAAACCCAAAATACCCGAATCTATCGCGTCCAACTACGAACTAATGGAAGCCGAGAAAACCAAACTGTTGATCTCAATTCAGCATCAAAAAGTGGTGGAGAAAGACGCCGAAACCGAACGCAAGAAGGCAATCATTGAGGCGGAGAAGAACTCACAAGTGGCCAAAATTGTCAACGAACAGAAAGTGATGGAAAAGGAGGCGGCAAGAGTAATCTCGACAATTGGAGACGAAATGATGTTCCACAGGAAGAGAATGCAGGCCGATGCAGAATACTATTCAAAGGCTAAAGTTGCCCAGGCAAACGAATTGCTCCTCACGGAAGAGTATTTGGAATTGAAGAAAAACGAAGCGATTGCCACAAACTCAAAAATCTACTTTGGACAGAACATTCCTGCGATGTTCTTCAGTTCTGATTCGAGTACTCCGTTTGGGTCACCAATGGTTCAATCACCAGTTAACCAAGAATCAATCAATCCACCCAAGTCAATCAGTGACATTCAACACAATTTGGAATCGATTGTTGAGGACGTAAAGACAACCAAACTTTGATTTACTTGTACATTTACCAATTTGGTCAATACAAAAATAAATTTACTTTATAAAGATTATTACATAAGATTATGCGAACATTACTAAATATTAGACAACATATTGAATAGCTCCGTGAATACCATGGCAGCAGTTGTACTCTTAAAACGACGCATGGAATGCCATTTGTAATCGTAAATAGCTTGCATGAGTCTGTTAGCGTATTCGTGCCGAAAAATATAATCGAGTACTTGTTGGTATCGTGGTTGAAACATTTGCAACGTTTGTTCTATCATAATATTCAAATATTCAATTTCCATATGGCCATACGCTTGAAAGGGAGTCAATTTGTTGTTGGGCCAATTCTATTTGTGTAAAACGAAAATCAAAATTTATGTGTCAAAGTAATGCCAAAATGCCAAAATACTACTCACCCCTTCTAGTAAGTTGATCTGTTGTTGAATTGTGAATTGCGGCCACCAGTGCGGACTATAGCCAATATGGAATCGGGTTATGCCCGGCAGAAGTGTAACCAGTTGGCCACATACCCGATCATTCAAGTCGGGCAATATCAAAATATGCCGTTTCCGTTGCTCTCCATTTAGAATAAATGGTATATATGGAACCAGAGGAGCTACCCGGGCTTCGCTCCGGCTTTATTCAAGTTAACACAAAGTTGAAATCAAATTTTTCAAAATAAATCATTTCTACAAACTGCATTTCAACATGTAAGAGAGGCTTCTGTTGTGGCAAGTCTTTACTGGGTTAGAAAATTCAAGAAAGTTCTGGAAAATTTTGATTTTAGATTATTTCTACACGTTAGTCTCGATTACTCTCGTATGTTTTATGGATTTTCTAGATAGTTCCATAGATTTTCTCGAATGTTCTATGGCTTTTCTCGAATGTTCCATAGATTTTCTCGAATGTTCCATAGATTTTCTCGAATGTTCCATAGATTTTCTCGAATGTTCAATGGATTGTCTTGAATGATAGATAGATTGTCTTACATTGTCCGTTGTCTGTCAATATAACCTTCCTTGAGATTCCGCAATGCGCATGTGCCAATACAATAACAGTAATGCATTAGAATCCTAAGAATCCAAATATCTTGAAATCCTTTGGATATTTTGACCTGGGATATAGCCTATCATCTGAGTATGGATGAAAAGAATTTTCTGTGAAAATTTCATCAAGATCGGTCCAGTAGTATCCGAATCCATAAAGAACAAACTTTCAATTTTATGTATATAGATGAGTTAACAGAGACTGCGGCCTGAGTAAGCCTTTATATAGTGGGATGGAACATTCTGGAAGGTACTGGAAAATGCTATTTCTAGATTATTCCAGACTTTTTTACATTTTGGTTCTCAAATATTCTGGAATGTTCCATGATTTTCTCGACATTTCTATTGATTTTTCTGGAATGTTCCATGATTTTCTCGACATTTCTATTGATTTTTCTGGAATGTTCTATGATTTTCTCGACATTTTTATTGATTTTTCTGGAATGTTCCATAATTTTCTCGACATTTTTATTGATTTTTCTGGAATGTTCCATAATTTTCTCGACATTTTTATTGATTTTTTTGAATGTTCCATGATTTTCTCGACATTTCTATTGATTTTTCTGGAATGTTCCATAATTTTCTCGACATTTTTATTGATTTTTCTGGAATGTTCCATAATTTTCTCGACATTTCTATTGATTTTTCTGGAATGTTCCATGATTTTCTCGACATTTCTATTGATTTTTCTGGAATGTTCCATGATTTTCTCGACATTTCTATTGATTTTTCTGGAATGTTCCATGATTTTCTCGACATTTCTATAGTTTTCTAGAACAATCTATGTGCATAGCTTACCTATGCGTGGATGAATGTCCAGATTTGCTAAGTACGTAATGCGCATGCGCCCATACAATACACAGTAATGCGTTAGAATCCTAAGAATCCGAATATCTCCAGTTCCACACAATATTTTGACTTGGGACCAAGACTAAAACCTTTCCTAGCCCGAGTGGAGTATCTTTGCCAAGTTTCATCCAAATTGATCCAGTAGTTTCCGAATCCATAGCGGTCGTACAAACATACTTTCAATTTTATGTATGTAGATATAGAGTATATGTCTTTGTTGAGCATCGCGTTCCAGTGCATGTTTGCGATGATACAGTAACAGTGTACGTCTTCGATTACATGCTATGGGCCGTAGTTGGGCCCATCGTTGACAGACTAAATTCACTGTGGAGAGTAAATCTTGGATGGGGATTCGGTCTAGGATTGAGAGTAAACACAGGTCGGGGGATTGTGGAGAGGGACATTTTGAGGTGGACAAAATTGTGATATTTTGCAAATACGATCAAAAAGCTACATGTGTTTTCCCTCAAATGCAGAGGAAGAATGCTTTGGATGTTAGGGTGAAGCTTAGGCTAGACCCTTTAGGGGGGAAGGGCCTTAAACTTTTAGCTAAAGGTAGACCCAACTTTAAGGTTACAATAGCGGCCAATTCAGTTGGCCTATCATTTATTTTCCTGTTCCGCACGTGTCGTGTTGTCTATGCTGGGATAGGTTGCATTTTAACCAAAACAAACAAATCTAGTTACTAAATGTTCGTCAAGCCGGGCAGTTAGCGAGACTCAATTTAGTTTCAATTTTAAAAAAATTAAAAAAAGTTGTCCAAACTGGGAATAGATCCTACAAACCTGCACACAGTCAGACAGACAGACACGATGGCAAAACCACTAGTTTGACACCTTCGAATTTTTCGAACTGAGTCTCACTAAAAATGAATCCAAATCGAGTAAAATCTCAATCTACTCGATTCAATACAATTTTCATCGCATCATTTACCATCATGTTAGGGAGAATTTCAACTCACTCATCGATGATTTAATTGCACATTACCAATTTGGCCAATACAAAAATAAATTTACTTTATAAAGATTATTACATAAGATTATGCGAACATTACTAAATATTAGACAACATATTGAATAGCTCCGTGAATACCATGGCAACAGTTGTACTCTTAAAACGACGCATGGAATGCCATTTGTAATCGTAAATAGCTTGCATGAGTCTGTAAACGTATCCGTGATGAAAAATGTTATCGGCTACTTGTGGTTGGCATATTTGTACCATTTTTTCTACGTTCAAATGTAGCAAATGTAGCAAATGTCCAATGAACATATGGCCATACGCTTGGAAGGGAGTCAATTTGTTGTTGGGCCAATTCTATTTGTGTAAAACGAAAGTCAAAATTTATGGTAAAGTAATGCCAAAATACTACTCACCCCTTCTAGTAAGTTGATCTGTTGTTGAATTGTGAATTGCGGCCACCAGTGTGGACTATAGCCAATATGGAATCGAGTTATGCCCGGCAAAAGTGTAACCAGTTTGCCACATACGTCAACGCTCAAGTCGGGTAATATCAAAATGTGCCGTTCCCGTTGCTCTCTCGTTCGAATGTGTGGAATATATGGAATATAGAGTATTCGACTTTGTTGAGCCTCGCGATACAGCACATGTTTGCGATGATACAGTATCAGTGTACGTCTTCGATTACATACCACGGGCCGTAGTTGGGCCCATCGTTGACAAACTAGATTCACAGTGGAGAGTAAATCTTGGATGGGGATTCGGTCCAGGATGGAGAGTAAACACAGATCGGGGATGGTGGATAGGGACATTTTGAGGTAGACAAAATTGAATGATATTTTGCAAATACGAGCAAAAAATCAGCATGTGCGTTTTCACTCAAATGCAGGGAAAGAATGAATGTTTTGTAGGATAAAGAAAAGCTAAGCCCCAGGAGGTCCCTAAAATAGGTAGGGGATTTTCACCACTACCTTGAATGTGTAGCAATAGCTTTAGCATTTCAGTTTGGCCTAACATATTTTATTTTCCAGTTCCGCACGTCATATGTTGTAATCCAATGCTTTTAAGTGCAAAGTAACACTTTTACTGTGCGTTTGATTTCTTTAAAACTCAAACTTTGTCTTATGCCTTTGTGGTCCAGGATGATTCAATCGGGTTAAATGATCTTATTTTTTACGAAATAAATTCATTTAATAAAATGACAACAAAAATGAAATGCACAGAGAATATATATTATCAATTACAAAATGAACTATGAATTATTAATTTGATTAGTGACAGAGTATCGATCTTCGAGTCGTTTACTCAACTCTAGTAAAAAGTACAAAGGATATTGTGAGTTGATGACTCGCGCTGAATCAACATACTGTTCCATATCTGACCACCAGTAGCTACAATCGTCAAAATGCAATTGGGTTATGCGCGGCAACAGGTTCATTAGTTGTGTGCACATTTGAACTTTTAACTCACTGGGCAACATAAAGGCATGTCGCTCCCATTGAATTTTCTTGTTGGTAAATTCGGTCCAAACAAAGTAAAAACCACCATCATCTTTTGATCGTCGAAATCTCAATGTGGGATAAAACGGTTGGTGGTGGATGTGATGACACAGAATCAAGATACGTCTTCGGCGACATGCTTCGGAATGTATTTGGGCCCATCGTTGACAGACTATATTCACGTTTGAGACTAGATCTTGCATTGGGATTCGGTCTAGGATGGAGAGTAAACACAGGTCAGGGATAGAAGAGAGGGACATTTTGAGGTGTGTACCAAATTAGTAGATATTTTACAAATAGTAAAAGCAGCATGCGTTTTTCTCTCTAATGAAGAAGAATGTTTTGTAAGATAAAGAAAAGATAAGTCTTAGAGGGGTTCGTGTGCAGGCTAGAGGTAGACAAATTTTACCACTACCTTGCATGCTGTAAATTGCAACAAACATGAATTCAAAGATGAACAATTCCGCGCTTGTTTGCGACTGTTGTTGGAGCCATTGAAACGATGCACCAAGTTACGTAAGATTGTCTTCCAAACCACCACCACAGTACAACATTGAGGATTTTGTCAAGAAATGTTTATGCTTTGTGAAAAAAATAATTTTTTTCTATTTTTCAATAATGCTGATAGATTTAAAACTGTTTTGATTGCAGTGAAGATTATAACTAACCTTTAACCCTTACCACAGCAACATTTACAATTACCTTGCATGTTGCTGTAGTTGTCAAGTGGTCACTTCTTTTCCTGTTCCGTATAGAGTGGTTTGTGTTGTCATTACATCAGAAAAATATTCACAAAATAAAAGCTCAAAGTAACACAGCATACAAATCGAAGTAGTGTGCTCTCGGGTGTTTCACGACACTCCGTTGGAAAAGACTAAATTGAGGCGACTGAAATTTTGTTAAACGAAATTGTTGCAAAATAATTTTGATATTTAATATCAATAATAATACTCAATGTTTGATTTTGATTGAAGTCAAACAAAAAAAACAAATTGAAGCATTTGATTGCTGCGATTATTTATTGAGACTTTGTACCGATTAATCGTAAATAGATTTGAAGAAAATTTCGATATAAAAACGCCAAAAATTTGCCGAACTTTGAACTTATTGCATTTATTTATTCAAATGCTAAAATTTGCACATGTCTGCAGGATACATTGTGTTATTGCCACAGATGGGCAGTGGATGACCGACAGAGTTGAAGACAAACTGGTCTAGGGGGAGAACTGTGTCATCTGTGAAAGTGAGATAAAGATATTTGAGAGTGGCTGACAGAAATATTGGAGATTGGAGATCGTTCTTGTCAGTTGGAACCTGATTGACCTCCACCACTCCCGAATAGCCACCACTCTCCACTCGACAATGTTTGTGAATCGCCTGTGCCATTTGCCAGGCATTGTCTCTGTACTTCTCATTGTGAGTCAATCGCCACAGAATGAAATTACTCTCGGCTAATTCATGGCTAAAAATATAATTTGACATTAGATATAAGTTAACAAAGTTAGAAATTTACCTTAAATAATATGATTTATCGGTTCTTAATAAAAGTTGAACCATTTGGCCCTTTCGAAAAAATGAAAACATGTGCGGTGCCAAGCCAGTTTTGGTGCGAAGTGAAATTTGTTGACAAGTTTCGGTGATTCTTTCGGCTAAGTCGTAGTCACTGTGGATTTGATGCAACTCACGAGTTGTTTCTGAATGTGCAAGCGATTTGTTCAGTGCCTGTTGCATCGCCACTGCACCAAGCGACAGCATCGCACCGAAATCACAGTTTGTGAAGTGCATGTACTCGGAATAACGATCCGTCCTGTTGTCATAACCTCGAACGTAACTACGCCCATAAGCATCAACATCCAATATCTTGACCGCCTCAAATGCTTCCAGTGCTTCTTTGTACAGTTCCATCGGCAGCACATCGTGGTAATTCGACTGAATGTACGACTTTACAAATGAAAAGAACAATTCGCGCGCAACGCCAAAATCACGATCTGCGAAACTGTCCAAGTAATATTTGTTCACATTGATCCATCGAGCATAAAGATTTTTAGGCTCTTCAATATCTTTGAAAATTTTATGTAATTTTTCAATTTGATTTCGATATTTGGGTTCACCAGTGACGGCACTCAGATAGTTAAAGTCCACTTGAAAGCCATTTGTAAAAGTTGTTCTAAAGAAATGGCCATTCGCATTGCCTATCCCTAGGGCAAAATCTGTAAATGGTACTCCTATGCAATAAAAAATTCGTAAATAAAAAATTCTTAAAATGATATTAATAGTCCACTTGCCTGTTGAAGTGTTGAATGCAGGTTCGACAAGTTGACCGAATTCCTTTGCTTTATCCAGAAACATTCGATCCTCAGTCAGTGCGTAACACGACAGCAGACCACCAACATAATTCACAATTACATCATACACATGAACAGTTGTGCTCCATTTTTTACAGTCCAATTTTGTCTCAATCCACTTCTTTCCTTTTTCAAACTCATCCTTCAGTTCCATTGTCCAGAGAGTGCTCATTGAGGTGACCAAAGAGAATCCTGAAAATTCTCCCAATGAAGACTTACTATTGAAAGCTTTCTTCGAAACAGGCAACAGTTCATCGTATCCCCAGGCATATCGTTCGTAGGCATTCCACGAGTCGAGCATCATTTCCCGAACAAACTGTCGCTTTCCTTCCATTCCGTCTTTAGTAAGAGAAAATACTTGAAGACTTGAAGGAGAATATTTTTCTGAATGCATCAAGCCAATCAATATCACAACACCAATCACCAGCACAACAAACAGACCAATCAAAATTTGTTTCATGGTCAATTTGCCATTGACAAAACGTTTCGCAAAGTAATTATTCATGGAATTTCTTTCAATCAAGTCCACTTCATCCTGCATTTTGTCGTACGAAACAACAGAGTCCATCTTGAGTTGAATTGAACGAACAAGTCACTGATTAAACGTCGAGGAAAGTTGTAGTAAAAAAACAAAAAATCATTTAGCTGCAGCTAAATCGCTTGTATTTCAAGTTAAATAGTCGACATTTGATTGGTCTGGTGGGTTCAATCAAGCGGGTCCATAACGGTCAAGGTTAAGTAAAAAAACCCTTTCGTCAACATAATTTATTTAAACAAGTATAATAAAATGAACTTCAAACTTTGTTATTTAGATAACCCAACTCTTTAAAATGCATTGACTTAAATGTAATCATGAAATTTTTATCTATTATTAGCATTGTGACATTTTCCATTCGATTTGCACATGACAAGTTTTTCTTCCGCTTAACTTTTATCCCTCCATGCACTTTGCCTTGTTTGTCAATTTTTTCAAACCGGTCAAATAAACCCTTTAGAGTTTAGACCCGATCGATATGATTGTTTACAATTCATTTTCGAATTGAACATTTGAAAGAAATTTTTTTATTGAATAAACGCTATTTAAAATTTACAAGGACATGAACATATATGTCATGTTATACTTTTTATAATATTAATATATTTAATTAATTAATTAGTTTAAAATTAATTAATTTTAATTACTCGTACCAAACCGAAATTGTAACTGTAATATCATTTATGCTCAGTGCATTTTAGTTACATTTATGATAACACACCAATGATTCAGTGATTGCATCCTCTAGCAACAGCCTCGATCAATACTCAAACGCACTTGTTTGTGAAGTTTCTCCCTCTTATCAGACCATCCTGATAAGTGTAGTCGAGGGCAGCTAGAGTGATTCGCTATGTTCAAGCGCGAACGTTTCTGTTCGTTTAGTCGATTTCTTTGTATTTCACCTTTGACCAAAGTACGATAGATAATGTTTATCAATAATAAGGTTTATAAATGGTTCATGTGAGCGGTTATAGAGTGTGTAGTGTCAACCATACTAGAGTGTGTGGCTCCGTTCTCGAACAAGCACGCACACCATGATTGATCGATTGGACTCTCAGAATGCGAAAAACGCAAACTAAGTGATAAATAGTGAAAGTTGTTGTTGTGCAGTGATCATCGTATATTTGACGATTGTTTACGTTACTAGATACCATCTAAAGCCTAGCACATCACTATTACATTGAGTTTAGCTTCCACTGGATTATGTTTCTGTTTTTACCAATTGCAACGATCCAAGATAAACTAATTCTAACTAACCATCAAAGTCGTACGACTTCTAAAGTTTAGAATCTAAACAGCATTTCATTGGCTCAATTGAGACCATCATTCACACCTTTGGTAGCGATAAGCGTTACACAAAGACACCCACTTCGAATACATTGAAAGTCAAAGAGTCTAGAATAAATCTATGACTCAAACATCGTATGACCAACACATTGTCTGTGTTACATGACATCGATTAGACAGTACAGTGCAACCCACAATGAATAGGACACACCTTCCATCACACAATTGTCCGTCCACTATTTCCTTCCTCCATCCAGTTCAATTCTTATCTATTAGACCATTTTGTTATAAAAACATGGTCCAGCGATAAGATAAGACAGTTCGATTCACGTCCAGAGACTCGTTCTCATCAACCTTCGGTATGGACACTAGAATACCGGAACGGATGAGTGAGGTTGGATTTTCTCAAATGTCTGGATGCCATTCGATTCTACACCCTGTCAAAGATTTTTGAGAATTTTTTTCAGAATTTTTGGTCGTTTCAACAATAGAAACACGAATTTTGAAAATCACCGCCTTTTTGACGGTGTTTTCAAGACCTTTTTGTAATTTCGAGCCTGTTTTCGACTATTGTTGGAGCCATTGAAACAATGCACCAAGTTACGTAAAATTGTTTTTGTACAACCACCACTGTACAACATTGAGGACATTGTCCAGGAATGAAAAAAAAAGAATTCAAAGCCGATTAATTAATGATTAATAATCCATGAATTTGTAAAAATTTTCAAATGCAGTGTCAAGATAGATTGACATTTACATTAACTTCTTTATTAGGCTAACTAGATTACTGATTAATTTTGATATTGACATTTACAAAAAGCCATGATACAAATTGGGCACATTCAAAGTTAATAAAGTTGATTCATTGCACTGTGATGTTCATATTTGGTTAGTGTTGTCAAGTTGTGTTGGTTTGCAAGATAATTTAGTGTCGAGTTGGTTGGACAATGAAGTTGTTCTCAAGTGTTTTGCTGTTGGCTGTGGGCATTTCTCTCAATTGTGGACGGGTCAATTGTGCAGAAGAAAACAACAACAATCTTAACCCTCACCCAATTGTCGGTGTTTTAGCTCAGGAAGATCTTTGGAATGGACAAGTCACGGGACAGTTTCTGATTAATTATGGAGTAAAGTGGCTGCAGTCAGCTGGAGCACTGGTGGTGAGTTTTTCTGTTCACTTTCTATTTGATATTGAGTGCATTTATTTCAGGTACCAATTTTGATCAACCAACCCAATCGTTATTATCACTACCTGATGGATCGGATCAATGGCGTGCTGTTCCCCGGTGGAGATGTGTCACATTTAAACTCTAGCTACGCAAAAGTGGCAGATTTAATTTTAGATATTGCAATTGCTAAGAATGATCGTGGGATACACTTTCCCGTGTGGGGCGTATGTCAAGGCTTTCAAAAGCTAGTCACCTACTTTGCTGGCAACCGGAACACAAACTGGATCACAATGTGCAGGACTAAGGGAGTGGACCTAAACTTGGACTTTACCCCAGGACTCGATCTGTACGGGCAAACTCGAATGTTTGCGAACGGTCGCGAGATTGTGCCCATTTTGGCCAAGTATCCTGTCACGCCCAATTACCATACATACTGTTTGACGACTGAGGACTTTTACCGCATGCCCAATCTAAGCACAAACCTAATTCTGATCAGTTCCAACACGCACAATGGCACTCAGTTTGTGTCCACAATCGAGCATCGAAAGTATCCATTCTATGGCACTCAGTGGCATCCGGAGTTACTTCAAGTCAACGGACTGCTTAGTGATAATTCGGACACTGTCTATCGTGCAATTCAGGTGGCACAATATTTATCGACTTTTTTCGTTAATCAAACACGCAAGAATAATCAACATTTTCGAAAGGAATCCGGAGAAAAAGCCTATTGGTTGATTGATAATTTTAATCTGCAAAGTTCGGGTACATATTCACTACCTTTGTAAATGTAGACAGGCAGAATACCATTTCAATACAAAATTGATGACATTGTTGAGAAATGTTTTGACAAATGAAGTTTCGTTTTAATTTTGTATATTTTACTTACCATCAATAAATAACACAACATAACATTTTCTGTAGAAATTTCTCCAAGATTGTACGAGCTGAAGTTTATACTGTTTTGATTTAACTGAAGATTATAATTAATCGTTGACCCTTTGCCACTACTTTTACATTTAGCTCTGTGTGTAGCAAATAGTTGAATAGAGGTGTTTTCTACGATGGAAATTTTAATTTATATTAAAATTTTCTGCATTAATGCTCTCAGGTATAGTTTTAATATTTTGTTTGATTTTTCTCACATTTTCCAATTCCAGAAAATTTCGTATTTTAAATTTAAATTCTGTACATTGTATTTTTCATTGTATTGTAATTTTCATAGTCAATAAATGACATTTTTAACAAGAAATTTTTTAATAAAAAAGAATTCTAATCAAATGAGTTCATTTGCTTTGCATTTTCAAATGTAGTGTCAAGATTGACATTTACATTTTGACTGCTTTATGAGGCTAACTAGATTATTAATTCATTTCGATATTGACATTTACAAAAATGTCATGATGCAAATTGGATGCACATTCAAAGTTAATAAAGTGGATTCATTGCACTTTGATGTTCATATTTTGTTAGTGTTGTGTTAGTTTGTTTGACTATTTAGTGATTCGAGTTGGTTGGAAAATGAAGTTGTGCTCAAGTGCTTTGCTGTTTGCTCAAGTGGGGATTATTCTCACAATTTGTGGATGGGTCAGTTGTACAGAAGAACAAAACAACAACAATCTCAACGCTCAACCGATTATTGGTATCCTAGCTCAGGAGGATCACTGTCCTAGACGTGCCACAAGCCAGACTCTGGAAAATGTTGAAGTCAAGTGGCTCCAAACTGCTGGAGCACAGGTTGTAAGTTTTTGTCTGTCCACTTTCTATTTATTAATTTTGGGTAAATTTTGAGCAATTTTTTTGTCAGGTACCAATTTTGATCAACCAACCCAACCGTTACTACCACTACCTGATGGATCGAATCAATGGTGTCATGTTCCCCGGTGGAGATGTCTCTCACCTATCCTCTGGCTACGCTAAAGTGGCAGATTTGATTCTCGATATTGCAATTGCTAAAAATGATCGTGGAATACACTTTCCCGTTTGGGGTGTGTGTCAAGGCTTTCAAAAGCTGGTCACCTACTTTGCGGGGAACCGGAACACAAACTGGATCACTATGTGCAGGACTAAGGGAGTGGATCTAAACTTGGACTTTACACCTGGACTCGATCTTTACCGGGAAACTCGAATGTTTGCGAACGGTCGCGAGATTGTGCCCATTTTGGCCAAGTATCCCGTCACGCCCAACTTCCATTGGTACTGTCTCACAACTGAGGACTTTAACCAAAGTTTGAATCTAACCTCAAGCATAACTCTGATCAGTTCCAACACGCACAATGGCACTCAGTTTGTGTCCACAATCGAGCACCGAAAGTATCCATTCTATGGCACTCAGTGGCATCCGGAGCTACCACAATTCTACGGACTGTTCACAAATAATTCGGACATTGTCTATCGTGCAATTCTGGTGGCACAATATTTATCGAATTTTTTCGTGAACCAAACACGCAAGAATAATCAACATTTCCGGAAGGAAACAGCAGAAAAATACGAATGGTTGATTGAAAATTTCAACTCTGACCATCTCGATTTGAATACATATTCACTACCTTTGTAGATGCATAGAAATGTGCACAATTTTCAGAAAGGGTACAAAATTAACAATACAAGAGTATGACAATTTGATAAGACAAATAAACATGGGATTTAATTCTTAAACTTAAACGAAAAACATGATTATTCTCAGATATATTTGACAAGTAATTAAAAGCATGATTTTTCTGTAAAAAATATCTTCAAAATTGTAACTGGAGTTTTTTCTGTTTGAACTGAAGATTATAAATAACCTTTACATTTAGTTTAACTCTGTACGTTGAAATAGCTGCCTTCAGTTTTGCCTGTTTCCGCTTCTTCTTTTCCAGTTCCGCATATTTTGTTTTGTGTTGTCTTTACATTTGTTCTGCTTTTCATTAAAAAAAATCGTCGAAAAATCCAATCAATTTTATTTTACCCAAATCATCCGCACAGGAAACAATGCACTTCAACTCATTCCCCGACGACTGCATTCTTCTCATCTTTGGCCGCCTTCCACTACGAACTTTAGTTCAAATCGAAATTGTGTGCCACAAATGGAAATCACTTCAAACCATTGCCTGTCGAGAACGCCACTCTTTACTGTTGCTAATTGCTAATGCTACGGCACTTAAATTGATTTCGCATTATGAGTTTGGCAAAGATGAGAATAATAATATGTTGGATCTTATGGATCTGTTTAGCAAAGTCGATAACAAACCAATGTTTGTTTCGCGGAATAAAATGGCTCAAATGTACGGTCTTGAATTGAGAGATTTGCGTGAACAAACTTGCGATTGGTTGATTCAAAAGCTTCCCAACATTCGTTCGTTTCAAATATCGATTTTAGTAAATAATGCTGAAAATATTGCGAAACTATTGATTTCACTGTTCACTGCCTGGTCATCCAGATTGATCACATTGAAACTGTATTTATCGGACAATTTCAATCAGTCTGACTACATGTCACTGTTTGAGCCAATCAACAATCAAATGCTTGAATTGAGAAATCTCACGCTCTGTATCTTCACTTATTTGAGAAATCCTTTAGATCAAAATCAGAATGCAGATCTAGATAATGTCGACACGAAATCCTATCAACTTGATCTTCCCGTTTTGTCACGTTTGAATCGTTTCTATTTTGCTACTTTGGATGAGCCTGACATTATTCTCGATTCTTTGGTTCGTTATGGTCAACCAAATCAAAATCTGAAGCAGATTCGATTGAATAGATTTGTTTCGATTGATGAAAGCATTTTCAGGTAAAATTATTTTATGTTGGCTAGCAGTTTTACTCATCTTTTTTTAAATTTGCAGGAAATTCCGTTCACTTAGCCCTGATTTGACTCGTCTTTTCTCCGATATATTGCAAAGTATTCCTCTCTCTTATTTGCCTATTGTCAAACTTCAAACACTTTTCCGACAATTTCCAAATCAACAATCACAGATTACGATTTCGTACCGTGGCCAAATGAGTTGCTCATTCGAAGAATTGATCATTTCTTTGGCTATTTTAAAACATTTGATTAGCTTAGATTTTGCTATTCTTACGAACATTCCACACAGTCTCCAACTAGGCTTCAATCTTCCACCATCGAATCACCCAGAAAAGTCGTTTACAGATACATCTGTAATTCTTCACAAAATTACAGATGCATCTGTAAATTTGTAGCACTCAAATCAAGTTTAGTTTCATGTGACCTTTAGCCCGTTTGTATATCTGAATATACAAAGATCCATATTTAATAATTTGAATATGCTGAATCCAATGGAAATGTTAGTTTTGATCTAACTAATGAGTAAAAATGGTTATTTTCCTTCCAATAAGTTTCGATAGCTGCAGCCCTGGAAATGCAGTGAAGCTAACATTCAGTGGACCATCTGATTAAATCGTCCCTTTTGGAACAGTTGAAATATAATGATTCTCGTTAAATTTTGCTTCTGTCTTGTCATTAATCGATTAAGAAGGCTCAAATTAGTCAATATGATCCATAAAATCCATCACATACGTGCAGAAACAAGTTAGAAATTTTCAAAAATTACAGATGTATCTGTAATTTTAACATTTCCAGTTGCATCTGTAAATTTGTGAAGAATTACAGATACATCTGTAAACGACTTTTCTGGGTGATTCAATCAAAAGATTATCGCTTGATGGAGTCTATTCTCACTTGTTACTGTCGCAACTTAACATTTCATGGATATTTCCAAACATTCAAATTTTGGTTTTATGTCAGGAGAGAATGAAAATTCGCTATCCTGGATCGATTGTTGGTGAATACTTTGGAATATGTAACAAGTGTTCCGCAAATAGGTCCATTGGAGAAACCGAAGAAGAACATTTTCGTGCCTGTTTACGACTGTTGTTGGAGCCATTGAAACCGTGCACCAAGTTACGCAAAGTTGACTTCAAGCCGCACCCACAGTACAACATTGAGGACATTGTCGAGGAATGTTTAGCCTAAACTTTAGGAAAATGAGCTTTCTTATTAGTTTTGAACTTTTTAGCATTTTTATCAGCAAAATATTGTAATTTGCTGTCCCTCAAATTTTGAGGCGAGATTTGCCTCTGCTTTGATTGTACTGACCTAACCTTTGATCCTTTACTTTGTGTCTTTACCTTTACTTTTACTTTATATATAAAAATAGCTACTTTTATTTGTCACTTCTTTTCCTGTTTCGCAAATGTGTTGTCTTTAATTTTGCATTCGTAAAAAACTTCAAAAATCTAAATCCAATCAATTTTCTGTCCATTTTATATTTGATTCAAATCCTAAATTATTTTCTATATGAAACAATGCACTTTAACTCATTTCCCGACGACTGCATTCTTCTCATCTTTGGCCGCCTTCCACTTCGAACTTTGTTACAAATTGAAATTGTGTGTCACAAGTGGAAATCACTTCAATCTCTTGCCTGTCGAGAGCGACATACTTTAATATTGCTAGTTGGAGAATTGGCACTGGATTTGATATTGCTTTACGAATTCGACAAAGATAAGAATATGTTGGAACTGGTGAACGAACACGACAACAAACCAATGTTTGTCTCACCCATAAAAATGGCCAAATTACACGGATTGAAACTGGACAATTTTAGTGAACAAACATGTGATTGGTTGAGTCAAAAGTTTCCCAACATTCGTTCACTTCATATATCGATCTCAGATCATGGCAAAATGACGCTGAAACTTGCAATTTCACTGTTCACAACATGGTCAACTAGATTGAACACATTGAAACTGTATTTGTCGGACTATACTGATAATTCCGACTATTTATCGCTGTTTGAGCAAATCAACTTTCGCTTGCTTGCACTGAAAAATCTTGCACTTTATATCAACACATTTTTTGACTTAACTATTCAACCATTGGACGCAAAAACATATCAACTTGATTTGCCAGTTTTGTCACGTTTGAATAGTTTCTATTTTGCCACTTTAGACGAGTCTGACATTATCATCGATTCTTTGGTTCGTTATGGTCAACCAAATCGAAATCTAAAACAAATTCGTTTGAAAAATATGAGTTTCGCAAATAAAAGCGTTCCTAGGTAAAGTTAAAATGTTTTTATCAAGCTTATTTTACACTTTTCATTTGCAGAAAATTCCATGAACTCAGTCTTGATCTGACATACCGTTTCACTGGTCTACTTCAAAGTGCAAAGCTCTCGGACTTGCCACTTGTCGAACTTCAAACACTTTTCAGACAATTTCCCAATCAAAAATTACAGATCACGATCGACAACAACCAAATGAGTTTCTCAGTTGTCGATTTGATAAATACAATGGCTCTTCTGAAGCACTAGATTAGCTTCCATTTTTTTATTAGAAAAAACATTCCTTATAGTGTTCAACTGGGCTGCAGTCTACCACAACTGAATTCTATTCAAATTTTAACACTAAGTGGAATCAAATTTCATACCCTACTGGACCAGTTCAACATTTCTTGGATATTTCCAAATATTCAAATCATGGTTCTACGTACTGGATCGATTTCAGAACATTCCGTTAGTATGTGTGACATGTGTTTTGCAAATTGTGTTAAAGAAAACGAAGAAGAACAATTTCGTGCCTGTTTACGACTGTTGTTGGAGCCATTGAAACAGTGCACCAAGTTACGCAAAATTGACTTTAAACAGCCACCACTGTTCAACATTGAAGACATTGTCCAGGAATGCTTAAGTCGTTGAATTCCGAAAGTAAACTCGTGTATTTTGTATCATTAAACCGATTTCACGAACAATAAAGACCCTTATCCATATCATCAATAAATAAATTTTTCTTTATTGTCCACCAGGCCTAATGGAGCCACAATTCTTTGTAACATTCGATAATAACGTTTATTTCGTTCAAATTAAATAATTTAATTTAAATGTGAATCATATCTAGCAAAATCCAGTAAATATCCGTTACAAATGTTCGCTTTTGGACCAACAGGGCGAAAAACTAAATACTGTACACCAGTATTATTGAAATTGTTGTTTTTGTATATTAAACTCAGGTTACATTCTGTTTGTGAATAGGTCTTGTTAACTAATTGAAGTATGCTGAATTAGTGATATTAGTTTTTATATGGCCGCAGCCATTATGACGAGTTTATAGCTTATCTGATGGCCAAAAAAGTGTTACTTCTGTAATTGAATTGAGCTGATGCTGGGGACAGTGGCGCCACTGAAGGGAAAAATGACAACACGCATAAAAACTACTAAGAGAAGAGAAATTGGCGCATTTGGATGACTTTAAACTCTATTATGCTCATCCGCCACAGTTTACCTGATGATACCATTCGATCCAGCATGATTTAATTAATTAAAACCAACTAACCGCAACCTGTTAGAAAAAGTAGCACCAATTTGTTATGTTGTGTTATTAAAAGCCCAAAATAACACGAGTTGACATGTACAATGTTGCGTTTGTGTCCCATTGTGTTTCTTATCAGTAATAAATTGTTTACTTATCACATGGGTGCAATTGCGCCTCACCTTAGTTTCACTCTAATGTGCTCACCTGTTTGAATGCCATGAAAGTGGTTGACATGTAAGTTATCATTACTCCGGACAGTGCCAAATAGTGCACAAAACAGTGCAACCGTACAAGTGAAGGCATAGTCATAATAATTACGCATCAAAATTGAAGTCTCCTTAACAATTTTCATTAATTAGTTGTGTGTTTTCGACATAAGTTTGACTTATTATTATTATTATTATTATAAATCACTTTCATTCATAATATCGAGTACGTACAAAGTATTTTTATTTGATTTTGCTAACATTAATTTATTCCAGGTAGAAGATTTTGTATTTAAAAAAAATGAACAGCGCAACTGAAACTGACAAACAGTCCAAAATGGAATCTGTTTTGCAATTGATTAATTCAATTAAGATTCAGTTGGATATGAAGGAATGCGACTGGGACAAATGCCTTGAGGTATGTTCCATGATAATTGAATTAGTGGATAAAAGTGAAAATTCGCTAAAAGAAAATGAGAACGACAACAAAATTCTCGCTTACGGAATTGAGAAACTATTTCACTGTGCTACAGTTTGGCAAGAAAATAAAAAGAATTTCATCATCGGATTAATGACAAAACTTCCGTTTAGAATACAACAATTAGCTGTACTGCGTCTAATAGAAACAATGGAGAATGAATTGAATACAGAATTGAATGAGTGGTACAGACATCGAAATGCGAGTATGCTGATTGGTTGGATGTTGACAGAACATGGTGACTCATTGGAAGAAAATCTTGTTGATAGAATATTTGATTACCTTAAAAAACTCGTCCTTCAATGTAAAGATATTTTCATAATTTCAAATGCATTGTATGCATTTACACTATTTCCATCTAGTAAACTTCAATCCTTTATCTCTTATATATTAAAATCCCAATACGTCGTTGTTAAACAAAAACTTCGTGGGCCAAAACTAAAGGACGTAGTTCCATGACAATTTTTATACAGACTAATTGGACATAAGAGAATCGATTGTAAATAGTCTCGATTGGATTCAGCTCAAAATTAGATCCTGGAATTTTGGATTTTTAGATTCATGAACTTAAAAAATACCGTTGGATTCATCGTGAAAATCTAGGAACATTGATATATCATGTACTCAATACAAAAATGTGTCCTTGGTACCGAAAAAATCGTTTAAAGGTTCCAGTCAACAGGCAAGCACAGAGGGTGTTTGTGTGGTCGTGTTGAAGAGTGTGTCATTTGTACAGTGGAAGGCATAGCTCAAACAAAACATTGCACAGCTGGGCGAACGCGCACACGATCAGCTGTTTGCTGTATCGCTATCAAAGCACTACATCACGTTGGTTCTACTGTTTTTCACATTTTCCACGTGTTTTCGTGTTGATCTCTTATCGTCATCGTTATCAGCTCAACATTAACTCTTTTATGTCATCATCATGATTGTCATAATGACACGAAAGTTAACGTCAAGGACAATGACAGGCTGCAACGACACATCTCAATCGGTATGCAGTTCTCGGTAATTATTTTGGATTAATTCCTAATCAGATTATAATTTATTTACAAGAACTAATCAGATATGGATTCAGAAACTGAGGATCAGTTCCTGTGTCCGTAGAGCATTCTGACATTGTGAGTTCGCTGGTTCTTTTTGATGGCTCTAAATAATGTTGAAAAAGGCCTTTTGCTTTATTTAAAAGGTTTTGTTCTTAAGATGTTGCAAGGTTCTTAATTGATGTTTATTTTTCTAGAATGGCAAGCATTGGATTTTCTCTTTACAACCTGATTACGTTGTGAGTTTTGAAGCAAATCTTTATTCTGAAGGATCATATGGTCATTTCAAACTCAGAAAATGTTTAATGACTATGCAGTTTATCGGATGAAAACTGAGACTTTCGACGCTTGGTTCTTCATCTTCAATTTAGATTCATTCATTTCACTGATGATGTTACCTCGATGAATTCAACCCTTCCTGTTTCACCAGTACCAAGGAATCAATGGTTGAATATGCCTAACCGAACACATCGATTTAAAAGTTTCTTGCTCAATCTATTTTTTCCTACAATTTCATCATCTTTCACCTTTCAACTATTCCCTGATCATTAATGCACCATAACAACACATATGAATCATTCTTCAGCAATATAATCGCTTCACATGTCGTTGATGAAGAAAATGTTTACATTCTAGATTTAAATTGTCAAGTCTAAAGTCAGAAAGTGCAATTTGTTGGATAAGAATTTTTCATCTCAACCTTATGTTCAATTTAACCCTCAAAATCACCTCCAGTTCTTTCTAATGTAATGACAATGTAGATCAATAGCTGCTTTGATGATGGATCTAAAAGCCACTTTCATTTCATCTCATGAAACTAACAAGTGTAAGTGATATTTCAAGGATATGTGAAGCCAGTTCACCCCCTTTCCCACCTTCCCAATTTGACAAATAAGGTTTGTTTGTTTCCGAGATCATCCAATAAAAGTATTTTTAAATCCTGAATTTGTCTGTTATTTGAATTGCCACTTTTATTGTTCAAATCTCTGTACAAAAGGGGGGGGGATTTTTTACAAGAAAACGTTCGCGCAGCGACAATTCCCCATCGTGACCTGTCACGAGGGAATTGAGTTTTCTTGTTTTCCATTGAATCGATCAAAAGTGGTAATGAAGATTCAAGTTTACTGTGTGGAAATGTTCTAAATGCCCCTAATGAATATGAAATAAATTTTCCTTCTTCACAATGACGAATGAGTTTCGTGAGATAGCCAAACATTCGATCTAAAAAAGGTTCCATCGAATGAATTCATGTATTTTTTTCAACACTTCCTGAATCACCCAACTCATATTTTGATGTATGTGCCATTGGTTTTTTCAATGTTTCCAATTCACTTTCCAGCGAATCAATATAAAGAGGCAATGAAGATTTGAGTTTACTCAGTGGAAATAGCATAAATGTTCCTAATGCATGCGAAATCAGGTTTCCATCTTCACACAGACAAATGAATTTTGTGAGATAGTCAAACGTTAGGATCTACAAATGTTCCATCGAATGAATTCATATGTTCTGTCAAGACGCATTGAATCGCCCTACTCATATTATCATGTTTGTACCATTGAGTTTGTTCATTTTCAAATTCACTTTTAATTGAATTAATCAAATGTGGCAATGAAGATTCAAGTTTACTGAATGAAAATAGTCTAAATGCTTCTATTCCATTCGAAATCAGTGTTCCGTCTTCACATTGTTGAATGAGTTTTGTGAGGTAGCTAAACATTCGATTGACCACAGTTTTATCTAATGAATCTCGATGCATTTGCAACACTTCCTCAATTACCTCACTCATATTTTGATGCTTGTACCATTGGTTCTGTTCTGTTTCCAATTCACTTTCCATTGAATCAATCAAAAGTGGTAATGAAGAATCAAGTTTACCGAGTGGAAATTGTTTAAAGGCTCTTATTCCATACGAAATCAAATTTCCATCTTCACATTTTTGAATGAGTTTTGTGAGGTAGTTAAACATTCGATCGACAACAGTTTCGTTTACTGAATCTTGATGTTGCTTCAATACTGATCGAATCACTTCACTCATATTTTTGTGTTTGAACCATTCGCTGTGTTTTATTTCCAATTCCCTTTCCATAGTAACAAGCAACTTTGAAAATGAAGATTCAAATTTACTTATTGGAAATAGATGAAAGGCCCCTATTCCATACTGAATGAAGTCTCCATCTTCACATTTTTGAATGAGATTTGAAAGATAATGAAACATTTGATCAATCAAAGTTTCATTTAATGTATTGCCATGTTCTATCAGCAAAACTTGAATCAACATACTCATATTTTTATGTCTGTGCCATTGGTTTTGTTCAGTCTCCAATTCACTTTCCATTGAATTAATCAAATGTGGCAATGAAGAATAAAGTTTGCCAAGTGGAAATAGTTGAAATGTCCCTATTCCATACGAAATCAAGTTTTCATCTTCACACTGACAAAGTAGTTTTGTGAGGTAGTTAAACATTCGATCAACGACAGTTTCGTTTAATGAATCGTGATGTTTTATCAATATTGATTGAATCACTGCACATATATTTTTGTGTTTGAACCATTCGCCGTGTTCTGTTGCCAATTCCCTTTCCATAGTAACAAGCAACTTTGGAAATGAAGATTCAAGTTGACTGATTGGAAATAGATGAAAGGTCCCTATTTCATACAAAATCAGGTCTCCATCACATTGTTGGATGAGTTTTGCTATGTATTCAAACATTTGATCGATAACAGCTTCGTCTTGAGTCTTGAATGAATCTTGATGTATCATCAAAATAAGTTGAAAGGCTCGACCAATATTTTGATGTTTGTACCATTGGTTGTCTTCAGTTTTCATTAGAGCCTCAATCAAAAGTAACAATGAGGATTCAAGTTTACTGTATGGAATTAATTCAAATGCTTCTATTCCGTGCGAAATAATGTTTCCATCTTCACACTGGCTAATGAGTTTTGTGAGGTAGGTAAACATTTGGCCAATCACAGTTTCATCTAATGATTCAATATGTTCTGTTAACACTTTCTGAATGACCCAACTCAAATTCCGATGTTTGTGCCATTCGTTTTGTTCGGTTTCCAATTCACTTTCAATGGAATCAATCAAAAATGACAAAGAAGATTCATATTTGCTTGATTTAAATAAGACAAAAGCGTTAATTCCATGCAAAATCATGTTTCCATTCTCACATTTACGAATCAATTTTGTGATGTAGTCCAACATTTTATCGATAACAAATTCATTTAGCGAATCACGATGTTCAGTCAACACATCTCGAATAACAAGGCTCATATTTCGATGTTTGTGCCATTGGTTCTGTTCAGTTTTAATTTCAATTTCCATTGAATCAATCAAAAGTGGCAATGAAAATTCAATTTTACCGAGTGGAAATAGTTTAAAGGCTCGTATTCTAGGGATCTCACAGTCCTCACAAGAGACAGCCACCTGTGTTTAAATAGACGGAGGGGCCATTCATATACAAAGTCGCCCATGAACACGGCCTGTGAAGTCAAGTGAGTTTGAGACGACTATTCATACATAAGATGGTTTGAATATGTGGAAATAGCTTTACAAAATAATTTGTATTATTTTTGTGTCAATTTATCTAAAATTTAGGTTCTAAATTAATTTACATCATAATTAAACCAAAAATACTATTACCAGTGTCTGAGAATAAATCATTTTTTAATCTATTGACAAATTATTTATAATTTGTTAATCTTCTTATAAATTCAACATTAAGTCGAGTCAATTGTGGTAAAAGATTTTATTCAACAAATAAATAATTTACAAAATTTTTAATTCATAATAAGTTTATTTAATAATTAATGCTCGGTTATCTTAATTATGTGAATAATTAAGACAAATTCATACGAATGCAAGGATTAAAATCTTAATTATATGAATAATTAAGACGAATTCATTCAAATAAACAGAATACCAAACGACCAAACGATTAAACTAGGAGAAAAGATTAATTATGCCAATGTGAAAATATACTCACTTGTTTAGAGATCAATTGGCAGAACGATACCGATGTGACTTTGAGTTCGGGACGTTTTGATGACTATCAAATTTAAAAATAAATTAAAATCTGTTTGATTTCGTTACTGCTTAACTTACTTATAGTTGATCTCCTTCAGTGGGGTATTCGTGTTCTCTTGGAGATAAGTCGAATATATCCAATTGATTGCCGCAATGTCGGAATCGTCAACAGGGTCAGATGAGGGAACAATCGTCGTGGTAAGACACAAAGGAAAATCCGAATCCACAATGGAAACATCGATGTTGGGTTCAATCTTGACAATGTCGCCATTCTCGTCCTCCAAGTATCCAAAGTCTTCAATGCTATCTACTGTGAAGTGGCCGCTGACTCGACTTCTTCTACCAGAAACTTCAGATTTACTGCAATAAGGATGATCTAAGTTCATAAATTTGAGCCTATCTTCACGCGTTATTGATGATCTCTTCAGTTTTCTTGACTTGGAAATGGGGGTTGTCGTCGAAATTGAACGAGGTCTTTAAAAAAATATATTAAATTTAAGAATTAAATAGAAATTAAAATACCTTTTCAGACCGATCGATTCACCATTCGGACTAATTCCATGTTTAACCAACAATTGCTTAACACAAAAGTCATCTCCAGATGAATTTAGAAGAGCTGCACTTCTTCGTTCGCCTGAGAGATTTGAATCTTCATGTCCTAAGAAATCACCATCACACATACTGCTGGAAACAGGACTCAAGTGTACATCTGGACGTACGGCTGGGTCGTGCGATGATGATAAACAAGGGGATGATGGTGACTCGGTTGACTCAAGTGCCAGAGCTTGTTCACGCAAATGTTTCTCATATTCCTGATCGAATGCGGAGTCCACGATTGATTCGATGACGGATTCCTTCAATTGTTGAACAACAGTATCCAGAAATAAATGCCTCAAGTCTTGATAAGCTGAATCCAAAGACAATTCGATAGCCACCTCAGAGATGGATTCGGTAATTGAATCTGGAACTGCTGCAGATTTAGGAGCTAATTCAAGAATTGGTTCTCCACTTGATTGGCCATTCGATGTCTTTCCTTTGCGCTTGTACTTGGCATCGTTCAGAATGGCTTCTCTGAGGGCTTCATTTTGCTTCAAAATGTTGATCATTTCTAAACAACTGCTGGTAAGGTTGTACCGAATCATGAAGTGAGCCCTCACGGTAGAGAACGGAACAGTTATTCTTGCTTTGGTCCAGAAACTGTTGACTTGAGAGAATATTCGTTCCACCATTGCATTTGTAGGAGGCATTGACAAGATGTAGGATACAATTTCAAGCATCATCGGACATGTTGTTCTCAAGCTTAGGTTCTGGAAGACAGAAACCCAACGCTTATCGGATTTCAAAAATGTCCTCTTCTTGCTACGCTTCCTCTTGTTGCCCTTTTCCCACATTGGCAAGTACTTGGCGATTTCAACATTCAACAACGGAATTTCCTGGCGAAGTTGTTCTGCGTCAAATTGGATGTCGATGTCGTTTCTTTCAAAGTGAAATTTGATCGATTTGATGACATTTTCTTCATCCAAAGTTCCAAAAAGATCAATCCAGTTGAGTTCTTCAAGCCCAAGCATCCAACTATCCGAAGTTTCCGACCAATCGCAAAGGTACTTGTGGGCACATTTGTAGAATTTCCGGAGTTCTTCTTTGAAATTTGCCTTCTCTTTGTTGCTCCATGACTCAATCTTCCTCAGGATACCAGGAGAAAGTTCATCTGGATTGGTGGAGTGAAAAAATGTCACTCTTCAAGCCGTTGAACTCGGTGGCCACTCTTGGTAAAGTGATGTCATCGGCCTCCATCAACTTAATCTTGCCATGGAAGATCTGAATTAGATCATAGATGGCCATGAGGTAAGGAAGGCTTTCCTTGTTGTTGAAAAACTGTCTCAGTTCTTTCACGTGCTTCGTACCATCAAGAGACTTCGATGCAAAATAGGTTGCATAGGTGTCGAACATGAGGATAAGACGTTCGAGTGCTGGACACAAGGACAACCACCGAGTCTTGGAGTGAGACAAAGGAACGATCTTCTCGAGAAATTCCATGATTGCATCAAGTTCTTTACAAGAAACATGAGCTTCAATTGCGGCCAATTGTCGAACTCTTTGAGTGGATCCTTTGAAGTGATCGTACAGTTGACCCAAAACCTCGACCAAAGGAATCGGCAAATTTTCCGCAGCATTCTGAATCGCATTGTTGCATGTGTGGGTAGGACAAGCAACTCCAAAGAGAGGACGATTGAGGATTGCTTGGGATTGCTTGTGAATGTTGCGAGGCACCTTTTTCAGGCTTCTTTTCTTGTACGTCCTCTTCTGAGAAGCCATCCGCTTTTGCTTACTCGGGGGATTGTTGCGATACATTCCACCAAAATTAACTGGGGCACTGTCTCCGCTAAGGATTCTGGTTCGATCTTGAATATCGCACTTCCGAATCACATCTATAATGGGAGGAACAAGATCATCAACGCTTTCCCCATTCACGGTCACCAAATCCAGCAAACGGTGATGCAAACCATCATCCACCGAGAAATATCGTCCCGCAATCGCCATAATCTTGATTGTGTTGCATCCTTTGATTCGACTCGTACAGTCCGTCAGAATCGAAATAGAACTTGCTTTGCCCAAATCAGATAGAAGTTTCTCATCGGCATACTCAGCAAAGACATTGTGGAGAATCATCTTGGATTTACGGGCCCCACAATTAAAGGAAGGATCGGCTGTGTTTTGCATCACTTTGCTGGTACAATCCATAACTTTAGTAGCGCCGTTGTGTTTGTAATGATGAAACACCATACCACCTAAAATAATTCAATTAATAATTATAATTAGTTATAAGTTGTAATTCAAATAACACAAACCTTGGTGAATAGCCATAAGATCACGCTTAGTAAATTCAGATTTGTTATCGGGCAAGTTAGGCAACACTTTCAAGTCGCGTATGTTGTCTGAGTGAGTCTTGGTGGCAACATGATTCTCAATCTAAATAACACTTGTTGTGGCGATCGGATGGGGTAACGTTGATGTGACAGAGCGTACAGTGGAGTTAGCCAGCTTTCGGTGGATCTTTGCACATTTCACAATCACAACTTGTAACGAACCAATCTTCGGACTGAACTTGCCACTTGCAAATATGA